>CAUJRU010000557.1:0-485088 GCA_963277665.1 Viscum album | reverse complement strand
TAGGAATAATTAGGAATAATTAGGAATATATAGGTATAATTAGGAATAATTAGTGATAATTAGTAATAATTAGTGATAATTAGTAATAATTAGTGATAATTAGTAATAATTAGTGATAATTAGTAATAATAACTCATATTTAGTAATAATTACTCATAATTAGTAATAATTACTCATAATTAGTAATAATTACTCATAATTAGTAATAATTACTAATAATTAGTAATAATTAGTTATAATTAGGAATAATTAGTAATAATTAGTAATAATTAGTAATAATTAGTAATAATTAGTAATAATAAGTATTAATGAGTAATAATTAGTAATAATTAGTAATAATTAGTAATAATTAGCAATAATTAGTAATAATTAGTAATATTTAGTAATTATTAGTAATAATTAGTAATAATAAGTAATAATTAGTAATAATTAGTAATAATTTGTAATAATTAGCAATAATTGGTAATAATTAGTTATAATTAGTAATAATTGGTGATAATTAGTTAAAATTAGAAATAATTAGCAATAATTGGAATAATTATTAATAATTTATAATAATTAGTAATAATTAGTAATAATTAGTAATATTTAGTAATATTTAGTAATAATTAGTAATAATTAGTAAAAATTAGTAAAAATTATTAATAAAAAAATTATGTTATCAATATTTATGAAAAAATAATATTAATATTATTAAAATAAAACAAAATTTATAAAATATTAAAATTATCAATATTCTCAATAGGCTTTTCTCTATTCATAACATGTTTAAATCTCAAAGGGTCACCAATTGTTAGGTCATGCGCAATAAAATTTTTGTGTCAACCATGTCCATTGTAAACTCTATATTTTTCCTGGCATGGTTGATCACCTCGCAAGTAGTGTTGCAATATGACAACCCAAGTCATGCCCTTCTCATCTATAAGAATTATCTCCCATGACCCTTTACATAGACCATTCTTTCTTGATGATTAAAGGGAATGATACTGATATCCCATAAAAGTTTTAAGGAAGAATGACTTATGTAAAGGGAGCGAGATTATTCTTAGAGATGAGAATGACATTACATTGGTCGTCCTATAACAACAATACTTGCGAGGTGATCAACCATGCAAGTATAATTATATAGTTTACATTGGACATGACTGACACAAACTTTTTATTGCTCGTGACCTGACAATTGGCGACCCTTTGAGATTTGAACATGTTAGGATTTGAGCATAGTCTATTGCGAATATATATAATTTTAATATTTTATAAATATTTTATTATTTTAATAATATGAATATTGGGTTTTCAAAAATATTGAAATTATAATTTTTTTATTAGTAATATTTTCTGAACAAAATATTCTTGGATAATGAAGGGAAAATTTGTAATCATCTCCACAATGATGATTACCAAATTACCTTTCATTATTCAAGTAGTTTTCATTTTTCTAGGCATTGCTATGTATTGATAAATTAGTGATAAATTTTAATAATTTGTAATAACTAGTAATAAATTGTAATAATTAGTAATAATTGTTAATAATTAGTAATAAATTGTAATAATTAGTAATAATTGTAATAATTAGTTATTATTATTAAGTAGTTGTAATTAATTATATTCTTTTTTCAGATAGTGTTTTTATAATTTCAAATTATTCAAAAACAGTGATGATTTTATATTTTATGTATAAAAATATAGAACAAAGAATTCGACATTAATCATTATTAGATGATCACGCTTGGATAAATCAGCACAGAAATCCTAGTGGTTCTGGTTTAAATCATGTATATATTTAGGGTGTTGAAGATTTCTTTGAATTTTCATCAAAGAAAATATAATATGTTTCAGAAGGCACAATTAAGTGTCCTTGTAAAAAATGTTCTATGAGAACGTTTGACACATTTGACAAGGCTGGGGGAAATCTCTTACGGTTTGGTTTTCAACCAGATTATATTTTTTGGTATCATTACGGTGAACACAGTTCCAGAGAAGATCACAATATCTTGATTCTAGATCCATCACGGTTTCAAAATTTAGTACATGATGTTCTAGGTCTATCTTTGAAAAAAACTAAAACTCACGATGATATTGATTTAACTCCTGAGTTGGTACCATCCTAATTTTATCAGTTGTTGAGGTCTGTTAAGGATGCATTATATCCTGGTTTCTATATAAGAAATTTAGAAGTGGTTGAAAACTTTATGGCTATTAAATCAGATAATGCAATGTCAAACAACTGTTTTGATCAAATATTTTCTTTTGTTAAAACACTATTACCTAAAGGAAATGTGTTGCCTGCAAATTACTATTAGATAAAGAGGCTGATTCATAATCTGGGCCTTAGTTATCGGAAGATTCATGCATGTCCAAATGATTGCATCTTATAGTCTAGAGAAAATGGGTCATTGGATAGTTGTCCCACATGTGGGCAATCGAGGTATAAAGAAACTCAACCAGGGAAGTCTAGATCGATTCCAGTAAAAGAGTTGAGATATTTCCTATTTACACCCAGGTTGCAGCATTTATTTATGTCTCATAACACAACCTCAATGATGTCATGGCACAAAACCAATATTTCAACTGATAAAAGATTGAATCATCCATCTGATAGTGATTCATGGAAATATTTTGACTGTCTGCAACCAACTTTTTTTTAGAAGCCTGAAATGTGCAATTGGGTCTTTATACTGATGGTTTTTGACTATTTGGTTCTTATGGTAGTCAATATTCATGTTGGACTATATTTATAACTCCGTACAATTTTCCTTCATGGATGTTGATGAAGGAGCCTTATATCATTTTGACTCTATTAATCCCAGGACAACCAAAAAAGAATATTGATGTTTATCTGAAACCATTGATTGATGAGTTAAATGCATTGTGTAGGGATGGTGTTAATACATATGATGTTGCTGCGAAAAAAAATATCATATTAAAAGCTACATTGATGTAGACGATTAGTGACTTTCCGACATATGGAATGTTATCTGGTTGGAGTACAAATGGTCTAAAATCATGTCCTTACTGTATGAAATATAACAAAGCCGTTATGCTCGTCAATGGAAAAAAAACCTTTCGATTTTTATTTTCACCGTATATTTCTTCTAACCGATCATCCTTTTCGGAGGAACATATATCATTTCAGAAAAGGTACAATTGAAAGGGATGAACCTCCAAAGATGATCTCAGGTATAGAGTTAAAATCATTTGTATTTTCATTACCCCCCATCACATTTGGACAAAATGTAAACCAAAAAAAATCATGGCTTTGGGAAAGAACATAATTGGATAAAATGGAGCATTTTTTGGGATCTTCCGTTTTGGTCTGATTTTTTGGTCTGCCACATGTTGGATGATATGCATATTGAGAATAATGTTTTTGATAATTTATTTCATACAGTTTTGGATACACCAAGTAAGACCAAAGATACTGTAATGGCATGATTAGATCTTGCCCAAATTTGTAGGCGACCAGAACTTGAACTCTTTTAAAATGTTAGATCATAGAGGATAATGAAGCCAATAGCAGCTTATACACTGTCCAAAGAGAGTTGATTATTAGTTTGTCAGTGGATTGAAGATTTGAGACTTCCAGATGGCTATGCATCTAATTTGGGCAGATGTGTTAAAAATGGTTATATTAATGGATTAAAAAGTCATGATTGTCATGTTATAATGGAGAGACTTATGATTATTGCATTTAGAGGTTTGATGAATTATATGATTTGGGATTCGATAATAGACATATCATATTTTTTTAAGACATTTGTGAAGTGACAACAGACTACGATGTGCTAAGAAAACTGGAAGAGGATGTTGTTGTAATTATATGTAAACTGGAAAAAATCTTTCTTCCGGCTTTCTTTGCCTCAATGGAACATCTGATATTACATTTTCCTCATGAATTTAAACATGGAGGTCCAGTACAATTTTTATGGATGTACCCGTTCGAGAGATGCATGCAGAAATTGAAGAAAAAAGTACGTTTCAAAGCATTAGTTGAAGGCTCAATTGCTGAAGCTTATTTGCAAGAGGAAATTGCTTTTTTTTCTGCTCTCATTATTTTGAATATCAATATCCCTCCAAACACAATCGCATGAGATGAAATGAGGGGAATGTTAATGATTAAATGGACAATCAATTAATAGTTTTTAATCTGCCAAATCTTTTTTTGGTGGATTTCATGAACTATGGCTTTTAGATGATGAACATCACAGAGCTCATACATACGTTCTACTCAATTATGAAGAAGTGACATCATTTGTCCTGTGAGTGCTTCTATCAGTTATTCAATATTTTATGTTACAGTATTTAAACTTATTTTATTTGTAATTTATATGATAATCATATTAAGAAACAACTTCCACAAATTACAGCAACTGCTCTTGAAGAACACAGACAAGAAAATTTTTCTCAATGGTTTCAAAAAATGGTAACTTAAATTATTGATGGTTAAATATAATTTCCATTAATTATTTATTTTATTGATAATTGTTTTACAAATTTTCAGGTGTCTTAATATGATGATAAAATTTATAAGCAACTGTGTATATTGAGTAACCCTCCATCCAAAATGGTTAAATCTTATAATGCATATGGATTGAATGGTTATCGATTTCATAAACATGCATACGGGGAATAAAAAACAATGAACAATGGAGTTTTCTTGATATTATCACATCACAGAGGAACTGAAGTTGAATTTTATGGCATTTTGGATGAAATTATTGAGCTGTGTTATCTAGGAAAGAATTACATAACAATGTTTAAATGTCAGTGGTTGGATACTGAGAGAGGCTTGCATGTTCATTCGACTCATGGAATCGTCGATATTAAATATAGAAGTCAATCATGCAGTAAATGAAAAAAATTTACTAGCTCAATAGGCACATCAAATTTATTATGCAAATTACTTTGCTACTTCAAGATATTTGAGCGATTGGTGGAGCATAATAAAAATGAAATCTTGAGAAAATCAGTTTACTCAAACTGAATGTGGTTATACTAAAGTGGAAAGAATTGATATTTTTCAAGAGGCTTCTCAAAATACTTCTAATTCACAAAGAGTCATGAATATCGATGATGACACCCCACAATTAAGGATCGATGGTGATTAAGATGTCAATGATGTTACCAATGAATTTGAAATGACAAGAGATGCTGAAACTGAAACTCATATGGATATTGATGATGCTGAGGAGGAAGATGAAGACATTTACATTGAAAACTATGGAGAAGAGGATGAAGAAGAACATTGACACAATTAAATGATGGTTATAATCATAACTATTATATATCAATATATAATAGTTGTTTTCTACTATCTTCTAAAAAAAATCATTTTTTTGTTTCAGATGGACTCTGAACTATAGCGTGAGTTAGAGGAGGCTAAGCTAACTTTGGATGATGCAGATGTGGGATCATCTGAACCTCAACCTACTTGTGGTTCAGGACGTACGTGGAGGGGGCACGACCTTGCGCGATTGAGGATTCCTGACCCTATCCCATGCGATGTCCACATCTTGGTTTCGATACACACACACGGAGGTATGGTAACCTGTATATTTTAGTAAGATTTCATTAATTTATTTATATATATATTAATTGTTTGATTATTTATTCATTTTTCATAGTTTTCATCATGTAGCTATTGGACAGGGGAGCGCTATATTGCGCAGTTATTTTTCTCAGCCATGGATCACATGGGAACATATTCCCATTGATGTGAGACGCAGTATGTTCCATCATTGGATGGTACGTAAATAAATAATATTTATTTTGAAATTTATTTTATTAACAACTTAATATTAAAAATTATTTGTAGGTTTTATGGTATCCTATCTATGATATCATGCATGACACTATCCACGCAGCATGGAAGGTTTCTATGTGTGACTGTTTCCATATGTTTTTTCACAATTTGATAAGGACAACCATTTAGAAAGTAGGAGTGACTGAATTTGATGAGTCGTGTTGAGACCACCGACCAGAGTACGTTTCATCTCACGTTTGGGATGGATTATGTTTACAGTAGTTGGGTGGTGGATTTCAGAGGATATATTCACTAGGACGGCATAACCGGGGGAGACAGGAGGTGATGCATCAAGATGGTAGTCATACATTCAGTTCGCATAGAGATCATCTAGTAAGTATTTATTTTAAATATTTTATATAACATTAAATATAAACAGTTTGTTTTATATTTCTGTAGGATGTCGAGCATCCCGATATTATGTAGTTCGACATTTATCAGAGGATGTACAGTGATCCATCCACTTGAGAGATTAGAGGTGATCGTAGCAGTCAGATTGTGGTTAGTATTATTTTTTCAATTTGACAATTAACTGAATATAATATTTTCACAATTTTAATTTTAAATTGGAATATAAGTAGTCAAATTAGGCTGCGACCTCTCAGACACAGGCTGAGGGTCAGGACACAATGACTTAGCAGACTAGTGCACACCATTTCGATGAGGTAGAATGGATGCAGGAGACTCAGTATGACTTTGAGAAGGGCAGAGTAGTTGGTATCATCTCTCATTTGACTCCTCATACTTATTCTGTTACTGATGTGATGTTAGCGTCCATCTTGAGAGGAGCTCGTGGAGAGGCATCATCTTCTGGATCACAGTATCAGGAGCAGTTTCAAGCTCAAGATGAGCTTATAGAGACATTGCAGAAGCAACAAGAAGAGATGAGTCGGCGGCAATAGCAGCAGGAGTAGCATCACGAGGAGCAGATGTGTGGATGGCAGCAACAGCTGCAGTAGCAGCCTGAGGAGGAGATGCATCGATGGTAGCAACAGCATCACGAGAATATGGAGTGCATGCACCGTCTGACTCGTAGTTTAGGGATGGAGTTTCCTCCACCAGGTCATCTAGCTCCTCCACCTCCTCTAGAAGACGACCCCCAGTGATCTTTTTTATGTTGAAAAAATTTTGATTTTAACATTGTAATATGAATTATTTACATTCTTTGTCTCTTATATCGGTGTAAATATTACATAATTTAATTTTTAATATATTACTATTTTTTATATTTTTTTGTGAATATTGAGAATTTTAATATTTTTTATTTTATTTCTTATTTTAATAAATTCATTAATTTTTTATTAAATATATATTTTTTAATTTATTTTTTAATGTTTGTTTATTTACTACTACTAATAATAATAATATTATTTTATAATTTTTTAATTTTTTTGTGAATATTGAGAATTTTAATATTTTTTTTAATAATAGTAATATTATTTTTTCATTAATAGTAATTATATTAAATTAAGTAATTTTAAAATTAATTTATTATTTGCGACGAGACCTTTTGTGATGGGACCCAATCGCAAATAGTCTAACTAAATATTTTTTAAAAATATATTTGCGATGGGACTACTTACCCGTCGCAAATACTTTGTTGCGATGGGCCTGTTGCAGAATGTTATATATATATATATATATATGCAGTGAGACGACGGGCCTGTCAAAAAAATTATTTGCGACGGGCCTGTCGCGGAATAGTTTATGTATAAATAATGCATATAATCAGAGGCTTATTTTCGACTGGCATGTCACAAATAATGGTATTTGCGACAACATTTTCTGCAACGGGCTATTAGTAATGGGGCCCCGTTGCTAAACCCTGTTTTCGATGGGATCTCGTCGCAAATAGGCCGTCACAATTACTAATAATTCCAATAGTGAGATTATGTGTGCCTTGTGATTCACAGTTGAAGAATGAGTTGTTATATGATGCTCATAGCTCTCCGTTTTCAGTTCATCCTTATAGTACTAAGATATACAGAGATTTTCGGGAGAATTATTGGTGGGATGGAATGAAAAGAGATATTTCTGATTTTACTGTGATGTGTTTGATTTGACAACATGTTATAGCATAGCAGTAGTTACTAAAAGGGATTATTCAGTCTTTACTAGTGCCAGAGTGGAAATGGGAAATTATATCCATGGACTTTGTTGTGTGATTACCGAAGACATATCGAGGTAATAATGCAATCTGGGTTATAGTTGATCAATTGACTAAATCTTCTCATTTCCTTCCTATTTGAGATACTTTGTCTCTAGATCAACTTTCTCGGTTGTATGTTAAAGAGATATACAGGTTGTATGGAGTTCCACTCTCCATTGTGTCTGATCCTAATCCCAGGTTTACTTCTAACCTTTAGTAAGGCCTTCAAGAGTCGTTGGGTACTAAATTAAATTTTATTACAACTTGTCATCCTCAATCAGATGGGTAGTCAGAAGGAATAATTCAGACCTTGGAGGATATGCTACGTTCCTTTTCACTAGATTATCAGGGATGTTGGGACTAACATCTTTCTTTGGTTGAATTTTCATATAATAAAAATTATCATTCTAGTATACAAATGGATCCATTTGAGGCATTATATGAAAATCATTGTCGACCTCCGGCTTTTTGGGTTGAATTAGGTGAAAAAAAGCTAATGGTACCAGAATTATTAGAAGAGATGGAAGATAAAGTTCAATTGATATATATGCACATGATAACAGCAAAGAGAAGATAGAAAAGTTATGCGGATAACTGAAGGAAGGATATTTATTTTGAGGTGGGTGATCTTGTCTTTCTCAAAGTTTCTCCATGGAAATGTGTGATGTTTTTTGGTAAGAAGGGAAAGTTGAGTCCAAGGTTCATTGGACCTTATGAAATCGTGGAGAAATATGGATCAGTTGTGTACCGAGTGGCCTTGCCTCCATGTTTTTCCCAGGTACACAATGTTTTTCATGATTCTATGTTAAGAAAATATATTCCAGATCCATCTCATGTTTTGAGTCCATAGATAGTTCTGTTGGAAGAGAATCTCTCTTATGAAGAACAGCCAGTCCAGATTCTTGACCATAGAGAACAAGTGTTGCAGAATAAGGTAATTCACTATGTAATGGTTTTGTGTAAAACCCTGTGGTTGAAGAGGAAATGTGGGAATATGAAAATTCTATGATGGATAAATGCCCCCACTTATTTTGATAAGTGAATAAAAATTGGAAGGATGCAATTTCCAAAAGAGGGGAAGGATGTAACATCCCAAGTAAATGAAGAATGAGAGATTTTCATATTTATTAATATTTTTGAATTAAATATTAATTTTACATTAATGGGGTTTCTATGTTTGATAGCATACCTGATACGCAAAAACGGGTTTCTTTGAAATCTTACGTTGCACACTAATAATATAATATTATTATTTTAAATGGTAGTTAACTCCTAGCCTTTGTATTGGAAATAAGGAACAAAACTAAATAAAATATTATTATACATGTTTTTTAAATGTAACTACTATTATCCAATAAATTCTACAGGCTTAAAATGTGAATGAATCTAATTTTAAAAAAAATTACATTAAAAGGTCAATTTACCACTTTTTATGGCGAGCCCACTTTAAATATAGTTTTGGGCACTTTAATATATTCAATTTGAACAAAATAAATACTTCTTTATAATGGGGGCAGCAAAATTTACTTTGTGTAAAATTTTGGAATTGTTCTGATAAGGTTCATTATTTAATGAATAGTGAAAAACATTTTATTTTAATTCAAAATTGCGTTTTAATCTAATTTATTTACATGGTTATATTTTATTTTTAGTTGGTTTTAAAGTGTAATTAGAATATATTTTTTCCATTTAATCAAATCTTGGTGATTGGAATCAATTTTACATTGAAATTGGACTTAATCAACTGTCTAACTTTTGATAGTTATTAACTATTAAAAACACGCTTTTTGTTTTGAGTGGGAAGTAATTTTAAATTTATTTCTGCCAATTAGTTGTTTTTAATTTGGAAAAATGGATACCATATTTGTATTTATGAGGTCCAAATTTTTTAAATAGGTATCTTTCATTTTTTGACATTTTAAATATTTACTTCAGTAAATATTTTATTTACCTTGCTAAAGGGGCAAATCCGATAAATAAGGGTAAACAAATAATATTATAATAAAATAAAATTACCACTAATCATGTCCTAGTCCTCTTGGATGAGTCATGGCCGACCAAATTTATCCTTGGGTGGATTTTGGGACCCCATTGAGCCACTTGAGAGTGATAATGACACTTTAGATTAATTAATTTAAAGTAAAGACAAACATGACATAAACAATCTCTTTGTAAAATAATTATTACATGGGGTTATATAATTTACCATCGCAACTATAAATATTAATTGGAATGAAAAATATTTCCCACCTCATTTAATTTGTTTATAATTTTTAGCCATCATATAAATTAAATTATTTATGACACAATAATGATGTTGTGTTTACCTCATTAATAAATCATTTAATTAAATAAAATTATAAATAGTAAAATAACAACAAAAACCCATCCAATTATTATTGGATGAATTTATTTCAACCATTAGTCATTTTATCTTAAACTTCAGTGATATTTGGCCCTTTAGAAACCAAATACCGCGATATAATAAAATAAAATTTTCACACATTTTTGAAGAGCCCCACCTCCCCCTTATAAAAGGAGACCACTTCTATCCAATTCCTTACACCTCTCAAGCCTTGTTTCTCATCCAAAATCTACCCAATAAATATCCCCACATCCCTATCCTCCACCTACATGCCTTACCTTAGGCATAAGGCACATTAATAAACCATTGTGGTTCAAAACAAAGTGAGTTACCCAAATTAAAGGTAACAGTTTCTCTTTAATTCTTTTGTTTTATTTTGTTTTATTTTGTTTTATTTTTCTTCTCCATCCCCTAACCTCTTTTTATTACTTTATTTTATAACAAAACCAGAATCCTAAATATACTAGGATGTTGTTATGTGAAGGATTCGAAATACTCTAACACACACCTCCACTTAATGGGTGAAGAACATACTGTTTATGTGGATGGGGAACTAACGGCCCACGAAACGATGATTGTTCAATTATCTCCTACCACATATCATGCTGGAGATTAAGATGGAACTGTATTTATATATGATATAAATTATGTTTATGTATTATTTATTATTTTGTATTTTTACTTTATTACATACCTTAATGGTTTCCATTATGTGTAAACACAATAATTTCAATTGAGGAAGTGCGAACTACCGCCCCTTCAAAGTGATATGACTCGTTATTACCATATGTGGGACGTATAAAGAATGGAGTTAATTATATTATATGATATAATACTATAATTATAATATATCTATGTATAATTACATTTTAATTCCATTAATGTACAAAATAGAAATGAATGTTGTGTTCATGCGTACGTACAGCTTACCATCTCCATGAACGGTGCATTTCATTTCTTATCTCCAAATGTTAGGTACTATTATAAATATATGTATATAATGGATATATATGATATATATGATACCAAAATCATGAATATCATTCTGTATATAATGAAAATTTTACCATTTGAACAACTTCTAACTATATGGTGTTAATATTTGACTCAAGTACCAAATACCAACAAAACGAGCCTTATTAACATAAATGATTAAGTAATGTTTATTACATGGTAATAAGTGATATAAAAGGAATAATAAATGTGAAAAAGGTTCATAAGCAAGTATAGATTAACGTTAGTTTATTATTCAAGAGATTAATGAATGAACGGGTCAAGTCAGACACGAGGTAAGGGACTTCATCTCAATTTCCTTTCATTGAGGCATATTTTGTTTTGATACACGGCTTTATTATATAGGGTGTATAAACCCCTTTTACTTTTACTTATTTAAAAAGGAATATTTTTCTCTGAAGAGTTTTAATAAACGACAAAAATAATGTACCTTTTAACGTAAGCGGTGACAGTGACCTTTCCGCCGCCACGAGTATTATATAATATTTGTCTTCTTCAACAAGTTGTATTGTTTAAAAATAAATAAATACCATATACTCATTTTCATATTGTGTTATTGAAAATGGTTTTGATAAAGTGTTATTTTATGTCAATATATATAAATGATATTTTGTGATTGAAATGTGGAAATGTTATCATTACTTTATATTAGTTTTATGTGTTTTTGAGTTTAAAATGGTACTTGAACATTTTATGGGTGGTTACGTGATAAACCAAATGATGGGTGGTTCTATGAAAACCAGGATGGGTGGTTACGTTATAACCTCCAATGTATTGGGTATGGAATTCGGTTGTATGGCTATTCCATTTTGTGATATGTGTGGAAGTCGACCGTATGGTTATTCCATTTAAGTATGTTTATGCCCCATGTTACCTTTATATGTTATGTGTTCTTTATATGGGTTTTATCATAATATTTTGGTTACAATGGGGTAAGTAGTGATCTTTAATTCATTGAATAGTATTTAATACTTCATAAAGGTGAAAAGTATTACTTATGTTAAAGTATTCATGGTTTACTTTTTGTTTTGAAAAACTAACAGTTTTCCTTCTTTGTGTATACCTTACTGAGATTTTTATGCTTATCCCAAGTTTTTTAAATATTTTTCACAGGAAATAATGTGTAATAAGGTAATGGATGGGATCAATAAAAAGTAATGTGGTCTTAAAAAAGGAACTAGACATGACACTTTTTTTCAAGAGTTCTTGTTTTATGAAGAAAAATGGAAACATAATAGAGGTGTCTACTTTGTAATTTTTTGAGATGTAATAGTTTTGTACTAATTCTCTAAAACTCTAAACCAGAAATGATCCCCAATGTGAATAATTCATTTAATTCAATATTATGTAATGTTGTAAGGTCGGGTCCTTACATCAGGATAAGGTTAAGGGACCTATTCTAGGGCGTTCAGTCAAGCATGGGACATGCATGGATGAGGATCCAGACATAGTGTCAAGACCATTTTGGGGATTTGTCTATTTTTTGTTATTTTGGGGTTTGTTCACTAACCACTGTTTATAATCAAATACCATGTTATTTGTTGGTTGTGTTTGTACTAGGTTTTTGGATATGTTAGTTGTGAATTATTATTGGTTATTACACATTGATAATACTATTTATTCTAGTTATTTACTGTGGATTACTATGATGAAGTGGGTACACTCTACCCATGTAACTCATCTAGAACCATGATGATAGTCAGCAACATATAGAGAAAAAATAGGTGGGCTTGAGGTCATGTGGTAACTCAGCCCGGTGCACTATTTAGTGACTTCCAAGAAGGGGGTATCATAATGTTATAATAGAGAATTTTTTTCAATGACTTACTATTTGGGGTGTTAGATAGGTTATTTGGATGGTATGGGCCTTGGTAATAAGATACTGATTTGTTGTATCTATCCCAAGTACAAGAGAAAACCTAGGTACTCTGGGGTGGTAAATTTGTTTCTTGTTGGAAATTGTCACATTTAATGATATTTCATCATTTTGTGATGAACATTTTGTGTGATGACAGTATTTTATGAAATTTTCACATGAACATTATGGAACAAAGATTTTAATTCATTTATCATTCTTGGAACCTCTCCATATAAGTGGAAGGCATCATGGTAGGAATGGAATATAACTGTGATGTAAATTGGTAAACGATAAGTAAAATATTATATAATGATTAATTAATTGTGATTAATAAATGTTTTTATGAGAAATAATTTTTCTATGTATGTTTTTATATGGGGATAGTTTTGAAAAGGTGTAGAAGGAATGGCATATAACTGTCTGAATTAGTCACTATGTGTTATCCATGGCCCTCTGTATGGATGGTCAAGGGTAGTGTACTAGTAACGGAATTCATGGATAGTGTATGAATAATAGTCTATTTAGGGCTATTTTTTATACTTCCTTTATATTTTGTGGAATCTTTATTGTTTGTGTCTTAATACTCAAGATTGGCATTGAAGATAAATTCCACCATAATGAAGTGCACCCGTTAGGAAATCAAAGGATGTTGTTGAGAATGACTCCCTAGCTATGAAGTAAGAGAATGTGGTGATATAGAATGATAAAAATTATAATATCAATTAGGATCATTCCCTCTTTATGAAAATGTTGGAATGAGGACCAGGAAGGGTCATTTCATGAATGTTTGAGATGATAAGGGAGTTTCAGTTGCACCGCCATCTAGCCATTACATAAGTGGGTTCTCTATAAATAATCATGCTATAAATATAGTCCATCAATACAATTATCAACCATTTATGGACTCTTATAAAGAATATGGTTGAGTTGACCCCCTACATGTTGAGAGGTTATGAGAAGCGTTGGTGGGATATCATGGTTCAGAGGAATCAAGATGAAGGGATGTTATGGAAATATTTTTTTGGAAAACATTATAGAGGATTCCTCTCAAAAGTCATTAAGGAACGAAAATTCCAAATATTTTATCAGGTTCATCAAATGTTTAATGTTAGTAATGAAATATTCTAGTAATTTCACTGATATGTGATTCTATATTCCAGCATTGTTAGGAGACAATGTAGGTGAAGAGAAATGTGTCCTTGATGGGATGAGATATGAGATGTGATATCTTATTAATATCTTCTAGTTTAATTAATTTGTATAGGTCATTGATCAATCCCTTATCACTAATGTAAACATAATCGGAGTTTCAGGTAGTGATTTGGTGTTACAAACTAGATGAGAAAGGGGTGTGTCTTTGGATGGAAGAAAGTTTTACATTGGGATTTTTCATCAGGAAGAAGTGCATAGAGCATTCAAAAGAAAGATTCAACCTCTTTGGGTGGTGATAATTTTTTTTGTTATTAAGGTGTCGTGTCGATGCCCGTGCATGTTTTCTGTCACTGACCACCAATTTTATGTTGATCATGTGGCAGAATGGGGCATGTGCATAGGTTCTGCCGAAACCCATGACAGATTGGAATGGATGAAGGTTTGTTGTAGGTACCTAGTGTGGGTAGGGGGTCAAAACCCCCATATTATGATGTTATCTGAATGTTGATGGTTCTTTCAAGTTGAGGAATTGTAAATGATACTCATGTTTGAGAGATTACATATCCCAAGGGAAGTAAAGTGCTAGGCACTCTGACAGATGTTTGGAGAAAAGGGTGTAGTGAGCTTCACTAAGTTTTGTTTGTACATGGACATGGTGAGGCTGGACCATATACAGTTTGAGGTACGAATCATGTTGATAATTCCTAGTATAGTGTGTTATTTGACACATGCACCACAAAATATTTCATTTATAATTATATTGTCAACGTTTTCAGTTTAGTAGTGGATAATTTTTGTGGTCTCATGTCGATTGATAAATTATTTGGTCTGTGAGATGAATATGTTAGGTAATGTTATGGTTTTTCCCTAGATGTTGGTGGGTAACAATTTTTGTGAGACTCTTTCATTCCCCAGATGTTATGTTTTGACCTAATTATGGGTATGGATTGGTTGGTGTGATATTAATAATGCATTAACTATTACCATCATATGGTAACATTCAGGTCTCTTGAGGGATAGTTTTTTTCCATCATGATGAATGGGATTTTTGAGCGGGCCGTGTGTAGATAGTTTTTCACTGGTTTGGTGAACACATAGCCCCTGTGGATTTCCTTGCACTTGATGATGGAAGGGTAGAGAAACTCTTGTTTCCAAATCTTGTGTATTAGTTTTAGGATGTGTTTCTTAATAATTTCCTAGGGCTTCCACATGAGAGGGACATAGAGTTCATGATATATTTTCTTCTTGGATCAGAGCTTGTTTTTATTCCACAATAGAAAATTCAACTGACATATATCCATTAAATTGAGGTTCAATTAGAGTAGTCAGTGCTTAAAAGTTCCATCCATCCAATTATGTAGTCTTTGGGGTCTCTTCTGTTCTTTTCCAAGAAGGTTGGTTGATATTTTAGAATGTTTTTCAACAAAACAATGTTTAATAAGTTTATATTTATGAAAAAAATTGAATAAAAAATTGACAATCTATATGGTTGTTTGAAGGGCTCATCAATGTTTTAAAAAAATTGTTAATGGTTGGGGTATCATCAGGTTAGGGTGTGTACATTTGACATACAAAAAAACTATTTTAGGAGTGGGTAAGAGTTGTATGATTTTGTGGTGATGCCATTCGTACTGACCAACATAATGGATATGTTCATGGATTTAATGAAACAATTCATTAAACCATATTTCTATCTGTTCATAGTTGTCTTAACCGATGACATCTCGTTGAACTATATAATTCAATATTATCATACCAAACATCTTAACATTTTCTATAGTAAATTATGATAGAATAGGATTTACAAAAATGTATCAAAATTTCAATTCTGGATTGATAATATGAATTCCATGTGTCCCATCATCTATATGGTAGGTCTATCAATGGATTGAGATAATGTGTAGGATGTTGTATCTTGGAATCATCCCATAAATTATTCTGATGTATGGATTTTTTGAGGTTTGTACTGTTATAACCAAATGTTCATTAACGATTTCTACCATTTGGAAGTGCGAAATTTAGGATTAACTAAGAAGGGAGTTAAGTATGATTGGTTTGAGAAATTTGATAATTCTTTTCAGGAATTATAGTAATTTTTAAAATTACATTGATCTTGATCATACCCAAGATTTGTAAGAAGTAAATTTTATTTTTGCATGCATCAAATGTTGGAATTGTGGAAGTGTCGATGCATGTTGATTGGCATGTAGCTTATGTATCATAGAATTTAAAGCCCCATGAATTTAATTACCCTACACATGATCTTGAGTTTTCCAAGTTTGTGTATGATTTGATGTTTTAGATTAACTACATATTTGGAGAGTAATTCCTAGTGTTTAACAATCATTAATGTATTATGTATATCTTCTCTCAGTGTGGTTTGATTTATCATCATTGAATATTGGTTTAAGACATGCATTATTTTTAAATCGAGTCAGTTTACAAGAAAATAATATTGAATATTTTTGTGGATTCCCAGAGTCTAAAGACTCAAAATATGGTGGTTAATGAATAAAACACTAAAGTAAAATGATGGAATTATTTGTTCAGATGAACTTAGACGTGTAGGATGAGCATGGGAAGATGATCCTCATGTCAATAGAAATTGAAATTGTGATTTTGAACCAAGTTAAGGTTAGTTTGATAGAGTATCTAGAATTATTGTCTATAAAGAAATGTTTTAAAGGTGGTGAGTCACATTATTGATGGGTTATTAGTGTTAATGGGGTTTTTTTTGTTCGTGGCCATTTTTTGGTGCAAAAAAATCATGTGATAATAGTTTATACAAGAGTTTCATGATTCAAAGTGGGTATTGAACCCTAGTATGCCTAAATTTTATTATAATTTTGAAGATAGTTTTGGTGTACCAGAATGATGAAAGAAGATGCGGGTTTCCTATAATGATGTCTCACCAATCAGTACGTGATGGCCATGCACTAGTGCCCTTGTGGGTTATCACAACATTCACTAGTTCCTGAATTGAAGTGGGATAATATAATTATGGATATCATGGTGAATATTCCAGGGACACCTCCGAAGAATAATGCAATCTGGGTGGTATTAAATCAAATCACTAAGGTGTGTCATTTATTTCTGATCCCAGAGACATACACATTTTATTAGTTGGGTTTGTAATATGTTCAATAAATAATTTGGTTTCATATAGTTATGGGAAATATAGTTTCAAATAATGATCTTTATTTCACATAATTCTTCTAGAATGTATTATAGATGGTTCTTAGTACCAAATTGTTTATGAGAACGGATATTCACCGCAGATGGATGGACATTCAGATCATATGATTCATGTGTAAGAGGAAATTTTTATATATGTTATTCTAGATATTGATGATTCATGGGAAAAATACATTACACTTTATTAATTTCCCAACAAAAATAGTTTTTATTCAATGATTTACAAGGAACTATTTGAGGTGCTCTATGGGAGTGTTTTAGATCTCAACTGTGGAAACTTGAAGAGGGGGAGTCCAGCTATTAGGGCCATGTCTTGTTCACATGGTGTCAGAAAATGACTATTTTCTTTCGAAACATATGTAAATGGATCAGAGTAGTTTGAATTCATATACATATCAAACTTTTTGACATCATGTGTTTGTAGTTAATGATACTGTGGTTATTTAGGTGGCTCCATGGTTGGGTCACTATTAGATTCATAAGTAGTACATGTTAGCACCCGGGTATGTGGCCTCATTTGAGTTGTGGAGAGGATCAAACCAGTGGAATACCAAATTGATATTTTCAAAAAATATAGTGGAATTCATGTTCTTTTTCACGTTTTGAAGCATCTAAAACATCAACATGATCCACATAATGAGGTTCATGATGAGGATATTTTTCAGGAGGCTGATACATCCTTTTAGGAGCATTTAGTTTGGGGGTGGATCACTGCAAGAATGTATTGCAAGGAAAGGATGGGACATTGGTTTGAGTTTTTGAGAAACATAAAAGTGTTCATGAAAAAACATGGTAGAGGGATTTATATGTAAATGTCCAGGGTCAATAACATTTTATCAGAATCATAGTGAAGCTTGGGATCATGGCACAAGGGCTATTCAGTGTATGGTGGGGGATGTTGTAAGTACCTAGACATGACAGAGTCTTATCGTTATTTAATTTGGATTCAATATATTTTTTGTCAATGAAATGTTTTTCTGGTGATTGAGGTCCCTTAGGTGTGTTATTGGGTTTTATAACACGATGGAAGGGGAAAATGGTCCAACCAGTAAAAGGTTCTCATTGGCCACTTGTCTGGCCCGCAGTTAAGTAATCCACATAATGTAAGAGGCCAAATTATAAATTTGTTGAAAGTTTGGTATCTCACATTAGGTGGAAAGTTTAAAAACTATGTGGTCTCCCCTAGTAACTATATGACCCAAATTCCATTGGATAGTTTTTTCACACATTTTCCCCAAGGGTTGGAAAACTGTGCAGGTAAACCATGAACCCCTATAAATGTTGAAAACATTACAATATTTCCATTATGGGATTTAATAACCTCATCAAATTTTCAATTAATTTATCCTCCTTTAGGATATATTAATATGAAAATGAAATATAAGCTAAAAATATATTATTTTCCTTCAATATAATGCCATTTATAGTGATATTGGTTGTGGATCAAACCTCTAGTTTAGTCTAATGAATCTATTGGTTATATTTTTGGGTTAGGGTTTTCATCTTTATCTTATCCTCATATAAAGAAAAAAACACTCTTTTCTAGTGATATATTGGTTGAGGATTAAAATGGTCATTGAATAAATATATAGGGCTTCAATTAAGAGTGTGTTCATAAAAAAATTTGTGGAAGGTGTTATACAAGATATATCAAATGTTTTTATATGGATTTGTTAATAAATTTTTGTATTCTTGTTTTCCCTTGTCGTTTTGTTAGGTTTTTAGTGATATTTGATATAATGTGTGTCCAACTAAAAAATATAACCTCACATGATCAATGTGGGATTCATGTGGAAGAACTTGACCAATTTAGGGCCACCCATGGGGTTTTCCAACCTTCACGAATAAGGTAAATAGAAATGATAAGTTTGAAATAGACTTATGGTTATGTAGGACGCAAGGTAAACATGTTAAATTGAGTTTGTGATGAGTAATAATATAAAATGTGTATTTGTCCGTCGATGTTGGTAATTTCTAAGTGGTTGTTTTGATTATGATTAAAATCTTTAAATAAGGTTAATGGTAATAAAAAAGTGACATTTGATTTGAACATGAAATTCATAAGTGAGGTAATAAATAGTAAGTTCTATATGAGTTAAAGTAATTAATATACAAAAATGGATAGAAATGTTAAATGGGATCATATATGAAAAACTAGTTGACATTATTAGTGATATAGGATTAATACATGGTAATTGGGATAAATAGCTAATTAATGTAAATTATTAATGTATTAATGGGTAATGGAATAATGTTAATTCCCATGATTGGTAGTTATTTAATGTGATTTATATTAATATTGAATATTTTTGGTTGTGGTATGGTATATGTGTGGTGACTAAAAAATTAAATATGTTTACATGGCATGTTATTGTGGGGTATTGACACGTTGACATACTCTGAGGGGTCAAATTAGACAAAGGCTATAAACTCTTCCTCATAATGAAAGGATTGGGGAAGGGGGTTTGTTATATTACCCAAATGGTTTCAATAAATGTCATCACATGGACAGAGTTTTCAATGTTAGTGTGGTCTATATGTGTTGAGGTAATAATACTTTGTGAGGTAGGGAACTTTACATATTTACCCTACACATTGTGTTGATGAATAATCCAAACCCATTAATGTTGCGAAAAAATGGATGTTGGTATAAGTATTGAAATTGGGAGTAATGTAAGGAATGGATTAAGTGATTTTTATAACTAATGAAACCAAACCTTTCCTTGGTGGTGGCCTATTGAGTTGTAATCACACCCTTCTCGGGCTGATGTTGGGTGATTTAGTAGACTTCATCATTGAAATTTTCGAAAATGGAATGTTCCATATTTTTGGGTCTGGATTTGGGAATGTGACATGCATGTATTTGGTGTTGGATTTGGAGTCAAGGTTATTTTGGGGATTAAGACATTATGATTTATTTTCGGTTATGTTCACATTGCACAATTTATCATGATATACCATATAATTTTTTATGTTGTATTTGTACCCAGTTTTTGGAGATGTTAGTTATGCATTACTATTGGTTACTACTCTTTGTTTCCACAATTTAATGTTGTTATTGGATATGGACTACTCTATTAAAGAGGATATAGTCTTCCCACATGACTCATGTAGTCCTTCACTACTAGTCAACATCCTATTGCATACGAGGTGGGGTTTTTTTAGGTCTTATGGAGTCTCCACATGGGTCACCGTTTAGTGGATTCTAAGATGGATGTTACAAATTCAAGGAATGTCTCAATGGTATTAATTATGGTTTTGAGTCTGGAGGATAAACATGAATATAATTTCATTCTTGTTTTGGACAATAAATTATACATATCATCCAATAATATTTTTTCTTCACACATATGTATGTGAAAAATGTTATAGACTACCAATGTAAATATAAACGAACTATGTGGTCTATTGAGTAAATGATATGTATTCATTACATCTATGTACAATCCAATACGAGAATTTAAAATTTAAATTTTAAATAAGGAAATTTAATATCAAGTATCATCCATTATAGTGGATCAATAAGGCGTCATATATTTCCATCAGATTTGTGTTCATATATAAGACATTTTAACCTATTATTATCATTATATTTTGTAAATATATTATAGAAATTGGTAATTACTATATAATAATATTTTTTTAATTGGAGTTTTGGTTATTGAACTTGTGAATGAATCATATATGTATTTTCCATACATATTATATAATGATGTCCCATATTTATAACATTATGATAAACATAAAAAAGTTTTCCTATGAAATTTTCAATCCTTAAATAAATCATATATCTTTTTATACCCCAATCCCACTATGAATAATATTTAATTTTTATTATAATCGAAATTGGTATGCATGTCGCCTTCTATAATTATCAGTATTAATCATTTAATCAATTTTGTAAATATTTTATTACACTAATCATTTCATACATTCAAGTTAACCAATTATAAAAATATTGATAGATCTATGAATTTAGTGTAACTTGAGAACAAAATATTCCAGGAATATCTATTCAATAATTAAACAATTCTTATTTTCAATGGTTTCAATGCCTATAACATGAACTTGTTATTCAATAAAATCTTTTATCTCATGCCAACAATATTCATCAATATTCAATTATGACTTGTAATTAATATTTCATACCACATAAAACATGTATAATTATGAATAAATTAATAGAAACTCATATGACCATAGATTAATCCTGAATTTAGCATTCTAACATTCAATGACTTCCCACTTGAATATAAAATATGATCTTTGATTTCATGTTTTTGTTTTGAAAATTCCATGTTATCATTTCTCTTATTTCATATTAATCATTGATTATTTATAAATTTAACAAATTAAGATTCATTAATTACTTATTTTTATAATATAAAATTTGAGTATATTAAAACATATAAATATTTAAATTATATTTATGGAATTAAAAACTAAAAATATAAAAATAGTATAATCTGAACAATCAATTAATGATTTATGTAGAATCATTTTATTATATAAATATAAAAAAAATAATAGGAAATGTACTGATTTTCATTAGATGTTGAATTTAAAATGAATAATAAATAATGAATTTAGTTATCATGATGATTTGTAAATAGAAAAATCAAAACATTCAAATTATTTTTATAATATATATTACTAAATATTTAAATATAATTAATAATTTAGACTTAAAAATTCTTCATATCATAACATCCAAGCCTGTCATAAAATATCTATTAATGATTATATAATTTTCAATAATGTTAACTATAAAAATTTTAATTATAAAAAAATAATTAATATAAAAATTTATAATAGAAAATACTATAATTGAATATAAATTATATCACATTAACTAACCTCATTTAATAAAAATATACATTTATACATTAAAACTAATTTTGTCAAAACTAATTTTTCATTATAAAAGATATGATTATATTTATATATAAACAAATACATGATTAAAAACAATTTAAAACTAAAAAATAGTAAATAAATATTCAAAAAATAATCTAATGAAATTTATCATAAATAATGTAGAGATTTCGGTTGAAAATCATCAATAAAGATATTCAATATAGAGATTACAGAACTAAAAATTTCTAGAAATAAAATAAAGTGTCTCGAAATAGATGTGAAATTTGATGAAGGTGAGAACAGAAAAAGATAAACAAAATTCAATATTTGTGGGCTGAAAAAGGGAAAGGATGTGGTGGGAGGATGTAATAGAGTATATAATTAAGGAAAATGAATCAAAATATTTGATCATATGAGGAAGATCAAGGCCAATAATGTATTGTCAAGTTCCATGTGTCTGACCAATTACAGTTTTGGGAAAAATATTAGTGAATAATTGAGGTATACCCAAGGGTATATAAATTTTAAAATAATATTGAGATAATTTATTATTAAAACTATGTTGAAAATTAAGTTAAATTTTTTTTTTCTATTAGTTTGACTAAAATATTAATGAGAAAATATAATTAAAAAAACCATTATATTTATTTTTTATGAATAAGTTACATCAACATTATATTATGTAGTGGATTAACATTGATTTATTTATAACTGAAGTTGAAAATCCATTTTCATGCATTTTGATGTTTCTTTTAAAAAACTCAGTGATTAATATTTTATGTGTGATCATATATTCTACTATTGGTAATGTATGACATTTGAATTTTATATGAATAATGATTTTAAAGATTGCAGATTGTTAACAAATTTTTTCGAAATTAAATTAATTACTCTAAAAAACTAGATAATTTTTGAGTAAATAATTTTTTAATTAATAATAAGAAATATACAGTTATATTAGTTACAAAATTTCATGTAATTTTAAATAAAAGATAAAATTGTTTTAATGTAAATAATTTCTTATATGTTTTTAATTAAATGAAAATTTTATAAATATAAGAGTCCCAATATGTATTTATTTTACTTTCTAGTAACATAACTATTACTTATTAATATTTAAAATATTTAATTAGTTTTTATTCTAATTTATATTTAAATTTAATAGAGTTTGGTTTTTGTGTTTAAAGAAATGTTATTCTAAAAAATATTTTAAAATTCACAATGATTATTCTTTTTTATTGATTATAAAAATTAATAATGGTTACTAATTTAAAATTTAATTTATACACTATATATCATTAAATTTTATTTCAGTTTCATTTAATGATTATTATTATAGATATAGTTAATATAAAATAATCTTTTCTTAAAAAATAATCTCCTTAAAAACATGTTGTCAGTTTATAACTATAGGATTAATATTAGATCAAAATTTTCCACTTCTGTTTATTTAACACCAAAAAAAGGATTATATATTTTTAACCAAAGGAATTAATAATTTTTAATATGTTCATATTATTTTTTTTGATTAATATGATTAGTGAAATCAATTAAAATTAATCAAATTGATGAAGGTGTAAAAAATGATTCTACCAAGTGACTAATCATTAATCCTAATAGTGTAAGTGACCTATAAAATTATCAAGTGCCCATTTTATATAAAAAAATTTAAATTATACATTTTCAAATAGGGTTCAATTCATTTTGGAACCATTTGGGTTATAAAAAAATGCATTTATCTAACATTATCTTAAAGAATATGAACTATGTCATCTCTCTCACTTATTAAAAGCCACCACTCTCCTCCTCTTCTCATTGCTTAAAATGAATTATTCTAAAATTAAATAGAAAAATAAATTCTCCATGTCCATCCTCTCATCCTATAATATTTACATTGGTAATAAATCAAACCAAGGATTCTCATTTTGGCCAATCCAAAATAAGTTAACCAAAGAAGAGGTAAGGATCATCAACATGCATTTTTTTTATTTCTTTCTCTACAAACATTTATGATTATTATTATTCCATGATTATTTTGTAGAATCATTATAATTAATCTTATGGTATTCATTTAAATTTTTTAACACCTACACCCTCACACGCCCCTATCGAATGGTCTATGAAGTCCTCATTCATGTATAAAGTGGACAACCGCGTCACGAAATAATGTCAATTGTTTTTCATTACCACCCCTCAAGGTTTGGAATACTGATTGAAATAATATTTATATATTATATTAATGATATTTCTAACATAATTATACCCTTTTAGTCTTTATATCATACACTCCCTTTTTACGTTCTTTACCATATGTGGTATATTAACATTGCTCGTTTGTACAATAGACTACCACCTCACAAAGATATGTGCAGTGTTTTTTACTACCGTGTCACATGGAAGGAAATAAGGGGAAATTTAATGAATATATAATATATAAATTAAATTAATAGAATATTAATTACATAATTATCTCTACGTAAATATAATATATTATTTTCTTCTTACCATTTTCAAATTGAAAATGTGATAACATCGTTCGTAGATGTCTCGATTACTGAATCCTTGAATCGATCATATTCCTTTTACATCACAAGAATAATATATATAAATATATATAATCAAATTTCATGGTATTTATGATAAAATGATAACTTTTTAAATATTAAATATTACATTCCTTATTTATATATTTATTATTAAAAATGGAATCATTACCCATGCGTACATATGGCCTAAAGTATCCATTATATTAAAGTTATTTTTTAGTAAATATCTTCAATAATTTTTATTAAAATAACAATTTAATTAATTATATGATGATTATTTCAGGACTTTTAGTCGGTATATGTGTCAATAATAGAATAAATGACCATATTTGACCCACCAAAGTCATCTTTGACACATAAAATGAATATGTTCAAAACACTTCAAATAAAAATCAATGATTAATTTATTTATTATAACATTTTAATTGGTAATAAACATGAAAAGTTTTCTCAATGAAAAAATAATTTACATAATACTAATATTTAAGAAGATAAATATGCACGTGGAATTTTAGACTCAAATAAAGTGACGTCCTATCAATTTCATTTCATTAATGAAATTCATGACATTGTCAACGTATAATATTTTATAAGTTGTATATACATCCCCTTTGATATTATGAATCAATAATTTATCTATTATCGTTATATTTAATCATTTTTAAAATTTCATTCTTTAATGGGGTTTTAGATTCTAGAACTTCAAAATTGATTAGGGGATTTTCCATGAAAAAATTATTCTTTTATGTCATTCCTCAAAAACACTCTTTCTGCTCAACATCCATGTTTTTTAAATGGAATTTGAAATTTTTTCATATGTGCATAAAATATTTATAATTTTCATTTTATGTCTCTTCCACTTTAATTTAATGGGTTTCAAAATGTACCTTTTGAAGTGTTTTAAATGGAATGGGAATAATTATTTTTCATACCACCATGAATATAATTTCATTTCTAAAATACTTTTCATTCACACATTTTTTAAAAATGAAAAAACATCTTTCCCATTTTTTGTGTTTTTTTATATTGAAAATTGGTTTCAAAAATAAATTTTTACTTTTCATTGAAATTTGTATTTTTAATGACATTGAAAATTTTTTATCTGAAATTTATTTTCGAAAAAGTTTGCAAGTGTTTTTCAAATAATGAAAATTTTTTATTTCATGTTTTTGTACCTAAAAATTATATACGATGGGTTTTCCAAAATAACTCTCCGAATCACGGGGTAATGATATTTTTCTATAGATAATTATATTATATATTGTGCATATGGTTATTCCAATTTCTATGGGTTCGTTAAGGGTTCAGTAAGGGTTCTATGAGAAAATGTTCCATAGTACCTACATGAATCTTCTATGAATTGATATTATTTTTCATGGAGTTAGTTTTTTCCCAATGGATAAATAAGTGACATTTTTAAAGGATTGATATTTCCCTTAATGGGTAAAATTATATGTTTTTAATAAAACCATTATTTATGGGCTATCATGTTATTAATGGATATACAATTACTATTAATTTTATATCCCTTACTTAGATTATATGATCCCCCTATGATTAAAACAAATTACATGGTTTTATATTGGGCGATGACCTGGAACTCATCAAGATGAATTTTATATAGAGTTTCCATGAAAATGGATCGTATTTTATTTTAACCTATTTATATTAAGGGTAAAATTGATTATAATATTTACTTTCCACTTTTTCTTTTATCAGTTCTTTATGGATGAGATATAGAGATATTATCTAAAACTGTAAACATGAAAAGATCCACAATGAGAAATAATATATATTTCATGACATAAAGAAACAATAATGTAATTATTGAGGGAATAGTCATATTATTGGTGTTAGAGTTTGGTTTCAATAACATAAAAGGATAAAATACAGATAATTACCTTCCCATGAATGTTTTATCCAAATTGAGAACAAAAAATGTTATATAATTTGAATAAAACAATGTTGTTTCATAAAAACAATGTCTCTTCAAAATGGTATTTCATAGAGAAAATAGCGAAGTTGTAGTCAGAAGGAATCAAGAGGATGATGTCCTCCCAAATCAACATACGAATATGTTTGGAATTAGAAAAGAATAGTTTGTTATAGTAATGGATAATTTGAAAAAATTCATTCATGGGGGTGGTATCCATGCTATATAGAAAACTGATCTATGAGCAATAAATATGTTCATTATTGGAAATTTCATTGATAATCATCCTCTATCTCGAAGTGATTCATTTAAACCCGTAATTTTTTATGCTAGGATCAATTCTATGGATAAGATAGTTGATGTAATGGGTTGTTCCAAATGTCAAAATGTAACTCTTATCATTTATCATCTTGATTGTGAATATAATTTATAGGTGTAATTGTTTAAGAATAATATAGTTTAATATGATATTGACCCCATGAACAAGTAAATAAATATATTTTCCTTGTGAAATATTTTCCAAAGGTTGAATAATGATATAAGAAATACTCTTAATTGAATTTGGGTATAAGGATGATGATTATGTAGTTAAAAAAGAGGAAAACATCACAAGAATTTCTAGGTAATGTCTAATTTTATTAATGACATTGATAATTAAATTAATAGGTTTTACTTAGGACTAAAACAATGTAAATTTTGGTATTTGACCACATGAAATTTTAAAAACTATTAGAATATTTTTCGTTGTGATGAAAAGGATGGGATGGATCTTTCATACTATTATAATCCTTGTGATAATGAATGTATGTAGTGGTCAGGGTGAAAGGTTATAGTGAAAAATATATCAATGATATTTGGGTGTAAGAAAATTAATTTCAAATATTTTTTTGTTTATGGAACAAAGTACCATGTATAAAGTCTGTTGATGTGTTGGAATTGTTATATATGAGGAATTTTTTGCCACATAGAACTTGAATTGATGGAAAAACCCCGATGAATCAAAAAAGGGGTAATTATTAGCCATCTAATAACAACATGTTTTAATTATAATGGGTTCAGTTATTATGGTAATGTGTGCTTGATGTAATGTTCACATGATTGAAACATTATTTATCATAAATATAATGTTGTAGTACGGAAAATTTCTTGTAGTAAAATTGATGATAGCCTCTCTAATAACGTTTTTTAGGTATGTTACATTGGTATTCGTATTATAAAAAAATATTATTTGACAATGGATATTTTCATTCATTCATTTAATAGAAATTTGGATGTAAATTCAGAATATCACCTCATGAAATTAAGATAAAATTTTTGGTGACAAATAAAAGTTTAAGTATTAAAGATACCACGATGTATATGAATTATCTATTTTTTATTAGTGAGATGGTATTTCATTAAAATTGTGTTGAACTAGGTATAATAGAGTTTGATATCATTTTATCTAAGTATAGTATATATTTTTATCTTGATATGATATATTACTATTATAATAAATTAGTTTTCAATGATTTCATGCCTTTTATAACATACCAAAAAGCTAATAAATTTTTTAGAGATGGACTAAATAGTTACCTTGCTCATATTTTTGAAAATAAAGATACCATTTAAATTAGTTATGTTCTAGTAGTAAATGAATACATGAATTATTTTATGAATTATTTTCATTGTGATATTCCAAATGGAGATTTTGAGTATAATATTGAATTACTGCATGATTGTAAACATATTTTTATACCACCTTATCAAATCTCTCTAGTTGAACATTTAGAATTGATAATGAAATTACATGAGTTATTAGATATTTTTTTCATTGAAACTATCACTTAAACATATAATCCTCTTATTTTTTTAAAAATAAAAATAAATATAGTTTAATGAGACTATTAATTTATTACACTATGATGAATAAAATCAATTTTTAGAGCAGGTTCCCTTTTCCACATATCTAGGATTTTTTCTAACAGATCGAGGGAGATCAAAAATTTTTAAAGGATAAAATGATGTTGAGGAAATATTAGTTCAATATGAATGAATAAGACATTATGAAACATGTGTTTCTGAATAGATATAGGAACTATGAATTTCATGTTATGTTTTTTGGGTTGTCAAATTCACCATCTATATTTATGGACCTTAAGAATAGAATTCTTAATTTGTTCTTTTAGAAGTTTGTGGTTGGTTTTTTTGATGAAATTTTGGTATATTCTAAAATTAATGTACAGACTAAAATAGTCTTATTTGTTGTTTTTGGAAAACATAAAAGAAAAGAAACAATATTATAATTTTATCAATTAATATTTTCTTTGTAAAAAATATAATTTCGTGGTTTTATTCATTCAAAAAATGGATGAACAATTACCCCTAGTTAAAAAATAGTTATAGAAAATGGCACATGACCAAAAATGTCACAAATATTAATTGATATCTTATATTAGTGGGTAACTAATGCTGGTTTGTTGAAATTATTGCTCGATTATTATAGCACACTAACTATGTTAACTCAAAAAATGATTTAGTTCAACTAGTCAAAAGAATGTGTAGATTTTTTTCAAAAAATGAAAAAAACTAATTAAGACACCATTTTTTGATTTTCCATCTATAAAATGTGAAATTTTCATGTATAATTATTCATCAAGGAAAGAACATGGTTGTTTTTTAATGAAAAATTATCTAGTAATTTTTTATGCTTTATTTTAGCTAAAACCACATGAGATAAATTATCCTACACCTGATATAGAATTACCTATTATGGTTTTTTAGTAATAATTTTGAGGCATAATTTTTATTGAGTAATGTGTGAAATATATTTTTATCACATTTCTTTGTAGTATTTATTCACTCAGATATAATATAATCTGAGAAAGAAAATATAGATAAAAATAATGAAGGATTAATCATATTCTAATTATTATAGTGATATTATAGAAAATATGTGTCCAAATATTTTATTTGGAAATTAAATTCCACATTAACCATGTTATGTTTGGGACGTGTTGCTTTGGAAGATTATTTTATAAAATTTTCATAGAAGTTGTCGATGTATGGATATCCACTATTTTGGATCAGTATTCTATCTAGCCAACTTCGATGCAAATAATAACAGAAGATCATAATGAGGATAAATAAATCTTGAAAAGGGTGAATATATTAATAAGGATGTGTGTCTATATTTTAATATTTGAAAATAATGGGATTTAATATTTTAAAAAAGAATTTTGGTGCCTTTATATTCCTAGTTTAGCAAAAAGTTATTTACATAAGATCATAGTTGCTTGTTTTCCTTTAATTTGTGAATCACTAAGATGTACCGAGACCTTCGAGTTTATTAGTGGTGGGATAGAAATAAAAGAGATATTTATGAATTTTATATAAATTTATTTACTTTTAAGAATGTAACACCATAAACATATAAGCTTGGGGATAGCTCCTTACATAGATACATCGGCATAATTATGAGGAATCGGATCCCAATTGGACGATCCATTTTGAAGTATTGGAAAACTATATTACATACATTACAACTATATTATATTGGGAAAAATAAAATAATACATGATAAATAATAAAATGAAATTGAAAACACCCTCAAAATATTATTCATAGATTTTTTCTTCTTAAAATGGGGAATGAAAACAAAATTTGGGTGTGCTCAAGTTCTTAATATAGGTTAAGTATAGCATATATTATTATGGATTTATAATGAATAATTAATAAGAAATAGAAATAACCAAACACATGCCATTTAAAAAACTAGATAAGGAAAAATAAATATGTAAATGTGAATAACCGAACACACATTCCATTTAAAAAACTAGATATGGAATAATTAATATGGGAATGTAAATTACAAAAGGTAAATTCCATTTAATAAATAAAATTAAATAGAAAAAGAATCCAAAAATAATTTCAATGAATGAAATATCATGTAAAATATTAATAATTAAATTCTAAATAAAAGATATTCTTAATTATTGGATGTCATATTTTCTAGTAAAATTAACCATTTATCATCAAGAACTATCATCTAGAAAGTTTATAACATACTGGGTGAAAAAAAATTAGTTTTTAACTGAATTCATCTCATGAGACAACCAATGAAAGGAGGGGATTATATTAACCATTCCCCAATCAATTTAGTTATCATAAAAATAATTCCTCATATATCAAATAACCAATCTAATTAATGAAAAATATTCCTTATCATGAAATATCTCTTTTGGGTAAATGATACATATTTATCAATTTTTCCATAATTAATCAAATACCAGTCAATGTGAACCTTGAATGAGAAAATGGTATAAATATTAGGATATATTAATACTCATTTAATGAGAATATTACAATTTAAGATAAATTTAATTTAAAATGAAAAATTTTAATAATGATTTGATTTTTTAAATTGGAAGTTAACAATCACATAACAATTTGATATTTCAAAGATAACTTTTACCACTTGGTAATTTTCAACTGAAATAACCATGGATGATATATTTCAATGTGAAAATTAAAAAACCATATTTCATTATTTAATCATGATATTAAATTAAAAAGTGTAATTATATACACCACATTATTGTGAATTGGTTTATAAAAACAAATAATCATTCATGACATTTAGATTGAGTATAAATCCATTACATTACACGTATTTTATGTTGAACATGCTCTAAAATACTCTATAATTTATTGATGAATGTTATTAACTTATACTAGAAAATTATTAATATTTATTATATCATATATTATCAATTTGAAACATCTCATTAGCATTTTTTTAATAATCATTCATTATTTTTACAGTTTCAGTTTTTAATTTCCTTATTTCTTAAATATGTTATGACTTGTTATTTTTCATTAATATTACCTATATTTTGATATAATAATACCCATAATTTATCTAATAATTAATCATCATATATATTCATTATATATGTATTTAGAGTAATCTAAAAATTTGGAGATAGGAAATGAAATACAACGTTTAAGGAGATGGTAGGCTGTACGTACGCATGAATGTTGTCCTCAGTATCATTTCATATAAAAGGAATGAAAAATAAATAATATATGTTTATATTAAAATACTAGTATCATATTTTTTTCATATAAATAATGTGTTTATATTTCTTCCACGTATAATGTAAAATAATCACATCTCTTTGATAATAAGGTAGACTACACGTCTAATAAAAAAGTTATCATATTCCAACAAAATGGAAAGCTAGAAGTAATGAATTTAAAAAAATTACAGAATTTAAAAGACATCATAAATTACATCTATATGATATTAAATGTATAAAAATCATTATTACAATTCATTAATGAATGTAATTGAGGAAGGAAATACATCAATTCGTGAGGTTCTAGTCCTCCGTACAGTCGAACAGTGATAGTATGTCACATTTGATGGAAATTTATGAAATTATAGTTTGTTCCCATCATGATGGAAACATCTATATATATTTAGGAATCTTTTTCTATCATATAATCAAGATATACAAGTAATTTCAGTGGTGTAGATTGAAATAAAAAAATATGTTGTTGATAAAAGTTACCACTTCTTTAAGTAACTTCTTTGGGTTTATACCAAAATTCTTCCTTTGATTTTTTTATTAATAAGATGAGGCATCTATGATGAGGTTATATATGTTAATATATTATTTGGGTAGCATTTGGATGATCTAAAGGACATGAAATATGTGAATATATTGGAATGGTGAGTTCCTTTTTAAAGAGTAGGGGTAACATTCTTGTAAATACGTAAAGGTTAACACTATTGAGTGGTATCCCTTAAATTATTTTCCTCAAAAATGGTGTATTTCGGAAATATTTCTAGGTAATTTTTCCCTTATGATTAATTTTTAACCACTGATTAAACTCGTATTCACCATAATAACCATAATTAATTTTAATTTATTTCATTAATAAATTTTACAGAAAAAAAGTTTAACATACTAGAAAAAATAAACTATGATGATTCAGAATATGAGATCCAATTTTTCAAAATCATATCACCGAAGGGAAGGAATATAATTTACAATTAATCCTATAGACGAAATGAGAGAGTGTATTTTTTTAAATGTACAAATGTTCAAAATTTCACAAATTATTTATTTCTAAATTCAATATATAAATTATTCCATTGAACTAGATATTATTAATTGATTTAAAATTGAAATAATTAAATATTACAACTAATTTATAATATTATTGAATACTATAAGTAATAAAGATGAAAAGTAGTTTCAATTAAAATTTAGTACCTTTCACCATTCATTAAATAATGAAACTTCTCAGAACTATACCAAAATGATCCCAAAGATTTTTTTGACATTATGATTAAAAAGAGAGAATTTATTTTGATATTTAAATTTTCAATTTTTTTGAAATTATGTTTTAAAATGGTTGCATCATTAAATGGAAAAAACCATTATCAAAATATAGTTTGTTATGGTTAAAATTGGGTTTCTTATTATACTATGTCTGTTATAATATATAAAAATAATTTTTATCATTTAGTAATTATAATTAATTTAATTTATTTGGATAAAAAGGGATTCTTGAGAATACAAATATAAAAATTTCTTTATATTAAATTTCTTTTTATTTTAATTTCTAAATAATTTGTTTCCACTGAATTCACTTGATATTTTCATAAACTCAAAATTTTTATAAGTAGATAATTCTATTCATAACCACCAATTTACCATCTATGTTATGTCAAATTATATAAAATTATAATAATTAATATTATTCTATAAAACATGTACTTGTGTGTAACACAAGGTATCAATGAATGTCATTTTCACATGTATGAATTCTAGATCAATATGTTGTGTATTAGAACCAATAAAATATATAAAATTTATTTCAAAATAGATAACATATTTCAATGTTTTGGGATGTAATATTCCCTTCTACAAATGGTTATGTGTTTCATACACACAATAGAATATAGTGTTCTTTCCTTGGAATTTCATGGAATTACGTTCTCGAAACACTATTTAAATTATGATTTCATAATTTAGTAATAATGTCAGTAATATAGAGCTTGATATTTAAATATCAAAACCTATATTACTAGGATAGTTAAAAATAAATGAAAATAAATATTATGGACATCGTTCAAATTTAACCATTGAATATCATTTTAACTATTGTTTTAAATACAAACACAATACATAAGTACTTTATCTTTTTACTTCCAAATATATAATTCCTTGGTGTAGTATTTATTCTATATAATAGGGAATTAAATTGTTTAATTCCTAGGTTCCCCACATTTTAGTAAATTATCTAAAAATTTGTCCTTATAATGACATTTATTTTCACCTATCAAACTCTGAAATTATTTTCATTATGTATTTCCTTGACACAAATGAAGAATTTCCCCATCCCACAGAGACTAATTAATGGGTGTCTCCATCAAGATTTATTTTATGATTGAAAATGATCCATTTTCCTCCATGGTGTCCACCAATCAAGATCATAGCAAACTACATCCTTCTCTTCTTCAATGAGTCCGAGAGTTGGTTAAGCTATATGTTATTAATAATATTTTTTTTAAATTTTTTTGTCATGAATATGATATATTTTAATCCATATAAATAATATTAGGTCGGTCATTACTCCTTCTTTCTCAATAATGTCCAATGTTAACTTGATTCGTTTGGGTTCAATCCATTGACTAAAACTACAAATCATTCTGTGTGCATAAATTATCATCGTCTAAATACCATATAATCAAATATATGATTTATAAATATTAACACATTATTTTTAGTCTAAGACACCTTAGAATTAACCTAAATAATTAAATTCATTATCAATTCAAATTATTTATAATTGTTTGTATTGAAAATGTGAATTATACAAAAAATATAACAATGGAGTGCATAAATTGGTCGCCAGTAAGACCAATTTTTTAGCCCCAGGTTAAGTTCAAGTTAGGCCCAATTCACTATTTAAGACTTATTACCCATATTAACATATGTGGCAGAACATTTAATGATGTAGTATCCAAAAAAATATTGTGATCCTCATAAAACAAAATTATATCCGTCTAACCAATGAATTTAGATGGTATTCTATACTTAATGACATTTTCATCCTTTGGGTTATGTTCTGTAATAATTGTTTTCCTTAATATAGTTTCAATGGTCTATTCTAAACAAATTGTGTGACAATAAATAATATCCCAACCCCTGAATTCCAGAGCTAGTTCCTTACACTATTTCATTGGCAAGTTTACAATGAATCAAATCCTAAAGGACAAATGTCTTTAATAGTTTTGGAAAAAGAAATTAAATACATGATACCCATATTATAATTGTAAATAGAAATTAAAACAAAAAACCTAACAAAATTATTTTAATATCATCCTTGAAATATTATTCAATTTTTTCTTATTTATAACATGGTGAAAGGATAAAATATAACGGTGGGAACCAATTCTCAGAAAGGGTTACATATATTGGAATAAAAATAATTAATAATTAATAACCAATAAAAGATGGTAAATAACTAAAACCACATGTTGTTAAATAACTAAATAAGTAATAAACAATATATAAAGGTAAATAACGGATCACATAATCCATTTTAATAACTTGATAAGGAATAATTTATATGGAAATATTATGAACATATCAAAAATTTCATTTCATCAATAAATTTTAAAAAAAACATCTATTTATATTTTTAAACAAAAAATATCATGTGTAATAAAACATAACATAATTCTCAATACATAAATAATTTATCAATTTGGAGGAAATCATTAAAATTTAACCATTAAATATCATTTTAAATTTTGTTTTCAATACATGACCAAAAAATAAATAGATTTTCAATTTATTTCCACATATATCCTTCCTTGTTCTAGTGTTTAACCAATATAATTTGGAATTGAATAATGTAATTCCCAGGTTCCCCACATTTTTTCCAATGAACTATAAATTTATCCTTATAATGATATTTATTTCCATCCATCATACTCTTCACTTGTTCTATGAAATTATTATTTTATGACCTTATTTCACACAAATTATTAATATCCCTACGCCATGGAGATGCATAAATGGGTGTCTCCATCATGATTTATTACATGATTGAAATTGATCCCTTATTCCTCCATGGTCTCCACCACTCGAGATCATAAAAAACTCAATCGTGTATTCTTTTATGATTCTGAGAGTTGGTTGAACTATATATTATTAATCATATTTTGGTAAAATTTATTAGTCACGAACATCATATATTATAATCCATTGAAAATCCTATTTATTTGGTCATTTCCACTACTTTATCTATCATGTTCAATGTTAACATGATTCATTTGAGTACCAACTAATGACTAAAACCAAAAATAATTATATGAGAATAAATTATCATTCTGTAAAAATTATAAAATCATATATAAGATGACTAAATATTAAAATAATATTATTAATCTAAGACACCTTTAGTTTATCCTAGGTAATTCATTTCATTATATATTCAAATTATTAATAATCTTTTCTAACAAAAATATGAATTGTCTTAAAAATATTACCACGTTGTGTAAAACATTGTGCATAGTAAGAACAATTTTTTGTGTACCATGTTATGTTCGAGTTAGGCCATATTCACCATTGAATCATTGTTACCCCTATGTACATTTGTGGTAGAACCATGTCATTTTGTAGTATCCAAAAATACAATATTTCTCATAAAAACCAATAATATCCATCTAACTGAAGTATTATTATTTTATTTTATACTCATTGTCAATTTTGTCCTTATAGTTATATATTGTAGTCATTTTTTTCTAAATCTAGTTTCTATAGTTTCTACTAAACAAATTTTGATACAATATATAATTTCCCAAACCCATAATCCTAGATTTGGTTCTTTAATATATGTTATTGGAAAGATTACAATGAATCAAATCCAAAAGGAAAAATGTCTTCATTTGTTTTTGAAAACTAAATTACATACATGATACCCATATTCTATTGGCAAATAGAAAATAAAACATAATACCTAACAATAATAAATGAATATAATCATTAAAATATTATTCAAATATTTCTTCTTTATAACATAACGAAAGGAAAAAATATAAGGGTGGGGATAAATGTCTAGTAAGTGTTACTTATATTGGATACTATAAAGAATTAATAATGAATAACCAATATAGAAAATTAAACAATTGAAACCACATGTCGTTAAATAATTGGATAAGGAATAATAAATATGTAATGGAAAATAACCGAACACACAATCCATTTAAATAAATGGATATGGAATAATTAATATGAAAATATTATAAACTGAACACAAATTTCATTTAATCAATAAATTTAGAAAAACATTGCATCTATAGATAATGTAAAAGTAAAAATCTCATGGGTAATAAAATATAACATCATTATAAGTAAAGTTAATTATTAATTTTTGGGTTTCATGTTTTCTAGTAACATGATAACTTTACCATCATGATCTATCCAAAAAATTGATTAACACATATTGGGAAAAAACCTGTATGAATTGGCCAACACATTTTAGCTAATGAGGCTACTGATGCATCGTGGGGATTTCATTTACTAGTCCACAACATGTGTAGTAAATCTAAAAATAATTCCATATATATATATATATAATAATTATAATTAATAAACATTATTCCATATCATCAAATATCTTTATTGTGGAAATTATAGAGATTTATTAATATTTCCTCAATTAATCAAATAACTATAAAACATAAAAATGCTTGTAATAATTGTATACATATTAAGAAACAATAATATACAATTCAATATAATATGGATATTTATGATAAATTTAATTCAAAATAAAAATTTACATAATGAAGTGATTGTTTCAATAGAATGTTAAAATCCTGAAAGAATGTTATTTTGTTAAGATATCTTTTACCATATAGTAATTTTAAATTAAAATAACCTTTGATGAGAAAACTCAAATTGAATATTAAAATACCATGAAATATGAGTTAATAATGATATTATAAGAAAAATGTTAGTATTAATACCACATTAAAATGAATTGGTGCATTATACCAAAAAAGTCTCAATGAAATGTAAATTGAGATGAAATTTATTACCTTATAATCCTTTTGGTTGAATGGTTATTAAAATCATGAAAAAAGTTTCTAATTATGTTAAAACATTTAAAGATACAATATAAATATTTATTATATAATATATAATACTTTTATAACATCTAATTACCTGATTTTTAATAATCATTCATTAGTTTTACTCTATCTGTTGTTAATTTCATTGTTTTTTGAGTATGATTTTACATGTTTATTTGATTCTTATAAAATATATAATTATTTATACATATAATGAATTTAAATTATTTTGAAAATATTATATATATTAATTATATTTATATTTAGAGTAATCCCTAAAATTTTCATTAGTAAAATGAAATACACTATTAATGGAGATGGTGGGTCATATATACGTGTGAATGTTGTTTTCATTTCATTTCTGTATTAAAATAATTAGAATTAAATAGCATATTTTTATTTTAAAATTAATGTATCATATTTGTTTCATATAAATCACATATTTTTTATTAATATCATATATAATAAACTTCATGTAAAACATTAATGAATCACATCACATTGAGGGGGTAGTAGTCCACACATCCACAAAAGAAGTTATCGTCTTATCAGAAAATAAAATGATTATAAATATTTATAATATAAAAATTAAATAAAAATAATTAAATCATATGTATCATATGTATAATATATAAACTATAAATCCATCATTATTCCCTTATATGAATGGTTTTTTTGGAATAATGAATGACAACGGTTTGTGAGGCAGCAACCCACCGTACATAATAACGATGGATGCATATACTATTAAATTGAATTGATTAAAATTTTAATGTCATTAAATTAGTATAAAAACATATCATTATATTTTGAAATTTTATTTTATCATATTATAAAATTATAATAATAATTTACGTGGTGAACAAATAAATAAAATATAAGATCTCATTGAAGAACATTTCCCCTTCGTCAGGTATCTCCATTTGGTTTATATCGAAAGCCTTCAACGATTTGATTAATTCCTAAATTTTGGTTTCTAAGATATGGTTTAGGATTATGGGAGAATATTTTTTCAAGATTTGGACAATAAAAATGGCTTTAGTTGTGTGAATATGTGGTAGGTGTGAGATTCTTTTTATAGTGGAGGATGAGTTTCATTCTTGTAAATATTAATTGTTAAACAATATTGAGAGGTATTTATTAAATAATTGGCATCGAATAATGGTAAATTTTCTATATAATGGACTAACATGTCAAAATATTTCCATAAAACATATTTTTACGAAGTTTCTAGGTCATTTGGCCCCATATTATTAATATTTAACAACAAAGTAATGTAATTATCACATTAATCGGTGTAATTAATTTTAATTTCCTTTACTTTCATTATTTGTAAAAAAAATTGAACATATAATATATTATATATAATTATTATTCTAGATAAAAAAATACATTTGTTCCATAAAATATCACATTAGTGGAAGAAATTAATTTTAATTTAATACCACATATAGGATGAGAGAGCAGTTTTTTTAAGTCAAAATGTTCAAAATTTCATTATTTTTTTATATAAAAATTCAATAAAAATGATTCCAATGATATATATTGTATTTATATATTTATTTTTTATGTAATTAAAAAATAAATAGTATTTAAATATAATTTTATTCTATAAATTATCTACATGAAAATGAATTCCTTAAATGAAATTCGGTATTTTTCACTATTCGTAAAAAATGATCCTTCACATAAAAATGATAACAATTAAACCTAAGATAATTTTGTAATTATTAAATAAAAAATTGAAATTTATTTTAAAAAATAATTTTTATAAACAAGTCACAATTTATTTTTATATGTGATTATCCATTAAAAGGAGGAAAATCAGCCTTTATAAAAATCTAGCATCTTCTGAATAAAATTGTGTTTGTTCCTATATTAGGTCTATAAAATCTATTCGATGAATTTAAAAAATATTTTACTGAATATATAATATATATCAATTATTTTTTTACCATTAGGTAATAGTAATGATAATCATTTATTAAGATAAAACACCTTTACAATGTATGAAATAAAAAAATTACTTTATATTGAATTGGTTCTTATATAAATTTATAATAAATTTATTACCATTGAAAAAATTTTAAATTTCAATAAAACTTAAAATTTCACTAAAATATTTAATACTATTCGTAAAATATAATTTAATGAATTTGTTACAACTTATTATGTTAAATATTCATATTAATATTCTTCAATAAAACTTGATCATGTGTGTAATGCAAGATACCTAATAAATTCATTATAGCGTGTAATGAAAACTAACTATGTGCCATGTTTATTTAATTATATAATATATATTTAATATAATTTAAATTGTTAATATATTTTAATATCTTGTTTTTCTATATTCCCATTCATACATGGTGTTTTATATCATATATTTTATTGAATATGATGTTCTGACATTAGAATTATGGGGTGATGGACAATAGGTTAAGGGAAAATGGAAATTAACCAAGGGGATGCTTCATCCAATTCTAGTGTTGGGTTGGAAATCAAAAAATATATCAATTCATTTTGGGGTGGGATTATCCAAGACTTCATAAGGAAATAATTCAACATGGGTTATTGTTGATGGATTAAAAAAGTATGAACATTTCCTTTCCATTCAAGATATAATGTATTTTGATATTCTTTATCCACTATTTCTAAATGATCTTTTTAGGTTACATGGAGTTCTTCTATCCATTATATCTGACCATGATCCAAAGTTCACATCCAATTTTTTGAAAGGTCATTAGAAGTTTTTTGGTACTAAAATAACGTTTAGTATGGTTTTTAATCATCATTTCGAAGGAAAATCTGAGTGGAAAATTTAAACCACAGAATATATGACTAATTATTTTTCAATGGGTTACCAGGTAAGTTGGGAAAAACGTCATTATATGTTTTATATTACTTATAATAACAAGATTCATTCCATTATACAGATGGAAAAAATTTAAGGCATTATATGGAAAGCACTGTAATATGCTAGTATTTTGGGATTAAGTAAGAGAAAGGATGTTTATTGCAACAGAATTGTTATTAGAAATCGGAGATAAAGTTCAATTAAATTATTGACTGATGAGATAACATAGATAAAATAACTAATTTATGCAAATAACCTGAGGAACAATCATTCTTTCGAGGTGGGTTATCATATAATTATAAAAAAAAAAATCTTTGGGAAAGGGTGTTGAATTTTCGCAAGAAGGGTGAGTTGCATTCCTTCTTGATTAAACCATATGAAATCCTAGATAATGTGTGATCAATTTCTTATCGAGTGTCTCTACCTCCATGTGTATCTCAGATAAACGATAATATTTAATTTTTTTAATGTTAAGGAAATATGTTATTGATTAATATCATATTTGTATCCCTTATGTAGTTGAGTTGGAAGATTATAATTATTATGAAGTTTTTTCCAGTTTCATGATTCAAGGTGACATGTATCTCATAAATATTTATTTTTTAATTATATAGTTTAAAAGAAACCCCATATGGTTGAAGCGGGAATTTGGGAATCGAAAAATGAAATTAGGTAAAGATAACTCCACCTATTCCAAAGTTGAATTAAATTATGAAGATGCACATTATAAAAGGATGGACTAATGTAACAACTTATTTAGTGATATAGAAAATTATTTTTCAAAATTTATAATATATACTATATAGTTGTATTTGATATAAAAAATCATTAATTTTTTAATCAAAATTAAAATGATTTTAATTTAACACTTCCATTTTAAGGGATTATTTAAAAAATATATTATTAAATTGTCAAAGTTTAATTTTTAAAAAATAATATAATTTTTTAGAACAACATATTCAAAGAAATTTTAGTTAAATTGTTTTTTCTTTTTCGAAAATAATGTATTTTTCATTAGATAGTGACAAATAATGTTTTTTGTAAAAAAAATTCATTTTATCAATTAATTAATTTAAGAGTTCCAAAATATTTATAATATGATATAAATTACCCTTTATATTATTTATTTATATTTAATAGAATTAATTACCTTTTAATCAAGTTTATATTGGTCTTTAATATGTGTTTGTTTTGGGGTTTAAAAACAGTTTTTCGAAAAAATATGTAAAATGAATAATGCTTATTTATTTTTAATTAATCAAAATAATACCTAATAGGGAATGTTTTAAATTATGTTAATATACCATATATCTATAAATATTATTTTAGTTTCAATATTTTTTAGAAATAAACTTAATATAAATTTATCATTTTATAAAAAAAATATTGTTCTTAAAAAACCAACATCTCACCGTAATTCTAGGATTAATATTAAATTAAAACATTACACATATGTGTAATGAATTATAAAAAATTCACTTCATATATGGAAGCGGAATAATTTACAGTGTTTCATAATTTAATCATATTTTTTTACCAATGTGATTACTAATTATAATTATTATTATTAATAATGAATAAAAAAATATTTTATGATGTGACTAAACATTAATCTTAGGGCGTCAAATGACATTGAGACTTGTCAAGAAGCAATTTTTATGACATAGGTACAACTTATTTTTACAATAATTGTTGTTTTTGTAACGCCCCGACCCCAGTTACCTAGAGTCGGTGCATTATTACATAACATTGGCATGATCACAAGAAAGATCAAATCTCGAAAGACCGATTGGTTTAGTAGCCTTGGAAACACTAGATATATTCATAAGTTTTACATTACATCATAAAATGAAAAACTACTACAACAACATAATGTCTCCACAGTCCACACTATTATCCCCTCATAATATCCTTGCAGGTCATTCATAACTTACTTCTTCACATCCTGGGGAAAATAAAACATAGAAAAGGGGTGAGCTCAAATGCCCAGGAAGGATAACAATATAGCGGAACATTCAAAATAAGCATAAACATTTAAGGCAATGCATTACTAAAACAAAAGCCTTTTAAACTTGAACTTCAACATAGTATGGAAAAAGTAAAATGAAATAATGCCATTTACTTATTCACATGGATATTCTACTAATCGAATAATCACATGCAAAATCAATAACCACATTCATAATGATGGAATGCATAATGCTAAACTTTAATTTCTTTGTCAAGGCCTCGTCCCAAGACCTTGGGGCTAACTATAACTGGAACCCAACCTGGAGTGCCTCTAATAACCGGACACCAACCCGGAGTGCTTCTAATAACCGGACACCAACCCGGAGTTCCTCTAATAACCGGAGACCAAACCGGAGTTCCTCTAATAACCAGAGACCAAACCGGAGGGCTTACTTTTACCGGTCCCCAACCCGGAACATACTTATCTAACACATTCATCTGAATGAAAGAATGAAATATAACATAAACATTTGGATTAAAAATAACTTATAAAATGTCAATACTTTAAACAAAAACCATGATTTACATAAGAATAACTTATCCATAGTCAAAAATATCACAAAACCTTCAATAAAATAGGGATGTTTTGTATCATAATAAATCAACTTCAAATAAGCTTAAAATCCATCAAAGTACGTTGACATAGATGAAATCAAAACTATTTTAGAAAAATATCTCTTTTTTTTAATCATTTTAAAAGTAACATAATTATAAAATAATACATTCAATTTGAAAATATTCTTATAAGCTTGTAAGGGAAGCTTCGACGATTTTATAACGGCAGTAAATTGCCGCACCCGCCGTATAAGTTTAAAAAAACATTCTTACCTTAATTTTGTCGAAAAGGTTAAAAAGCACCTTGTTTGGAAAACGACGGAAAGATTCCTTTATAAACCTACTATAAAAATTCAAACAAGGGTATAAATTACTTTAAACCATATTCTTGTAAATAGTCAAAAATGTTTTGAAATACATTTTGAAGAAACATGGATGTGGATGATAAAGAGATCCCAGTAGATTATTACGTATAAACAGCCTCGGATAATGAAGAGATTGTGAAATAACCCTTACCAATTTGGTAACTTATGAAACATAAAACCCATGAAAGAGGTATCATACAATGAATATGTAAATACACATAAATTAGAGTGTATTGCACAAAGAATATAATTATGGCCAGTACATACACCACACAAAAGGTAATGGTGGCAATATGGCATGAATCTCACGAGAATAAGGAGTGAGATGAAAACCCCTTACCTTGTACTTTTACTTGGTTGGGGTAGGTTAACCTCCATTATAATAGTGAAATAATTGTTATTAAATTATACAAGAATCATATATATTAATATGATATCATATATGATCTTTTATCTTTTCTTTGTTAATAATGTCTTAGTATTATCGTTGTTTCGGGTGTTAACTTACTCATTTTCTTTTATATGTTTTATTACGTAAGCCATGTTTGTAATGGATAGGTTGTATATTATTCATATACAGAATGATATCAAGTCCTTAAACATCATTTTTAAATCAGAAAATGATAATTATACTTGAATGGATATGATGGAGAATGAATCTCATCGCGTTCGTGGAGACGGTAGTCCGTACGTACGCACGAGCGACAATATCATTATTTTGATATTACAATAATATATAAATGGATGGTATATCATATATACAGAATAATTAACATGTTATATTTATTATTTACATGAGTTACACATCATTATTATACCCATCCAAATAATAATATATTGAATAATAATTACACCACGATGTGGAGACGGTAAGCCGTACGTACGCACGTATGGTGACATGTTATTCAAAGGGTGGATAGAATACTGAATATGGTTGTACCATATTTATAATAACATCACAGTATATATATGATACTGGAGTTATTATTTTATAATCGTAACTACAAAGTAAGAAGAAGTGGAAGAAGAAGGAACTTGGAAAAGGGTGGTGAAATCATTACCTCTTCTTCGGTTTCTTCCTTTTGATTTGATCAAAAGGGCTCCTTAGGTTGGCTTTATGATCAAACTAAGGCCTCTAAGTTGTAGTGAGGGATGTTGGGAGAGTATTTGGGCCGAGTTTGGCCGAACCAAAAGGCTTTTAAGGTGTGAAGAAAAGAGAAGGAGGAGTGCCCTTTTATAAGAGGGGTGAGGGGCACCTTTGGAAAAGCTAGAAATATTAGTTTATAATAAATTCTTATTCGGTTTCTAATGGCTCCAAAGTTGATTATTTAAATGTTAAGGTGGGGATGGGTCGAAAACAACTCAACCAATAGAATTTAGACAGGTTTGGGTACTTATATTAACCTTATCTTTAAGTATTAACTCTAAGTTAATTAGTTTCACTTTTACAATGTCTCTTTGTATTTTTATATAATATGGTTAATAAACTTACTATATACATCCAAGCGACCCCCAAGTGGTCCATTAATGATTAACCTATCATGATATAAGTCTCGTGGCCGAACCTTAGATTTTTAAGAATTTAATATCAATTAATAATATAATATTTGTTTTAAGAACTCTTTTATGTCAATTTTGACACTATTCAATAGTTGATATTTTTGAAACTCATAACAGAATGATTACTTCGAAAAAAGTCAATTAAATCAATCCTAATATATCATATTATCCTAGAAAATTATTTTAATTCATTAAAAGTTTCATATTTTATTTATTTGGGTATTTATAATATCAATTATTTTAATTTTTTACTATTATAGTAATTAATTCATCATCATTGTGTCACAAATAAATTAAATTATTTAATGTATAAAAATTATAAATAAACTAACACTATGTAGAAAATCATTTTATATTTCTAATGAATATTTATAATCTAAAATCCAACATATATAACCCTATGTAAAAATTGTTTTTCTAAAAGATATATGCTTGTGTCATTTTTGTATTCATTTTAACTTAATTAAAATAAAGTGTCCCTATCACCTACAAGTGGAACCATGGGGTCCCAAAATCGACCCAAAGATGCCTATGGTCGAACATGTATCAACCAATAAGTCTAGGACACGTTTTAGGGTAATTTAGTATTATGATAATATTAATTTTTAACCCTTATTTACCGGATTTACCCTTAACCATGGTAAATAAAATATTTACCGCAGTAATTATTCAAAATGTCTAGAAATAAAAGTTACCTATTTACACAATTTGAAAATCCTGATTACAAATATAGAATCCATTTTTCTAAATTCAAAACACATAAGTGGCAGAAATTAATTTAAAATTAATTCCCACTGTCAAAACAAAAAGCGTGTTTTTAAGAGATAATAACTATCAAAAGATTAACACTTGTTTATGTTCGGTTTAATTGTAAAATTATGTCCAATGAAAAAAATTATATTAAATGGTAAAAATATATTCTAAATATACTTTAAAACCACTCAAATTCATAATTTATCACTATTAATTATTTTGATTAAAAAAGTTGTTTTTAATTAAAATTTAGTAATTTTTACTATTCATCAAAATATGAAAGTTATCCGAAATGTACCAAAATTTCACCTTAGGCTAATTTTGATATTCCGAATCCAAAAATGAAGTCCATTTTGAAATATAAAATATATATAATTTCAAAAAGTAGGTATTACTATTCGTAACGGCTAGTTTGATTGGTTGTGGTGTGTGTTAGAACTCGAAGTTGCGTACAACACACACTACTGTATTATTCAAAGGAAAGCGTACCGTGGAAGCTTGGGATGTTTCATTTTAAATTTTTTGATGTCCCCCTTTACTCAAAATGTTTAAAATATTGTATTTAAAATGGGTTCACTATTAAAAGTTGGTAAAAGTGCAATACTAAAAATGAATTTGTTCTTACATTATGTCTAATAAACACATAATATGGATTCTAAAATTATAAGGATTATATAAAGTTTAAAATTTAGTTAATACTATTCATAACATCTTTTTAACGGCTTTTTTGGTAAGTCATGGTGTGCTTGAACTCAGTGTTGCGTGTAGTGCAAGTTATTGTATTATTTTAAAGAAATAACACACTATGAAATCTTGGGGTGTTACATTCTCCCCTCCTTCAATAAATTGCGTCCTCGCAATTTGAAATTGTTCTTCGAAAATAAAAGGTTGAAAATAAAAAATATCTTTGTGGGAAAACCCACATCGGAAATTGGGTTACTAAAATTTAGTCTTAATATGAGGAAAAGAGAAATGAAAGGGTCACCACCAAATTATGATCTCGATTAGGATAACATTGGTGGAAATTAGAGACATATAATTGGAGGAAAAACGTAAATATTTATAGGTAGTGATTGAGGTCATGAATCACAAACAAGTATAAAATTGAGGTCCTTAAACTCATCAATCTATGATGATTTGAAATACCATCGGTTCAACAAAACATAGGGTATTAGGATAACACATTTTTGACATTTCAAAATATCTTAGTTGAAATCCCACATCGAAAAATGAATTAATGAGGCATCTATTTAAAATAAAGAGTTGAAAGTATGAAGATTACCGAAAATAACACATACTAGGGTTCCATGTAGGAAAATATGGATATGGAAGAGAAATCTAACCATCAATTATCTGATGGAGAGTGGTGGATAACATGGCTATGAAAAGGCCAACAATCCCAAAGCCATAAATTAGTGATGATTTAAGGTACCATCTAGGACAACATTTTTGTTCTAAGTTCCTTTTCTTAATGTTGAGGAATTTATTTATGAGATTGGCTAAGATCATAAGGAGATATACTTACTTTATAATTAGAGTTTTGTCCATTAATAAATTTCTACCACAAACTCATCTTTCACTCGTAAAAAAAATCCTATTTATACTATTCGTACAGGGTTCCAAAATAAACGAATTTATAATTCATCTACCAAATCTTTTAAAAAAACTACATTATTTAATCCAGGACATCTCTTGGGCCTGTGGTAGGTGATACACCCTTGTCGCCCTTCGGTTGTGGGTTCAAGTCTCGCGGCCTTGCCGGACGCGACAGGTTGCCGCCCGACCTCCGGGTTGTCCTTTTATGGCAATCCAAAATTAATCTCAAACTAGAATTTATCCATAATACTTCTGACCAAACTCACAGTCCAACATTTATAAGGAAGTTAAACATAATGTAGATCCTTTTTACCACGTAATAGCATATGAATACCTTCATCATGTATTCTTTTAAAACACTGAAACATCCTGAATTACCATAATCCATATTGATTACATTCATGCTCCCTTATTCCATATAGAATTCTGGATATACTTCATCAATCCAAAAATGTTTTAAACCCCAACAATGATGGAATATACAAATCATTAATTAGTTTCAAGGTAGTCAATAATATCCAATATAATTTATCCAAATCAATCATGTATTATTCTAAAATCACTACCTCGGTATCAGAACCATATTATGGTTTATCATTCTCTCAATCATATATTTTCCAAAAATTTAACCTTCTATTGAGTCACTTTTCTTTGTTCCACACAATCTCAAGTCCTTAATGAAATAGTATTACAGTACAATCCTTATATACTCCATAATTATTATAACAAGTACATTGTTGATACAACACTCAATTGACATAATCAACATAAGAACTCTAATCATTTCTCTTCATCTGTGGTAGTATCATAACTTGATTAGTATCCAATAACATCATTTGCGGCATATTCTGATGACTGGGACATAGGTTCGCATAGTGTCCAAACTCCTTGCAAATGAAGCATTGTACATTTGAAACCATTTTCTTACCCTTGCAGTCATGTACTTTATGCCCTTTTCCACCACACTTATAACAAACTCCCATTCCTTTCAGACAAGTTCCAGGGTGTTTCTTCCCACAGTTATCACATATGGGAAAATTCTTCTTTTCCCTCTTCCCTTTATCCACCTTTCTCTCTTCCATCCTTTTCTTCTCTTACTTCCCTTCAAAGCCATAGGACTCAGTAAAATCTTTACTTATCTTATCATCACATGATATAATTTCTTCGTATGATGATAATAAATGGGAGATTATTTCTCTTATAAATTTTGGCTTAAGGCCATGAAATATATGATCCTTCTTTCTCTTTGGATCATGTGCATTACTGGAGTTCCCATTCCTTCTACTGGGCACCATTTATAAACAATGGTATACACTAGATTAGTTTATGAATAACAATACCTAATCCCAAACTTTTAAGACACATAACATAAATTAAAGAGTTTATGGATATAATCCATAATCATATAAATTTCTCCTTTGAGGAAGTAAATCCACATAAACCCTTTATAATGGTTTGTAAAGAAAATGAGAATTATCCTAAGCATATCCCCCAGGAGTGTCGTAACCAAGAGTGCAGAAAGGCCCGTTGTCGTGCACCAGTTCCCATTCGAGTCTAGCTCAAAGCGGTGTTTTCCGGTTTTACCCCTAGGTACATCTGTGCCAGAGCCGCCTCTACCTGCTCGTATCCAGATAGGGATGTATTGCTCAGAAAACTCACAAAATCTCTACAATACCAAAATTCTAGGAAGTTCTTCTATACTAATCTTCAAAGTCCATCTTAAATCTATGTGCTCTAATCAGAGATTATCTAAATCTAGCTTCCAAGGTTTGTACTAAACTTCCTCTGATACCAACTGTAACGCCCCGACCCTAGTTACCTAGAGTCGGTGCATTATTACATAACATTGGCATGATCACAAGAAAGATCAAATCTCGAAAGACCGATTGGTTTAGTAGCCTTGGAAACACTAGATATATTCATAAGTTTTACATTACATCATAAAATGAAAAACTACTACAACAACATAATGTCTCCACGGTCCACACTATTATCCCCTCATAATATCCCTACAGGTCATTCATAACTTACTTATTCACATCCTGGGGAAAATAAAACATGGAAAAGGGGTGAGCTCAAATGCCCAGTAAGGATAACAATATAGCGGAACATTCAAAATAACCATAAACATTTAAGGCAATGCATTACTAAAACAAAATTCTTTTAAACTTGAACTTCAACATAGTATGGAAAAAGTAAAATGAAATAATTCCATTTACTTATTCACATGGATATTCTACTAATCGAATAATCACATGAAAAATCAATAACCACTTTCATAATGATGTAATGCATAATGCTAAACTTTAATTTCTTTGTCAAGGCCTCGTCCCAAGACCTTGAGGCTAACTGTAACCAGAACCCAACCCAGAGTGCCTATAATAACCGGACACCAACCCGGAGTGCCTCTAATAACCGGACACCAACCCGGAGTTTCTCTAATAACCGGAGACCAAACCGGAGTTCCTCTAATAACCAGAGACCAAACCGGAGGGCTTACGTTTACCGATCCCCAACCCGGAACATACTTATCTAACACATTCATCTGAATGAAAGATTGAAATATAACATAAACATTTGGATTAAAAATAACATATAAAATTTCAATACTTTAAACAAAAACCATGAGTGACATAAGAATAACTTATCCATAGTCAAAAATATCACAAAACCTTCAATAAAATAGGGATGTTTTGTATCGTAATAAATCAACTTCAAATAAGCATAAAATCCATCAAAGGATGTTGACATAGATGAAATCAAAACTATTTTAGAGAAATATCTCTTTTTTTTAAATCATTTTAAAAGTAACATAATTATAAAATAATACATTCAATTTGAAAATATTCTTATAATCTTGTAAGGGAATCTTCGATGATTTTATAATGGCAGAAAATAGCCGCACCCGCCGTATAAGTTTAAAAAAACATTCTTTCCTTAATTTTGTCGAAAAGGTTAAAAAGCACCTTATTTGGAAAATGACGGAAATATTCCTTTATAAACCTCTTATAAAAAGTCAAAAAAGGGTATAAATTACTTTAACCCATATTCTTGAAAATAGTCAAAAAAAATTTGAAATAGATTTTTAAGAAACATAGATGTGGATGATAAAGAGATCTCAGTAGATTATTACGTATAAACAGCCTCGGATAATGAAGAGATTGTGAAATAACCCTTACCAATTTGGTAACTTATGAAACATACAACCCATGAAAGAGGTATCATAAAATGAATATGTAAATATACAAAAATTATATTGTATTACATAAATAATATAATTATGGTCAGTACATACACCACACAAAAGGTAATGGTGGAAATATGGCATGAATCTCACGAGAATAAGGAGTGAGATGAAAACCCCTTACCTTGTACTTTTACTTGGTTGGGTTAGGTTAACCTCATGTATAATAGTGAAATAATTGTTATTAAATTATACAAGAATCATATATATTAATATGATATCATATATGATCTTTTAACTTTGCTTTGTTAATAATGTCTTAGTATTATCGTTGTTTCGGGTGTTAACTTACTCGTTTTCTATTATATGTTTTACTACGTAAGCCATGTTTGTAATGGATAGGTAGTATATTATTCATATCCAGAATGATATCATGTCCTTAAACAACATTTTTAAATCAGAAAATGATAATTATACTTGAATGGATATGATGGAGAATTAATCTCATCGCGTTCGTGGAGACGGTAGTCCGTACGTACGCACGAGCGACAATATCATTATTTTGATATTAAAATAATATATAAATGGATGGTATATCATATATACAGAATCATTAACATGTTATATTTATTATTTACATGAGTTACACATCATTATTATACCCATCCAAATAATAATATATTGAATAACAATTACACCACGACGTGGAGACGGTAAGCCGTACGTACGCACGTATGGTGACATGTTTTTCAAAGGGTGGATAGAATACTGAATATGGTTGTACCATATTTATAATAACATCACAGTATATATATGTTACTGGAGTTATTATTTTATAATGGTAACAGCAAAGTAAGAAGAAGTGGAAGAAGAAGGAACTTGGAAAAGGGTGGTGAAATCATTACCTCTTCTTCGGTTTCTTCCTTTTGATTTGATCAAAAGGGCTCTTTAGGTTGGCTTTCGGATCAAACTAAGGCCTCTAGGTTGTAGTGAGGGAAGTTGGGAGAGTATTTGGGCAGAGTTTTGCCGAAGCAAAAGGATTTTAAGGTGTGAAGAAAAGATAAGGAGGAGTGCCCTTTTATAAGAGGGGTGAGGGGCACATTTGGAAAAGCTAGAAATATTAGTTTATAATAAATTCTTATTCGGTTTCTAACGGCTCCGAAGTTGATTATTTAAATGTTAAGGTGGGGATGGGTCGAAAACCACTCAACCAATAGAATTTAGACAGGTTTGGGTACTTATATTAACCTTATCTTTAAGTATTAACTCTAAGTTAATTAGTTTCACTTTTACAATGTCTCTTTGTATTTTTATATAATATGGTTAATAAACTTACTATATACATCCAAGAGACCCCCAAGTGGTCCATTAATGATGAAACTATCATTATATAAGTCTCTTGGCCGAACCATAGATTTTTAGGAATTTAATATCAATTAATAATATAATATTTGTTTTAAGAACTCTTTTATGTCAATTTTGACACTATTCAATAGTTGATTTTTTTGAAACTCATAATAGATTGATTACTTCGAAAAAAGTCAATTAAATCAATCCTAATATATCATATTATCCTATAAAATTAGTTTAATTCATTAAAAGTTTCATATTTTATTTATTTGGGTATTTATAATATCAATTATTGTAATTGTTTACTATTATAGTAATTAATTCATCATCATTGTGTCACAAATAAATTAAATTATTTAATGTCTAAAAATTATAAATAAACTAACACTATGTAGAATATCGTTTTATCTTTCTAATGAATATTTATAATCTAAAATCCAACATATATAACCCTATGTAAAAATTGTTTTTCTAAAAGATATATGCTTGTGTCATTTTTGTATTCATTTTAACTTAATTAAAATAAAGTGTCCCTATCACCTACAAGTGGAACCATGGGGTCCCAAAATCGACCCAAAGATGCCTATGGTCGAACATGTATCAACCAATAAGTCTAGGACACGTTTTAGGGTAATTTAGTATTATTATAATATTAATTTTTAACCCTTATTTACCGGATTTACCCTTAACCATGGTAAATAAAATATTTACCGCAGTAATTATTCAAAATGTCTAGAAATAAAAGTTACCTATTTACACAATTTGAAAATCCTGATTCCAAATATGGAATCCATTTTTCTAAATTCAAAACACAGAAGTGGCAGAAATTAATTTAAAATTAATTCCCGCTGTCAAAACAAAAAGCGTGTTTTTAAGAGATAATAACTATCAAAAGATTGACACTTTTTTATGTTCGGTTTAATTGTAAAATTATGTCCAATGACCAAAATTATATTAAATGGTAAAAATATATTCTAAATATACTTTAAAACCACTCAAATTCATAATTTATCACTATTAATTATTTTGATTAAAAAAGTTGTTTTTAATTAAAATTTAGTAATTTTCACTATTCATCAAAATACGAAAGTTATCCGAAATGTACCAAAATTTCACCTTAGGCTAATTTCGATATTCCGAATCCAAAAATTAAGTCCATTTTGAAATATATAATATATATAATTTCAAAAAGTAGGTATTACTATTCATAACAGCTAGTTTGATTGGTTGTGGTGTGTGTTAGAACTCGAAGTTGCGTACAACACACACTACTGTATTATTCAAAGGAAAGCGTACCGTGGAAGCTTGGGATGTTTCATTTTAAATTTTTTGATCTCCCCCTTTACTCAAAAAGTTTAAAATATTGTATTTAAAATGGGTTCACTATTAAATGTTGGTAAAAGTGCAATACTGAAAATGAATTTGTTCTTACATTATGTCTAAGAAACACATAATATGGATTCTAAAATTATAAGGATTATATAAAGTTTAAAATTTAGTTAATACTATTCATAACCTCTTTTGAACGGCTTTTTTGGTAAGTCATGGTGTGCTTGAACTCAGTGTTGCGTGTAGTGCAAGTTATTGTATTATTTTAAAGAAATAACACACTATGAAATCTTGGGGTGATACAGTTTTGGTATTATTTGAATCTTTTTGTTGGTCAAAACGTGGTTTCACCAATAATCCTTTTAAAAAATACGAACAATGTCCTCTTTCCAACTTATAAATGGTAATCCCCTCTCCTCTTATATTTATTCCTTCAATACTAATTGGTTTTTCCCATATCCATAAAAATTACTTCTCCAGTTACCTCCAATAAAAATATGATATTTACATTGTGAATAAATCCATCCAAGAATATCCTTTGGTGTAGACTAAAAAGACTTCCCTGAAGAAGAGGTAATTTCTATCATTGTTAAGTTGTGTTTCATTTATTTCTCCACCCCTATCAATTCTTATTAAATTATTGTTTTAAAATAAAAATATTATCATAACTATTCATTGATTTTTTATGTTTATTTTATTACCTATACCCTCATACACTTCCATTATATGGTCTATGAAATCATTATTTATGTGTATGATGGACTACCACCTCATGAAACTATGTTGTTAGTTTTTACATTACCACCTCTCATGGATGATCATAAGGATAAAAATATTGTTTATATATGATATTTCAGATATATAATACATTATTATACCTATAGATTCATTATATCATATACATCTCGTATACATTCCAACCCGTAGGGGATATGATAACATCACTCGTTTATATGGCGGACAACTACCTCATGAAGTGATGCAACCCATTTTTAACTAATATGTTCATTGTAGAAAATAACAGAAAATATAATGAATATATATTATATAAATTAAATATTTTTTATACTCATGAAATATTTTTGTTTGTAAATATAATATATCATTTTCTTTTTTCTAACACACACACTGAAAAAGTGATAATGTCATTCGTGGAGGTGTGGACATGCTCTTACTCAAAACGATGAAATTTATTTTAAATCATAGGAATGATATATATATAAGTATATAAAAATTAATATATTGGTATTTATAGTAACATTATATTTCTATAAATATAAAATATCACATACCTTTTTCTATAATGATCATTAAAAAATAGAAATGTTACTTTTGCGTTTATACGACCTACCATCTCCATGATCATATCTTTAGTTACTTTTTCATAACCACATTATAGTAATGGTTTTAGATCAAAATATTATATATGAATATAAGTATATTTCATGATTATTATTCTAGATCTGTTTAAATAATGACCCTTTTGACCATAATTGATCTACCAAAGTGTTTTTTGACACAAAAACTGAATATGGTCAAAAAAACCCAACATGAAATTTATGGATTAAGTAATTGTGTATTCTTTTTTAATATTATAAATAAAATTAACAATAAACTTGAATAATTATCTTAATAAATTATATTATTAAATAAATTACTATTAATGAAGATAAAGATATGCATGACATGTTAGACTAAAGGTAAGGGACTTTATCTCAATTTCCTTTCCTGATATGATGTTAATATTTTATTTTACAAACACTTTTAAGTGAAAGAAATAACCATATCTCAATTTCATTTTATTAAGGAAATTCATAATGTAATAATCCCTTAACAATTTATAACGTGACATTAACATCCCCTTTGACATTACATAAATATGTTTTCGTTTGAAATTACGTATAATGTTCTTTAATATCATTATTTAATGAGGATTATGATTCGAGTGTTCCCAAAGTGATAAGGGGGTTTTATTTGAAAACATCCTATTTTACGGATTTATTTTAAAAAAAACTATTTAATTACCATTTTAGTAAAATTATATTTATATTCTTTCATATAGGAATAAAACAATTATAATTATAATTTTTTTTCTCACTTACATCAATGTATTACAAATAGAACCTTCAAATGTCTTTCAAACGGAATCATTTAATTTATTTTTCCTACCCATGTGTATGTTATTTTTGTTCTAGCTTCCTTAACAATCTTACATGTTTTTTTAATATATAAAACTATGTTCCTTTTGGTAATTTTGGTATTGAAAAAGGTTTTTCAAAATAAATGTAAATCTTTCTATTAAAAAATTTATTTTGAATGAAAATTGTTTTTTAATATGTAAAAGTTATTTTCATGTTATTTTAAAATAGTTTTTCAAATAATGAAAATGTTTTATTTCATGTTATGGTTCTTAGATAATATATATGATTGGTTAACCCAGGTAGTTCAAGGTTATTATGTTATACTTTAAATGAAGGGTGCACCTATATAGTTTTATAATGCATTTTGTATGGATAATATTATCCATAGAATCATATTAAAAGATTCGTGTATGTTTATTCTAATTTTTATGGATTATTTAAGGGTTTATCAAGTTTTCTATGAGATGAATTCCCATTTAATAAACATGAATTTTCAATACATTACCAATAGTTTTTATGGAAATAAATTTTTCATAAAAGATAAAATAAATGATGTTTTTAATGGAATTATATTTATATTTATGGGTATGATTTTTTATTTTTTAGAAAATGTGTTCTTCATGGGTTTTTATGTTTCTTAAGAAAAAACTATTTCCTTTCTTTTTATATCCTTTATTAATGATCTGTAGTCATCATTGGTTTTGAAAAATTCTTATAAAATTTTTAAGGATGTGTAAGGGAAGGGAAAAAGCCATGTTAAATGTTTTGAAGATTTATCATGAAAATAAAGCACAATTTGTTCAAGAACAAATAATATTATTGAAAAAATGGATACTAATAAGATTTTTCCACTCTATATTTTATGGTCTTTTATGTATTATTTATGGAATAATTATATAAAAATATAAAAAACTATATAATAATCAATGTGAATGAATGTGAAATTCTTGACATAAACTCAATATTATGTAATTTTTAAGTACATGGCCTTAAAATAATAATGTATTCGATAAATAATATATTGAATAATAAATAAAAATTATAGAGTATTAAACGTGATATAATATATTATGTAAAATTAAATAGTATTGAATTTAGAATTATTTCCTTAATAATTTATTATATTCATCCATATTTAACATTATTTCATCGTCTTCACCATATGTTGCAAATCTTAATGGAAAAATGTAATCATCAAAAAATAGAAAAATATCTTCCTATTTCTATCAAATAGTTTTATTAAACGATTATTCAATGTCCTCACCCATAACATACAAATATATCAATTTTACAAGAACCATAACACACCACCGTTCAAGAATATTATCATTCATATTATAAAACATGTTTCATTGTGAATCCGAAATAAATAGATCATGTTTACAAAGATCACAAAAATAAATCCAATGGTTTGAGTTAACATAGGTAAACAGTAATTTTTATTTCATTATACCCTTATTAATATCCACCTACGTAACTATTTATAACAAAATTGAAAAGGGACCTTGATAATTTGATTTCGTAATGACTACCAAAATTCCATAAAATCCAAATTTTTAAAAAATTATTCGGATGCCAATATTATCTGTTTTCAAAGCACTTTCTTGATAGAATATTTAAAATTTATTGTCATATATATTATATGAATCGAATCACTAAAACTTATTACATGGTCATTGAGATAAAAAATTCAAATCATATAAAACATAATATTGATTATATATTTTTTTTCTGTGTTTTCAATTATTCATTAAATGCATATATAAAATAATGATTTAGTACAAATAATCATTATATGTCTATGAAATATTTAAAAATTAGTGAAAATGGGATAATTTTTAAACATTATGATATAATTTTCAAATAATTTTTGAATGTAAATATGACTAAATGTGGTTTTGGTTGTCATGGATACATATTAATAAACGAAATTAAATGAAAAAGTTATATAAAATGTATTAAACTGGACACAAACTACTGAAAATTTCTATTTATTTATTAATATGTTTAGAATACATATATTAGTTTACAAAAGATATGATGATTAGAAGTCTTATGGGACTAAAAAAACTTCACTATAGCATGAAAAATTAATCTTCAATATAAAAACTTAAATATTGTTAATCCTCATTTTATTATCTGAACATCATTCATTGTAATCAACATGGTTATCTAGTGAAAGTGTAAACCTATATAATGTTGTGTGCTCAAAATCTCAATAAGGGGATATCTATAATAAGAAATTTCATAAAATCAACAATAAATTCATTGTATGGTTGTAATATGTAATTAAATAATTCTGTATAACTATCGGCATGAATATAATTAATTTTTGGATGAAATACTGATTGATATAAATAACCACATAGATAGCATTAAACAATCCCATGATAATGGAATGACTAATTTCTAACATCATAACCATACAATGTAGGAATCATCCAAAATATCATATACAAAATTGAAGTAATACACCATGTACCCTAGATTGCTTTTAACATCAGACCTACTAATGTTTTAGGGGTTTAATAATTTCAGGCCTCATCCATCTCTTACTTTGTCCAATTATTCCTCACAATAAAAGTAAAAACGTATAAAATATAAAATACATACGGTTCCCTAAGGGACCATAATCATTGATATTTAGTTAATAAATATCTATATTTCTATAATAAAAATACATATTTTAAATATATCAAAAATTAAATGGTTAAAATAACCTTATAGAGAAGAAAACATGTAACTGAATTATAAAATTTAAATTTTTTATAAAATATAGAGAAAAAAATATATGTTCAGTTCAAAAAAACATTTTAGATTATCTATAATACATCACTAAGATAAGGAATTTGTACAAATAATAAATAGATGAACTCATAAGATGGATAATAAATAATTGACATCGTAATAACATTTTAGAAAAAAGGAGTGGGGGTATATAACAAAACCATAAGAGAAGTGATGAGATTATAATACCTAAAAAATGAATAAAAAATAAAATGTTTTTCATTCAAGAATTTTGGATGAGTTTTATAAGACAAAATAATCTATATTAAAAACATATCATTGTGAGACGGAGAACTTAGAACAAAGCCCTTACCTATTGTATTGACTAACATAGACACCACTATAACACCATCAATAATATGATTCCATTTATTAGTTACATAATTAAAATCCATATTAATTATTATTTCAAATACAATATAAAAGATTTGAGTGTTATTTTCAATTGTGTTTTATAAATAAATAGAAAATAACCAATATATTGTTTCATAAATATTTTATAGTAGGGTTAAAATATTATTTATTTATTTTTACAATGATAAATAGGTATATAAACATTATTAGAGGAAAAATATATAAATTTACTCGAAATTTGGAGGGATTATCATTTCTTGAAGAAACCTCCATTCATGTTTGCCTTAACTATTCTAAGGGTGTTATTTTGGAAGAACCATACATTAAAACATGATAAGTAATGTTTAATGTGAAACCATTCTTGATATTATTCCATGAATAAATGTATTGGTGAATGAGTTGAGTCTAGTTCTATTATTAGGTGAATGGTAGGATATTGTTTGGATAAAATATTGGAAAATATATAACTCAATGAATAAGGTAAGTTCTTGTGACTATTAAGTTTGGGTTATTAAAAAAATTATTTACATTCACACACTATAAAAAAGGAATTTATTCATATAAATATTTATATATAATTAAATGATACAAAATATTTATTATTAAAATAAATTATAATTTAAACTTTATAAATTAATTTATATGGTTGAAAATTATGTTAATTTTTTTGTAAATGAAATATATTACCCACTAAACCTATTTTAATTCTTGGAAAATGTTTCATAAATTATTAAGTATTTTTAGAATCATTATGATTTCATAAAAAAATATGGTATATGAGAAAAATATATATAATGAAATAGGAAGGATGTATATGAATATTAAATCTTTTTATATTAATATTCAGTACATTTTACAAATGCATTCCCAAAGAATGCAATAGTTTAGTTCTTTTGGATACTTGGAATACATTTTGCTGGCCTTTGAAAGATATTTATCAACTCCCCTAGGGATCTTCTCCTTTTGTATTCCAACTTACATTCTTTCCTTATGAACTTATGAATGGAAACATAAGACAGGGTGTCTCTAGATTCTCAGTAAGGGTAAACAAACAAAACAAGATCATACGAATGTAAAAACAGGAACATAAATATTTTAAATGATACCATGTAAAACATATATCAATATCATGAGTCAGGGAGTAAATATTGGTAGTTTATCAGGCATAAATCATAAAGTATTGTGAGACATAAGACAATATCACTGAAATAATAAACGGAATTGTGAAAAAATCATATGCAAATGAAATTAATCATATATTATCCATTGAACATTTACAAAATTTTCATAATGGACAAAGTCCATTACTGAACCGGGTATACAAATCATTCCAACCATTTATTACTGAAATAGATTTACTTTATATTCTTTTAATGTATTTCTTTCTAGATATAAATATTTATCCATTGAATTAGAGGGAGATATAGGGCCCACAGATCTCATAATGATATCATTCTTACTTGTACCAAAAAATCATTTATTATAGAAGAACCTAATGAATAAAATGGGTTTCTTAAAAATCATTCCATCATAACATTATCCATATAAATAAAATGGATTTCATAAATATAAGTCCATCATAATCACATTAAAAACATATTAATAATTGGGATAGAATACTAAAAATTGAATCCTATTATTGAATGTCATCTTAGATGGGAAGGAAAATTGATAAAATACTTTAAATTAATTCTTGAGGGAAATTATCCGTTCTTCTACAAAAAAAATTTCTCCCTCAAAATTCCTTGACATTTTAAAAGAATTGAATTTAATTCAATATCAATTAAAATATTATAATTTAAAATTCATGTACACAGGGCATTATAAAAATTAAAAAATCATTTTATGCCATATATGGTAAAAGATAAGTTGTTCTTGTACATTTGTTGGAAAGTCAAAAAGTACCACATACCGAAAACGATAAATATTATATTTATACAATATATAAAAAATTCATTGATGTGTAAAATTGCCATTAAAAAATTGTAGATGGATGGAATTAATATTTTGGAATATATATTTAGGAAACATGGATGTGGTTGATAAATATACCCTAGTAAATACTTATGATTAATCAATCCTATATAATAATGAAATTGAAAAATTACCCCTTACCTTTGGTCCATTATAATTTTATTGTATCCAATCCTCATGTATAATTATTTAAATGATTACATTTATTAATTGTAGAGTCTTCGTCATCATATATGATCATATTATCATTTGGTTGTTAGTAACATTATTACACCTCTATCTAGAATCAAATTCTATATTTTCCTAATCATGTTTTTTTCAATAATTTAATCTTCTTATTTTATTTTTATTTCATTTATATAATGATATTACTATAATATATATTAGATATATTCATCCAATTCATTTATATAATCATAAATTAATAAAAATCAGGTAAAATAAATTGCATCGCATCGTAGAGATGGTAGGTCATAGGTGCACATGAGCGATGTTATCATTCCCACAATTGTTCAATGGTATTGAATTGGATGGTGTATAATATTTATGAATAAATATAATTTTATAGTAATAATATATAGTTATTATTTATATCATGAAATCCATCCATGTATGGCGGTTGTAAAAACAGATTACACCACGACGTAGAGACAGAAAGTCGTATATACGCACGCGTGGTAATTTTATTTTCAGTAGGATGGATATAAGGTGGAATATGTTTTTTTCATAACTGTGATAACATCTCATCATATTATTTATAATGGAGTTATTACATTAGGATGTAAAAAAACAAGAATTTGAATTAAAAGAAGAAATAATTTTAAAGATTTAGTAGTGGAGATTAGCTCTTTTCCGACGAGCTCCCTCTAGATATCTTCTTACAGCCACTAGTGTTTATCTATTAAGAAGAAAAAAACCTATATAATGTGACTAGAAATGTTTAGAAGTGAAATGTGGAGGGTAAGGTATATCTTGAATTATCAATGTGAAGTGAATAAATTATGGAGGAGGTTTCCATTTATAATTGATGTGAGGGTCACCTTTGGAATTTCCAAATACATCAATTTATAATAAACTCAAATATCATTTAAATCCTTCAAAATTGACACAGTTTAAAATATTATATGATATATGTTTTTATTATCATTAAAATATAATTTTTAGACATTTTTTCATTTTAATTTACCCTTAGTTATTCTATTTTAATTTTAACTTTGGTGAAATATTGATCAGTATAAAAAAAAGTATAAATTTTACTTATTTTAGGTCAATTTGACCATAAATGAATCATTAATAACATTTTAGACCATATTATAATTATTATATATTTTTAAAAATGATTCTTATTTTTAAATAATTTAATAATACAGAAATTTGTAAACAATGAATGGTGTCAATTTTGTCACTTTTCAATTCATTGATTTTTAATAATATCAGGACAAAATTTTATCCTAAAAAATGTATTATTATATCCTTAATTGGTCAAGGTTATATATATATTTCATTGGAAATTTTAATTAGAAAAAATAATATTTATTTTAATATTTTTTAACAATTGTTGGATATCTCCCATAATAATGTATATAAAACATCAATTATGTGTAATTATTTAATTTTTTTAATTTTTTTTAAAAATTGAAATAAAATACTATAATGAATAAAAATATACTAGGTTTTTTTAAAATATTTTTAGTTGATAATATATTTTTTATAATCCATCATTAAAATGTTATACATATTTAATCATGAACGTGACAAGTTTAAAATCACTTTAAATAAAAAAATATAAGTGTCATAATCAATAATATAAGGATCCAAATGGTCCATAAATGAAAAATTATATGATTATGGGAGATATATACATAACTAAAAAGTTTGTTTCATGAATTTTTATATTTTAATTATTATTGTCATTTTCATTAAAATTTGTTTACTGATTTTTTATCAATTAAATTATTTCTGCATCATCAATATATAAACCATCAAGGATCTAATTTGTTCCCTAGAATTTACAAATAAATTATCATGGTATAGAGAAACATTTTATCCTTCATATTATTAATTATAAAAGAATTTATCATCTATATAATGTCATATTAAAAATAATTTAGTTATTAAAATTTTAGTAATATATATTTATCTTCGCATTAAATAAAATACATTTAATGTCTTATTCTCATCCATGTGGCTACCAAAGAGTACAATTTATACCCAAATATGGTTTAGGTTTAAAATAAATCACCCAATAATATTTTTATTGGCGTTATGTTCATTTTATAATATTATATTTACCTTAATTACCCGATTGTTTTTACTATGTTTATAAAAATTATGGAAGTAAATATTGATAATTCCAAAAAATAAAAGACTTATTTTTATATAATTATCATATAATGATTCTTAATATGGAATTAATTTTTAATAATTATAAATATAGAAGTTATTTTAGTTAGTTTAAAATTAATCATGTTGTCAGTATGAAAAACTTGGTTTAAAAGATAAAACATTGCAAAAGATTGAAAACTTTTTACATCAAATTTCAATGTAAAATTAATATCGATGAAATAAATTATATATACTGATAAAAAAATTCCATTTAAATATTAAAACCATTCAATAATATAATTTTACCATATAGAGTATATGGATGAAAAAAATTATTTTCAATTAAAATTAAGTGTATTTTTTTTATTCATCAAAACTTGAATGTTATTAGAAAAATATACAAATTTCAGCAAAAGTAAATTCACATATATAAATTCCTATGAAAATTATTATTTTTCTAAATATGAATATATAAAAGTTTCAAAAACATGATTTAAAGTGAGTGTGTCATCAAAAGGTGAAAAAACAACATTTTTTTTAAATTTGTTCTTCTATCGAAAAATAGAATATGTTCTTATAAAATATATAGGAAACATATATTATAAATTTTAAATACTAGATTGATCAAATTAAATGTATATTTCATTAATAAAATCCATCATGGGTGATTTTATTATTTTATACAATAGTTTATTTTTATTTAAATAGTTTTTCAGAATAATGTTAATAATGTTCATACTCGCCATTATGATAACTGGGTTAGAAGGTAACATAATAATATTTGTTTTCTCAATTATAATAGGTATTTCATGAAATTATTTCTATCAAAATAACTTCAAATTTTGTCTAATACAAGTCGTGCATAGTGTTTTGTGTACTGGTAGCTATGATGGTGTTGGGTACTGTACAAGTTTATCTTAGTGTGGAGCACAACACAAGAAATAAATGAAATATAAAAAAAATATATCTCATAAAAATATGAGGGTGATATATTATACCCCCTTAAAATGTATTTAACCCTAGAAATTATTTTTGGATACAAATGTTTTAATAATTGAGTGTTTCTTTTATTAAATCCCTCATCATAAAAAGGAATACTAAAAATTGGTTTTAGAAAGGAAATTTAGAAACATTAATGTAACACAAATTAACTCATAAATCGGTTTCTATATATTAGAATATATGCATGTAGTGAAAAAATGGATTTGAAGAGAAATACAACTATCATATTTTGATAGCGATTGATAGAGATCCTAGTTAAGAAAAAGTAATCCATCAGAACGACATAAATCTATGATGATCTATCGGACCATCAGCTTCATCACAAAAGAAGGTAATATGATACCATTTATGGTATTCAATGTCCATTCCCTAAAGTTGAAGAAAATGAAAAGAAATACTTGAATTATTTTAGTAAAATACCACCATTTTTCCTTCTTTGAAAATTTTCCACTTCACATCTTATTCAATGAAATGAAGTTTAATTTTTAATTCCTCATGTGTTAGTAGGTCATGAAATCCATATATTGAATGATAGGTAATTCTATCTATCATTATGATAATAAAATATTTATCAATGTAATAAAATATGAATAAGACCACCTATGGTGAGAAAATACTTCATCATAACAAACATCTTCTATTTAGTAACATGAACATTCCATATATTTGATAACCTTAAAATCTGTTTGAATGCAAAAAATACAAAAATATAGAAAAATGATAATTATTTCAACTTAACATTTTTCCACATATACATAGGGTATATCATGTTTTTTCACATTCCAAAAATATGAACACAATCATCATGTATTCTATTGTGTCATAGTAATAACATGAATTATCATATATCCTCATTGAAAAGATTCATGTTTCAATATTCATATTTCCAAGAAGCTGTAAACTTCATCCATAGTAGAAAAACCAACATGAAAATAAATATTTTTATAGATCTACGATAACTAATTCCATTTAATTCCCTTATAATTATCCAACACAAATTTATCCAAATGTCATTATCTCGACATCAGGCTCATATTAAGGGTTATTTGTCCCTTAATCACGTGTTTTCCAAAAACAACAACTTATTACCCCAATCACATTGTAGGTAACCACTATGTGTATACATAAATATGCATATGGAAAACTATAGTGAACCCCAACACAAGTATTTTAATATTCCATAATACTATAAAATATATTCTACAACATTATTCTAGGATTCTGTTATATAATCACTCAATCATTCCACCACATTGTTGGCAGACTCAACATCGCCAATAGAGATCGCATGTGATTTTCCTTGTAATTTTACATTAATAGGAAGTTGATTTTTATAATAATTGATAACTGTTGGATTAGTTCATTGCTTATAATAATTCCACATTCCATTCCTTTCTAATATTAAAGTGTGTGAGGTGCTTTTTGTGTATCATTTTCTCTATTTGTACCATTATCTACCTTTTTCCCATTACATCATCACTCAACATCCTGATGTCCTTATTTTCTACACATAAAACATTTAGTAGTCCCTTTATAAAAATATCCACAATTCTTATTTCTAGGAATTGATCATTAGTAAACACTCAACTTCTTTTTACTATTGTATTGAGATTTTACATTGAATTCCATATTCAATTTCTTGTCAAAACCATGATATTGGTTTGTAATACCAACTTCTATTTCATCAATGATAGAATAATGAACAATTACTTCATACCAACTAAATAATATTATATGTAACACCCGAAGAATAATTGGTTTTAAGACACCGCTAAAATGATCAACTTTACTTTTAGGTTGGATGATAAAGCGTGAAGCATACCTTGTATATCCTGTAATATTTTCTTTATATGTACCAGTGTATCAGTCTTCCTTTTTCATAAGTTCTAGGAACTTCTTCTACATCTTCATTTACAAAATATGAGAAATTTACTTATTGAAAAATAATTTATTGATCTCATCTAATTCCATAGATTCAATTCCATCTAGCTGCATCATATTCATGATTAGAGTCTACCACTGGTAATCTTTTCCTTCTAATAGATAAACTTCCAAAATGCATTTTTCATGATCTGAACAATGAATAATAGGTAATATTTTTTAAATGTTACTGATCTATTGTTTTTAGTCAAGTGGATTAGAAGACCCATTGAAATAAGGGGAGCATTTAATCAATAATGAATCCACAAAATTTTGTTTTCTTATCTACCCCTTTGGAAGTCTATAATGATTCATAGCTAGTGTGAGTATAGCGATAATATTTTTCATTATATATCCCATAAAATTTTTTTTTGAGAGGAAAATCAGTGCATTTACCATTGGATAGATCATTAACATGGTTACATTTGGTTCTAATAAATGTCTAGAACCGAAAATTAATATTGTGAGTGGACAAAATCATACTATGAACACAAAATATTCAAGGGGATGAACTTTAAATATCTAAAATCTAAGGGTTAATCCTAGGTTAACAGTGATCATTACCAAAATTCATGGATAGTAACATATAGTTATACATATCATTAGGGACACTAATGGACATACCTTAGAAATATCTCTCAGGATCTCTCTAAATATTTCACATCATTGTTTCCATTGATTTACTAAACCTTTCCACTAATACCAACTATAAAGGCCCAAGAATGATATACATAAATATTACATATTTTTAGATAAATATTTATTAATTGTTACAAATGTAGGCCTAAGGACCATAATAGTTTCGTGTCTTAAGAAACATGTAATAGCTTCTTCTAACTTGTAAAATCTCTTCAGCATCTCCAAAAAAGATCTAACCCTTTATTATTCCTACTTAAAAGAATTATTTACAACCAGATGTTGGAAACATAAGAATGTTTGAGCTAAGATACTTAGTATGGGTAAACAAACATAACATTAACATATGAATATAAAAACATGAACATAGCATTTTTAAACCATATCATTTAAAACATATATCAAAACTATGAGTCATAGAATAAATCATTGTAATTCAGAAGGCATAAATAATAAACGAACAAGAGCCATGAAAAATATCATTAGAATAAAACATGGAATTTTGGAAAACATATAATCATAGTCAATAATTTCCATATTATCCAAGTATCATTTCCAATATCATTATAGGGGAAAACATCCATCAATGAATTGGGTTTACTTGTCATTGAATCCTTGTATTTTTTTACTGGATTTACTTGTTGTTCCTGTCATGTTTATCTCATGAGAAATAAATAATTACACAATTAATTGAAGGGAGACATAGATCTCATCCATCTCATAATGAATATATTCTTATGTTTTCCACAAAAACATAAATCATTTATCCTAGAATAACCCAAGGAATAAAATTGGTTTCTTAAATAACATTACATCATAACAAAATCCATATAAAACAAATGGATTTCATAAATAGAAGTCAATAATAACAATAATTAAAACATAAGACTAATATGAATATCATACTTGTAACATGAACCCATTAAATAGTGACATCTTAGAAGAAATATAATATTGATAAAATATATGAAATTTATTCTTTAGGGAAATATATTTTCTTCTTCATAAAATTTTTCTTTTCTCAAAATTTTGTGAAATTTTTAAAAGAAAAAAATTAATTAAAGGAAAAATATGGTTGTTCAATAACCATAATAAAATCACATTATAAATGTTAAAATGTATTTATTACATTAGGATGGAAATAACACATAAAGAAGAATAAAAAGAGGAATAATTTGAAAAAAGTGGTAGATGGGGTTACCTCTTTTTCAACAATCTTCATATAGATATCCTCTTAATAGAACTAGAGTTGGTCAATTGAGAAAACCAGAATTTCATGAATATGATTTGGGAAATTTAGAAGGTAAATTTGTAGTTTATGTCCAATATTTAAGGCTCATCGTAAGAATAATTAATGGGGGAGTTTTACTTTTATAATTCAGGTGATGGGAACCTTTAGAATCTCCAAAAAAATTAATATATAATATAATCAAATCCCATTAAAAATACATCCATAATTACTAAGTTAAGAAGAATATATGGTATAATTTTTTAATCTCATCAACTAATAGTTTGTAGATATTTTTTATTTTATTTTAAACGTAATTATTTAAATTAACCCTTAGTTGTTCTATTTTAATTTTAACTAAACTAAAAAATTGGTCAATATTAAAATAGTCTAATTTTTTCCTATTTGATGTACATTTTTCCAATAATGAATAATTTACAACATTTTATACCAAATTATAAATATTTAATATTTTCAATAATGTTTTATGGTTTTAAATAATTTTATAATACATAAATTTTTTAGACAATCTATAGTGACAATTTTGACACAATTTAATTAATTTAATTTTTTAAAAAAATAATAAGATGTTATACTTGAAAAAAAATATATTACATCCTCAAGGGGTAAATGTTATATATGAATTCATTTTACATTTTAATTATCTCATATAATATTTATTTTAGTAATTTTAGTAACATTTATTTGATACTTCCCTTAATAAAATAATAACAACATCAGTTTGTATAATTATTTAATACTCTATTAAAAAAAATAAAAAAAAAATACAATGATGAGTATAAATATAGTATATTTCATAAGAATATTTGTGACCGAATATATATTCTGGTATATCCATCATTAAAATTTTTATACTTATTAAAACATTAATGTGACAAGTTTAACATCATATTTCATAAAATAGTATAATTTTCATAATCTATTATATAAGAATCCAAATGGTCAATAGCTCAATCCGTGGATTATTAAATTCAATATATAATTGACCAATAAGTTTTGGTCAGGTTTTTGTGTCTTTTAATGGTAATTATCATTTTAATAAAAATTTGTTTATTAATTTTTCATCAATTAAATACTTTCTACATCATAAATATATATGTATTTAAGGTAATTATTTATTTCATACATTTTCAAAATATATTAACATGTTTAATAGAATCATTTTAGCTTTAAAAGGAGTATTTATAATCAAATTTATCTTCTTTAAAATAATATATTAAAAATTATTTGTTTATTAACATTTGAGTAAGATAGATTTAACTTTTCTTAAAATAAAATAATTTAAATGTCATAAATTCATACAAGTGGATTAAAAATGGTATAATTTATACCCCATAATGGTTTAGGTTGAAAATAATTCATCCAATCAGATTATTACACGTGTTAAACTATTTCTATAATATTATAATTATCCTTAATTGCCTAAAATACTATTTTACCTAATTATTAAAAATTACAAAAGTTACTATTCAGAATTCCTAAAAATAAAATAATTCTATATTAGTTATTTGGATCTATATTTTCTAGATATGGATACAATTTTTAATAATTCAAGTCACTATTTTTTTAGTAATTAATTTGAAAATAAACTTTTTTTAGAATGAAAAATGGTTATAAATGTTAAAACGTTGCAAAAGATCGAGATGTTTTCAAATCAAAATTCAATGTAAAATTAATGCCAATGAAATAAATTATATTTAATAATAAAAATATATACAATTTTTAATTTAAAACCATTAAATTTATAACATAACCATAAAAGTTATTTCATTGAAAAGTTATTTTCCATTAAAATTTATGTATTTGTAGAAATCAACAAAGTATTAGTGTCATCAAAAAAATATAAAAAAAAATTACAATGTAAATTTATATATCCCATATGAAAAAAATGGTAGTTTTGATAAATATAATATATAATAGTTTAAAAATGTATATTTAAAAATGGTTCACCATCAAAAGATAGAAAACTGTATTTTTAAAGAGTATTTCTTTTAATCGAAAAAATGAATTTGTTCTTATATCATATATTGAAAAAATATAAGATGAATTTTAAATAATATATTAAATATATTAAACATATATTTCATTAATAAAATCTTTTATTAATGATTTTATTATTTTATAAACACACTTATATTCGTTTAAATAGTTTTTCAAAAGAATGTTAACATTGTTCGTACCAGCCATTATAATAACTAGGTTATAAGGTAACATAATAATGTTTCATTTATCCCTTATAATTAGAATTACATTAATTGACTTCTATAAAAATAACGTCAGGTTGTTTTCAACACAATGAAAGCATAGTGTTGCATATACTGCAAGCTAAGCTAGAATCGGGTATCGTGGAAGCCTATCTTGGTGTAGCATACAACACAGGACATCAGTAATATTAAAAAAATATCTCTTTAAAAACATTGGGTATTAGTCAATATTTTTAACTATTCAAATAAATAACTTCATTAGGAAAATATCAAAAATATACATTAGGATAATTTCAACATGATGTCTCCAAAAATTGTGTTAATTTTATGTAAACAAATTTTCAAAAAAGAATATTCTATAATTTCAATTTTAATATATAAATAATTATTTTATTAAATACATTAAATATATTTATTAAGAAACTACACTCATACATACTTTGGGTAATATAAATATAGAAATAATTTTAGGATTTTATAATATTTACTTTTTATTAATTTATATTGGGTAAATATTACTAGTAAGTTATTTTACAATTCCCCATGGTATGATATTCTTCTCACGATCATGTAAATATCCCAATGGTTTGATTATTATCCCAACATTCAGGTTACTATTCTAACAATCATATTTCTAAAGGTTTTTCACTACATATATTTCCTACAAACACAATTTATTTCATATATTAATAATATAACAAAATTACTGTCATTGTTATAAATTATTCATATATAATTATTTGTTTCTTTGTTAATTTATTTTTCTTATGTGTGAAAATTAATAGGGACCGTGATGCACCAAAATTTTAAAATCAATATATAAATATGTTCGTTACCCAATTTTATTAATTTTAATTTCTTTTTTTGTATTATAATTAGTATGTTATATTATAAATTACTAGCCACAATCGTTATAGTGAATATAATATTGTAGTTTTTTTTAAACTATGATGAAATCAAAGGAAATATTTTGCAATGAAATATTTATTGAAGAATATAAAGTCTGAAATTAGGCCCCCCAAATAATTTCATCTTAAAATATTTGGCCATTCGTGAATAATTATGGTTATTTGTTCCGTATTACTTCTTCAGGATCCCACAATGCATACACTAACATATAATTCATCTTATATAGCTTCACTATCAATGCTCTGTAATTCAATTACACTTGCCCTAGAGTAGTAACAATTTAGATGGGATACACCCCATTTTAAAATTTTGGCTCAATCTCTATTTATTTAGTGGATATTTTATATATTATTTTTTACATATACATATATATGATATATGTAAAAAATAATGTTCATTAAATAGAAACAGTTTCATTACTTAACGGAATTAATTAGATCCAATTCATTCCAAAATCATAAAATTTCCAACTTTCCTTATACGTAGCTATATATATTTAATAGAAATTCTAACACCTTTCCATGGAAACACATTCAACAATACATTATCCTTATTTTGAAATTACATGTAATTACTTTAATTTGCATCATACATTTCTATCTACAATGAGATATCTTGAAATGATTCTAGTTGGATTAAAAAATTTCAGATGTCTCCTAAATGTGTTCAGGTCTATCTATCCTTTTTCCAAAATATCATCCATGTATGTTATATTACGATAATGTTTACATAATAATTTTAAATATTATTTTTGAATTCTCGAATAAAAGATGCTATTTTTTGAAAATTCGAACATTGGGAATAATGAATCCTAGATCCATGTAATTCAACTGATAATGACCTATGTCAGTGCTGTAGTTTTTTATAGTCCTTTTAGTCTACCATTCAATTTGACAATAATATACGATATTCAAATTTATATCATTTTTTGTGCCTTTTTAAGAATCCTCAAAATTTTCAATATGAATGGAGGGTCAGCATCAGATACAATTGATAAAGGATCATAGTGAGTCATTGCATGTTCACTAATATAAAGCCATGTGATATTCTCAAGTATATGATATAGCATAATTATTATGGAATTAGGTGACTTCGTAATACAATTCATATTAATTCACAACACATTACTCTACTAATATTTATTAGGATGACTAGTAATAACGTCCATTAATATATTTTTCCACTACTATATAGATATTGGTTGATATTTAATTACACTAATTTGGAATTTTATAAAAACTTTACTCATTATAATATAAGGAATCTTGACACATAGTAATAAAAATCCAAATTCATGTTTTCCCTTCATAAATGGTGTTTAAAATCCATATAAATATTTGTGTAAAAGGATGTATATATAAATTTGAGCTATGATTTTCATCAAGTAAGACCCTTTTTATATATTGTATCAATGGTATGTATATCCTCTTTTAAAATTTCATAAAACATTATTTATATTCTTATTCATAAAACAACCCATAATCTATGGATTTAACCTGATTTTGATTAAACACTTACCTTATTTTTTATTTCATTATCATCCACTGAAATGATGGTTGCGAAATAACCATGAAAATGAATATTTTCTCTATTCCATAATACTTTCCATGTATAACATTACTAAATCCATGAGTATTGGATCATTTTCCACCCTTATTATGTATAGAGAGCCATGATTATTTCGACCCAATGAATCTCCCATCTATTTAAATTAATATACATAAATTATCATTAATAATAAAATCATATATAATTCTAACATATAATGAAAATAGATGAGGATATTTCCTACTCTAAATGCATGTATGATAATGGTGCCTTCTTCCAACTTCATGGTGAAGGAAAAAATTATTTTAGAGAGGAACCACTGATTAAAATCCTACTTCTTCATAAAAATAATAGTGGTAGAAAAAACAATTCAAATAAAATCATATCACGTACCTCCCTTTTAAAATATGTTGATACCAAGGAACAACACCTTATATTTTGGTAAAAAAATTGATAAAAATATCTCCTCTGTATAATATTGACATCTATCATGAATAATATTTTGTTCAGACTCTTATGACTATTATATATGGTATATAATTTTCTATAATTTTTGTGACCCCATATCTTAAAGGAAATATTCCATCTCAAGATCATGAGTTTGATATTTTTCCCATGGGTCATCAATTTCCATGATACTTTAGTAACAACCCTATCATCTTCCTAATTAACTAACCCCACTCCCTTATTTGACACATCATTATGTATTATAAATACTCCATTCCCCAAAAAACAATTTTAATACAAATATATATATTAAATATATCATTATTTCCTTAAAACATTTTTCACATTCCTTTATCTATGTGAACTAGACCTCTATATTATTTAACAAATATAATGGGTTTTCTAGTTGGAAAATACATTCAAAAATAGTAGTATTAAAAACTAATCCAAGGAAACTACATATATAATTTTTATTTGTAGTTTTGGGATATTAATTGACTATGTTTTTCATTGAAGGGTAAAAATAGGTTCCATATAGGTGAAAAAATATGTTTTCAAAATCAAAATTTTAAAAGATAGAATTCACACTTACAGAATATTCAACAGATTTTTTTCCTAATAGTTTCATGAAAAATATTAAAATGATGATACTTTACATTATTTGTTTTACATTATATCAAGATAAAATCAATAAATATGATAATAAATTTAATGATATATCCATTATTGCTTTATAATTATATGAATAAACAAAAATGATTCAATTTTAAATCAAAAATACATTACCATCAACCTATAATTACCGTACCTTGTTTGAAAATGTTTATTTTGTATATAATTATTAATTATTTTCTTTTTATCATTAACATAATGATGTTAATTCTTTCAAAAATATTGAACCCATGTTGATGGACAAATAAATCATCAATGTGAGTAAATTTATAATTCCTTTTAATAATAATTCCATGGTTCATAAATAATAAATGCAAAATATCACAAACCCACTCATCTTATTTATATATATATGAGAAGCACTCCATATGGTGAGACATTATGGAATATTAATCCCTGGCCACTCAACTCTTTTAGTTTATATATAATTCAACCAATTCTATAGGATCCATTCTATTTAGTGGCATATATATGGGATTCACATTAAGGATACAATCATTTGAGTATTTAATAGAAGGATTGTGTGAATATCCTATTCATTACATATTGAATACATGAATTTAATCATTTATATTAAAAAAGCCTATAATGTATTGGTTATAAATCTCTTATATATTTATTTTTTGATCCTATTTTTCTCTAATAATTTCAATAAAATGATCTACTAGAGGTTGTTCCTTACAATACATAGGTAATGAAGTATATCCTCTTAAAAATGGATTCTATTACAATATCACAAATTATAATATCCTTATCTCATTTAAAAATAATTGAAATATAGTTTCCTATCCAACACATCCTATTAATTATGTCAATGTGAACAAATTTAACTGTAATCCTATTCAAAACAATAAAGAATTATTTCATTTTAATAAAGATAGTTTGATAGGTTTTTCGAAGGATTCATTTGATGAATATGACATAGTGGACATGATTCATTGGGTTGTATCATTGTTTATATTCCTAGATAATATTCAAGATCACTATTATGGTGAAGTGATGTTGCCTTGGGATTAATTAAAATCATGATTATAGTGTCTTACATGGAAATTTTGTCATGAAATAATTTTATTCAGTAGTTTTTTAAGGAAGAAATCTTGTACCACAAAATTTGGTGTTACATCATAAAATATGATTTAATATGATGGTCTATCATAAAACAAAATCTTCACAACAAGGAAGACTGAGTGAATTTTTGGGTGACCATACCAATTATATAGACTCCATATTGTGAAGATTTAGCTACACCACAAATAATTCCAAACATACACTTCATGTCTATAATTATATGGATCTCTACACAATTAAATAGTTACCATGTCATAATTTAAATCAAGTTATGTTTTTAGATTTTGGATGTACGACCACATTGTAATAGAGAAGCATTTATCATTTTTATTTTCATAGTAATTTTTATTGATCCTAAACCATAATTGATATACCACATATCAAGAACGAATATTAACCGTAGGAGATTTATACAAACTATAGAGGTTTCCAGACAATTATTTTAATGATACATGACTTTTAATGACATGTGAACTTTAGTGACTATATGACATCTTAATGAGTTCCGGAAGTTGAAAATTAACTATTTTTAATGACGGTGTAGTATTGCAAAGGATGAGGCTACACCATTATGTTGGACATATGTATAGTCCAAAGATCTTTAAGGACTTTTCTTCATCTAAGGGGTCTGGTTGTTATTTTATCCTTTAATAAATAGAAATTCTAATTTTATAGTGATTATTTAGAGGAATATGGTCCAAAGGTTTTTTTTGTAGATGAGGATATGAATTTGGATTTCATATTCAAATATGAATGTGTATAAATTGTGATTCTTGTGAAAATCTAATAGTGTTGATAATGAAGTAAGAAAAAGAAAAAGTATGATAGAAAAGAATAAATATATTATTGATATTTAAAAAATGGATAAGATTATATTATTATCCAAATAATATGTAAATAATAATGAGGAGTAAATAAAATATTTTTTATTAATGTGTTGTGCATACAATATTAAGAAGAAAAATAACTATATGCATGTTTAAAATAAAATTTGAACTTGACTAATGTTGATAAAGTAGAGAAGAAGTGTAATAACTCCATAAACTCAATTTCCTCAAAGAATTATATTTTTGTAAGAGACTTCATTTGTTACAAAAAATTAATTTTTGTATAGTTTGGGATCCACCAAACCATATATAAGAGATTAATATGACTAAGTTTCAATGTTATTCCCTACTCATGCGAAATATTATATTTATTCTAGTATTCATTATAATCCTAAAAGAATTCATGTCACACCAATGTCTATATATTTCATGATTTTGTGGATGTGAAGATATATTATATCACTACAATGTAACAAGTGGTGAAGGGTTTTGGTCAAAAGAAAATAAAAAATATTTATAAATCACATATTCACCCATAACCTATTAATGACGGGTATGGATTGGTTGGTGGGAAATTAAAAACGCATTAAATATTACCATCATATGGTAACATTCAAGTCTCTTGAGGGATAGTTTTTTTTCATCATGATGAATGGGATTTTTGAGCGGGCCGTGCGTAGATAGTTTTTCTCTGGTTTGGTGAACACATATCCCATGTGGATTTCCTTGTACTTGATGATGGAAGGGTGGAGAAACTCTTTTTTCCAAATCTTGTGTATTAGTTTTAGGATGTGTTTCTTGAGAATTTCCAAGGGCTTCCACATGAGAGGGACACGGAGTTCATGATAGATTTTCTTCTTGGATCAGAGCTAGTTTTTATTCCACAATACCAAATGCAAGTGACATATATCAATTAAATTGAGGTTCAATTAGAGGATTTAGTGATTAAAGGTTCCATCCATCCAATTATGTAGTCTTGGGGGTCTCTTCTGTTCTTTTCCAAGAATTTTGGTGGATATTTTAGAATGTTTTTCAACAAAATAATGTTTAATAAGTTTATATTTAAGAAAAAAAATGAATAAAAAAATTGACAATCTATATGGCTGTCTGAAGGTCTCATCAATTTTTAAAAAAAAAATTAATGGTTAGGGTATCATCAGGTTAGGGTGTGTGCATCTGACATACAAAAAACTATTTTAGGAGTGGGTAAGAGTTGTATGATTTTGTGGTGATGCCATTCGTACTGACCAACATAATGGATATGTTCATGGATTTAATGAAACAAGTCATTAAAACATATTTGGATCTATTCATAGTTGTCTTAATCGATGACATCTCGTTGAACTCTATAATTCAATATTATCATACCAAACATCTTAACATTTTCTATAGTAAATTATGATAGAATAGGATTTACAAAAAATTTTCAAAATTTCAATTTTGGATTTATAATATGAATTCCATGTGTCACATCATCTATATGGTAGGTCTATCAATGGATTGAGATAATGTGTAGGATGTTGTGTCTTGGAAGCATCCCATAAATGTTTCTAATGTATGGATTTTTCGAGGTTTGTACTGTTATAACCAAATGTTCATTAACAATTTCTACCATTTGGAAGTGCGAAATTTAGGATTAACTGAGAAGGGAGTTAAGTATGATTGGTTTGAGACATTTGATAATTATTTTCAGGAATTATAGTAGTTTTGAAAACGACATTGATCTTGATCATACCCAAGATTCGTAAGAAGTAAATTTTATTTTTGGATACATCAAATGTTGGAATTGTGGAAGTGTCGATGCATGTTGATTGGCGTGTAGCTTATGTATCATAGAATTTAAAGCCCCATGAATTGAATTACCCTACACATGATCTTTAGTTTTCCATGTTGGTGTATAATTTGATGTTTTAGATTAACTACATATTGGGAGAGTGATTCCTAGTGTTTAACAATCATTAATGTATTATTTATATCCTCACTCAGTGTGGTTTGATTCATCATCATTGAATATTGGTTTAATACATGCATTATTTTGAAATCGAGTCAGTTTACAAGAAAAGAATATTAGATATTTTTGTGGATTCCATGAGTCTAAAGACTCAAAATATGGTGGTTAATGAATAAAACACTAAAGTAAAATGATGGACTTATTTGTTCAGATGAACTTAGACGTGTAGGATGAGCATGGGAAGATGACCCTCATGTCAATAGAAATTAAAATTGTGATTTTGAACCAAGTTAAGGTTAGTTTGATAGATTATCTAGAATTATTGTCTATAAAGGAATGTTTTAAAGGTGGTGATTCACATTATTGATGGGTTATTAGTGATAATGGGGTTGTTTTTGTTTGTGTCCATTTTTGGTGCAAAAAAACATGTGATAATAGTTGATACAGGAGTTTCATGATTTAAAGTGGGAAGTGAACCCTAGTATGGCTAAGATTTATTAGAATTTTGAATATAGTTTTGGTGTATCGGAATGATGAAAGAGGTTGTGGGTTTCCAATAATGATGTCTCACCAATCAGTACGTGATGGCCATGCATTAGTGCCCTTTTGGGTTCTCACAACATTCACCAGTTCCTGAATTGATGTGGGATAATATAATTATGGACGTCATGGTGAATGTTCCAGGGACACCTCTGAAGAATAATACAATCTGGGTGGTATTAAATCGAATCACTAAGGTGTGTCATTTATTTCTGATCCCGGAGACATACACATTTGATTAGTTGGGTTTGTAATATGTTCAATAGATAATTTGGTTTCATAGAGTTATGGGAAATATAGTTTCAAATCATGATCTTCATTTCACATAATTCCTCTAGAATGTATTATAGATGGTTCATGGTACAAAATTGTTTATGATTACGGATTTTCACCGCAGATGGATGGACATTCAGAGCATATGATTCATGTGTAAGAGGAAATTTTTATATATGTTATTCTAGATATTGATGATTCATGGGAAAAATACATTGCACTTTATTATTTTCCCGGCAACAATAGTTTTTATTCAATGATTTATAAGGAACTATTTGAGGTGCTCTATGGGAGTGTTTTAGATCTCAACTTTGGAAACTTGAAGAGGGGCAGTCCAGCTATTGGGGCCATGTCTTGTTCACATGGTGTCAGAAAAGTACTATTTTCTTTCAAAACGTATGTAAATGGATCAGAGTAGGTTGAAGTCGTATACATATCAAACTTTTTGACATCATGTGTTTGTAGTTAATGATACTGTGTTTATTCAGGTGACTCCATGGTTGGGTCACCATTAGATTCAGAAGTAGTACATGTTAGCACCCGGGTATGTGGCCTCATTTGAGTTGTGGAGAGGATCAGACTAGTGGAATAAAAAATTGATATTTTGAAAAAATATAGTGGAATACATGTTCTTTTTCACGTTTTTAAGCATCTAAAACATTAACATGATCCACATAATGAGGTTCACGATGAGGATATTTTTCATGAGGCTGATACATCCTTTGAGGAGCATCTAGTTTGGGGCTGGATCACTGTAAGAATGTATTGCAAGGAAAGGCTGGGACTTTGGTTTGAGTTTTTGAGAAACATAAAAGTTTTCATGAAGAAACATGTTAGAGGGATTTATATGTAAATTTCCAGGGTCCAATAACTTTTTATCAGAATCGTAGTGAAGATTGGGAACTTGGCATAAGGGTTATTCAGTGTACGGTGGGGGATGTTGTAAGTAACTAGACATGATAGAGTCTTATCGTTATTTAATTTGGATTCAATCTATTTTTTTCAATGAAATGTTTTTCTGTTGATTGAGGTCCCATAGGTGTGTTCTAGGGTTTTATAACACGATGGAAGGGGAAAATGGTCCAACCCGTATAAGGTGCACATTGGGCACTTGTCTGGCCCATAGTTAAGTAATCCACATAATGAAAGAGGCCAAATTATCAAATTTTTGAAAGTTTTGTATCTCACATTAGGTGCAAAGTTTGATTAATATGTCGTCTTCCCTAGTAACTGTATGACCCAAATTCCATTGGATAGTTTTTTCACACATTTTCCCCAAGGGTTGGAAAACTGTGCAGGTAAACCATGCCCCCTATAAATGTTGTAAACATTACAAAATTTCCATTATGGGACTTAATAACCTCATCAAATTTTCAATTAATTTATCCTCCTTTAGGATATATTAATATAAAAATTAAATATAAGCTACAAATATATTATTTTCCTTCAATATAATGCCATTTAGAGTGCTATTGGTTGTGGATCAAACCTCTAGTTTAGTCTAATGAATCTATTGCTTATATTTTTGGGTTAGGCTTTTCATCTTTATCTTATCCTCATATAAAGAAATAAAACACTCTTTTCTAGTGATATATTGGTTGGGGATTCAAATGGTCATTGAATAAATATATAGAGATTCAATTACGAGTGTGTTCATAAAAACATTTTTGGAAGGTGTTATACAAGATATGTCTAATGTTTTTATATGGATTTGTTAATAAAAAGTTGTATTCTTGTTTTCCCTTGTCGTTTTGTTGTGTTTTCAGTGATATTTGATATAATGTGTGTCCAACTAAAAAATATAACCTCACATGATCGATGTGGGATTCATGTGGAAGAACTTGACCAATTTAGGGCCACCCATGGGGTTTTCCAACCTTCCCGAATAAGGTAAATAGAAATGATATGTTTGAAATAGACTTATGGTTACGTAAGATACAAGGTAAACATGTTAAATTGAGATTGTGATGAGTAATAATATAAAATGTGTATATGTTCGTCGATTTTGGTAATTTCGAAGTGGTTGTTTTTATTATGATTAAAATGTTTAAATAAGGTTAATGGTAATAAAAAAGTGACGTTTGATTTGAACATGAAATTCATAAGTGAGGTAATAAATAGTTAGTGCTATATGAGTTAAAGTAATTAATATATGAAAATGGATAGATATGTTAAATGGGATCATATATGAAAAACTAGTTGACATTCTTAGTGATATAGGATTAATAAATGGTAATTGGGATAAATGGATAATTAATGTAAATTATTAATGTATTAATGGTTAATGGAATAATGTTAATTCCCATGATTGGTAGTTATGAAATGTGATTTATATTAATATTGTATATTTTTGGTTGTGGTATGGTATATGTGTGGTGAATAAAAAATTAAATATGTTTACATGGCATGTTATTATGGGGTATTGACACGTTGACATACTCTCATTGGTCAAATTAGACAAAGGCTCTAAAATCTTCCTCATAATGAAAGGATTGGGGAAGGGGATGAGTTATATTACCAAAATGGTTTCCTTAAATGTCATCACATGGACAGAGTTTTCAATGTTAGTGTGTTTTATATGTGTTGAGGTAATAATACTTTGTGAGGTAGGGAACTTTACATATTTACCCTACACATTGTGTTGATGAATAATCCAAACCCATTGATGTTGCGAAAAAATGGATGTTGGTATAAGTATTGAAATTGGGAGTAATGTAAGGAATGGATTAAGTGATTTTTATTACTAATGAAACCAAACTTTTCCATGGTGGTGGCCTATTGAGTTGTAATCACGCCCTTCTCGGGCTACTGTTGGGTGATTTAGTAGACTTCATCATTGAAATTTAGGAAAATGGAATGTTCCATATTTTTGGGTCTTGATTCGGGGATGTGACATGAATGTATTTGGTGTTGGATTTGGAGTCAAGGTTATTTTGGGGATTAAGACATTATGATTTATTTTCGGTTATGTTCACATTGCACAATTTATCATGATATACCATATAATTTTTTATGTTGTGTTTGTACCTAGTTTTTGGAGATGTTAGTTATGCATTACTATTGGTTACTACTCTTTGTTTCCACAATTTATTATTGTTATCTGATATGGACTACTCTATTGAAGAGGATATAGTCTTCCCACATGACTCATGTAGTCCTTCACTACTAGTCAACATCCTATTGCATACGAGGTGGGGTTTTTTAGGTCTTATGAAGACTCCACATGGGTCACCGTTTAGTGGATTCTAAGATGGGGATGTTACAAATCCAAGGAATGTCTCAATGGTATTAATTATGGTTTTGAGTCAGGAGGATAAACATGAATATAATTTCATTCTTGTTTTGTACAATAAATTATACATATCATCCAATAATATTTTTTCTTCAAAAATATGTATGTGATAAATGTTATAAACTACCAATGTAAATATAAACGAACTATGGGGTCTATTGAGTAAATGATATGTATTCATTACATCTATGTACAATCCAATACCAAAATTTAAAAATTAAATTTTAAATAAGGAAATTTAATATCAAGTATCATCCATTATAGTGGATCAATAAGGCGTCATATATTTCCATCAGATTTGTGTTCATCTATAGGACATTTTAACCTATTATTATCATTATATTTTGTAAATATATTCCAGAAATTGGTAATTACTATATAATAATATTTTTTTAATTGGAGTTTTGGTTATTGAACTTGTGAATGAATCATAGATAAATTTTCCATACATATTATATCATGATGTCCCATATTTAGAACATTATGATAAATATAAAAAAGTTCTCCTATGAAATTTTCAATCCTTAAATAAATCATATATATTTTTATACCCCAATCCCACTATGAATAATATTTAATTTTTATTATAATTGAAATTGGTATGCCTATCACCTTCTATAATTATCAGTATTAATCATTTAATCAATTTTGTGAATATTTTATTACACTAATCATTTCATACATTCAAGTTAACCAATTATAAAAATATTTATAGATCTATGAATTTAGTGTAACTTGAGAACAAAATATTCCTGGAATATCTATTCAATAATTAAACAATTCTTATTTTCAATGGTTTCAATGCCTATAACATGAAATTGTTATTCAATAAAATCTTTTATCTCATGCTAATAATATTCATCAATATTAGATGATGACTTTTAATTAATATTTCATACCACATAAAACATGTATAATTATGAATAAATTAATAGAAACTCATATGACCATAGATTAATCCTGAATTTAACATTCTAACATTCAATCACTTCTCACTGGAATATAAAATATGATCTTTGATTTCATGTTTTTGTTTTGAAAATTCCATGTTATAAATTCTCTAATTTCATATTAATCATTGATTATTTATAAATTTAACAACTTAAGATTCATTAATTATTTATTTTTATAATATAAAATTTGAGTATATTAAAACATATAAATATTTTAATTATATTTATGGAATTCGAAACTAAAAATATAAAAATAGTATTATCTAAACAATCAATTAATGATTTATGTAGAATCATTTGATTATATAAATATAAAAAAAAATAGGAAATGTACTGATTTTCATTAGATATTGAAATTAAAATGAATAATAAATAATGAATTTTGTTATCATGATGATTTGTAAATAGAAAAATCAAAACATTCAAATTGTTTTTATAATATATATTATTAAATATTTAAATATAATTAATCATGTAGATTTAAAAATTCTTAATATCATAACATCCAAAGCCTTTCATTAAATATCTATTAATCATTATATAATTTGCAATAATGTTAACTATAAAAATTTTAATTATAACAAAATAATTAATATAAAAAATTATAATAGAAAATACTCTAATTGAATATAAATTATATCACATTAACTAACCTCATTTAAAAAAAATACATTTATACATTAAAACTAATTTTGTCAAAACTAATTTTTCATTATAAAAGATATGATTATATTAATTTATAAACAAATACATGATTAAAAACAATTTAAAACTAAAAAATAGTAAATACATATTCAAAAAATAATCGAATGAAATTTCACTTAAATAATGTAGAGATTTAGGCTGAAAATCATCAATAAAGATATTCAATATAGAGATTACAGAACTAAAAATTACTAGAAATAAAATAAAGTGTCTCGAAATAGATGTGAAATTTGATGAAGGTGAGAACAGAAAAAGATAAACAAAATTCAATATTTGTGGGATGAAAAAAGGAATGGATGTGGTGGGAGGATGTAGTAGAGTAAATAATTGAGGAAATGAATCAAAATATTTGATCATATGAGGAATATCGAGGCCAATAATGTATTCTCAAGTTCTATGTGTCACACCAATTACAGTTTTGGGAAAAATATAAATGAATAATTGAGGTATACCCAAGGGTATATAAATTTTAAAATAATATTGAGATAATTTATTATTAAAACTATGTTGAAAATTAAGTTAAATTTTTTTTCTATTAGTTTGACTACAAAATTAATGTGAAATTATAATTTAAAAGACCATTATATTTATTTTTTATGAATAAGTTACATCAACATTATATTATGTAGTGGATTAACATTGATTTATTTATAACTGAAGTTGAAAATCCATTTTCATGCATTTTGATGTTTGTTTTGGAAACCCAGTTATTAATATTTTATGTGTGATCATATATTCTACTATTGTTAATGTTTGATATATGAATTTTATAAGAATAACGATTTTAAAGATTGCAGATTGTTAACAAATTTTTTCGAAATTAAATTAATTACTCTAAAAAACTAGATAATTATTGAGTAAATAAATTTTTATTTAATAATAAGAAATATATAGTTATATTAGTTACAAAATTTCATGTAATTTTAAATAAAAAAGAAAATTGTTTTAATGTAAATAATTTCTTATATGTTTTTAATTAAATGAAAATTTTATAAATATACGAGTCCCAATATGTATTTATTTTACTTTCTAGTAACATAACTATTACTTATTAATATTTAACCTAGTTAATTGGTTTTGATTCTAATCTATATTTAAATTTAATAGAGTTTGGTTTTTGTGTTTAAAGAAATGTTTTTCTAAAAACTATTTTAAAATTCACAATGATTATTCTTTTTTATTGATTATAAAAATAAATAATGGTGACTAATTTAAAATTTAATTTATTGACTATATATCATTAAATTTTATTTCATTTTCATTTAATGATTATTATTACAGATATAGTTAATATAAAATAATCTTTTCTTAAAAAATAATCTCCTTAAAAAAATGTTGTCAGGTTATGACTATAGGATTAATATTAGATCAAAATTTTCCACTTCTGTTTATTTAAGACCAAAAAAAGGATTAAATATTTTTAACCAAAAGAATTAATAATTTTTAATATTTTCATATTAATTTTTGATTAATGTGATTAATGAAATCAATTAAAATTAATCAAATTGACGAAGGTGTAAAAAATGATTCTACCAAGTGACTAAACATTAATCCTAATAGTGTAAGTGACCTATAAAATTATCAAGAGCCCATTTTATATAAAAAATTTAAATTATACATTTTCAAATCAGGTTCAATTCATTTTGGAACCATTTGGGTTATAAAAACATGCGTTTATCTAACATTATCTTAAAGAATACGAATTGTGTCATCTCTCTCACTTATTAAAAGCCACCACTCTCCTCCTCTTATCATTGCTTAAAATGAATTATTCTAAAATTAAATAGAAAAATAAATTCTCAATGTCCATCCTCTCATCCTATAATATTTAAATTGGTAATAAATCAAACCAAGATTTCTCATTTTGGCCAATCCAAAATAAGTTACCCAAAGAAGAGGTAAGGATCATCAACATGCAATTTTGTTTTATTTATTTCTCTACAATCATTTATGATTATTATTATTCCATAATTATTTAGTAGAATAATTATAATTAATCTTATGGTATTCATTTAAATTTTTTTAACACCTACACCCTCACACGCCCCTATCGAATGGTCTATGATGTCCTCATTCATGTCTAAAGTGGACAACTGCGTCACGAAATGAAGTCGATTGTTTTTCATTACCACCCCTCAAGGTTTGGAATACTGATTGAAATAATATATATATATATTATATTAATGATATTTCTAACATAATTATACCCTTTTAGTCATTATATCATACACTCCCTTTTTACGTTCTCTACCATATGTGGTATATTAACATCGCTCGTTTGTACAATAGACTACCACCTCACAAAGAGATGTGGAGTGTTTTTCACTACCGTGTCACATGGATAGAAATAAGGGGAAATTTAATGAATATATAAGATATTAATTAAATTAATAGAATATTAATTACATAATTATCCTTACATAAATATAATATATCATTTTCTTCTTACCATTTTTCAAATTGAAAAGGTGATAACATCGTTCGTAGATGTCTCAATTACTGCATCCTTGAATCGATCAAAATTTTTTTTACATCACAAGAATGATATATATAAATATATATAATCTAATTTCATGGTATTTATGATATAATGATAACTTTCTAAATATTAAATATTACATTCCTTTTTTATATAATGATTATTAAAAATGGAATCATTACCCATGCGTACATATGGCCTAAAGTCTCCATTATATTAAAGTTATTTTTTAGTAAATATCTTCAATACTTGTTATTAAAATAACAATTTATTTAATTATATGATGATTATTTCAGGACTTTTATTCCGTATATGTGTCAATAATAGAATTAATGACCATATTTGACCCACCAAATTCATCTTTGACACATAAAATGAATATGTTCAAAACACTTCAGATAAAAATCAATGATTAATTAATTTATTATAACATTTTAATCGGTAATAAACATGAAAATTTTTCTGAAGGAAAAAATAATTTACATAATAATAATATTTAAGAAGATAAAGATGCACGTGGAATTTTAGACTCAACTAAAGTGACATCCTATCAATTTCATTTCATTAATGAAATTCATGACATTGTTAACGTATAATATTTTATAAGTTGTATATACATCCCCTTTGAAATTATGAATCAATAATTTATCTATTATCGTTATATTTAATCATTTTTAAAATTTCATTCTTTAATGGGGGTTTAGATTCTATAACTTCCAAATTGATTAGGGGATTTTCCTTGAAATAATTATTCTTTTATGTAATTCCTCAAAAACACTCTTTCCGCTCAACATCCATGTTTTTTAAATGGAATTTGAAATTTTTTCATATGTGCATAAAATATTTATAATTTTCATTTTATGTCTCTTCCACTTTAATTTAATTGGTTTCAAAATGTACCTTTTGAAATGTTTTAAATGGAATGGGAATAATGATTTTTCATACCACCATGAATATAATTTCATTTCTAAAATCCTTTTCATTCACACATTTTTTATAAATGAAAAAACATATTTCCCATTTTTTTTGTTTTTTTGTATTGAAAATTGGTTTCCAAAAGAAATTTTTACTTTTCATTGAAATTAGTATTTTTAATGACAATGAAATTTTTTTATCTGAAATTTATTTTCAAACAAGTTTACAAGTGTTTTTCAAATAATGAAAATTTTTTATTTCATGTTTTTGTACATAAAAAATATATACGATGGGTTTTCCCAAATAACTCTCCAAATCACAGGGTAATGATACTTTTATATAGAGAATTATATTATATATTGTGCATATGGTTATTCCAATTTCTATGGGTTCGTTAAGGGTTCAGTAAGGGTTCTATGAGATGATGTTCCATAGTACCTACATGAATCTTCTATGAATTCATATTATTTTTCATGGAGTTTGTTTTTTGCCAATGGATAAATAAGTGATATTTTTAAAGGATTGATATTTCCCTTAATGGGTAAAATTATATGTTTTTAATAAAACCATTATTCATGGGCTATCATGTTATTAATGAATATACAATTACTTTTAATTTTATATCCCTTACTTAGATTATATGACCCCCTATGATTAAAAAAATTACATGGTTTTATATTGGGCGATGACCTGGAACTCATCAAGATGAATTTTATATAGAGTTTCCATGAAAATGGATCGTGTTTTATTTTACCCTATTTATATTAAGGGTAAAATTGATTATAATATTTATTGTCCACTTTTTCTTTTATCATTTCTTTATGGATGAGATATAGATATATTATCTAAAACTATAAACATGAAAAGATCCACAATGAGAAATAATATATATTTCATGACATAAAGAAACAATAATGTAATTATTGAGGGAATAGTCATATTATTGGTGTTAGAGTTTGGTTTAGATAAAATAAGAGGATAAAATACTTATAATTACCTTCCCATGAATGTTTTATCTAAATTGAGAACAAAAAATGTTATATAATTTGAATAAAACAATGTTGTTTCATAAAAACAATGTCTCCTCAAAATGGTATTTCATAGAGAAAATAGCGAAGTTGTAGTCAGAAGGAATCAAGAGGATGATGTCCTCCCAAATCAGCATACGAATATGGTTTGAATCAGAAAAGAATAGTTTGTTATAATAATGGATAATTTGAAAAAATTCATTCATGGGGGTGGTATCCATGCTATATAGAAAACTGATCTACGAGCAATAAATATGTCCATTATTGGAAATTTCATTGATAATCATCCTCTATCTCGAAGTGATTCATTTAAACCCGTAATTTTTTATGTTAGGATCAATTCTCTGGATAAGATAGTTGATGTAATGGGCTGTTCCAAATGTCAAAATGTAACTCTTATCATTTATCATCTTGATTGTGAAACTAATTTATAGGTGTAATTGTTTAAGAATAATATAGATTAATATGATCTTGACCCCATGAACCAGTAAATAAATATATTTTCCTTGTGAAATATTTTCCAAAGGTTGATAAGTGCTATAAGGAATACTCTTAATTGAATTTGGGTAGAAGGATGATGATTATGTAGTCAAAAAAGAGGAAAACATCAAAAAAAATTCTAGGTAATGTCTAATTTTATTAATGACATTGATAATTAAATTAATAGGTTTTACATAGGACTGAAACAATGTAAATTTTGGTATTTGACCACATGAAATTTTAAAAACTATTAGAATATTTTTCATTGTGATGAAAAGGATGGGATGGATCTTTCATACTATTATCATCCTTGTGATAATGAATGTATGTAGCGGTCAGGGTGAAAGGTTATAGTGAAAAATATATCAATGATATTTGGGTGTAAGAAAATAAATTTCAAATATTTTTTTGTTTATGGTACAAAGTACCATGTATAAAGTCTGTTGATGTGTTGGAATTGTTATATATGAGGAATTTTTTGCCACATGGAACTAGAATTGATGGAAAAAACCCAATGAATCAAAAAAGGGGTAATTGTTAGCCATATAATAACAACATTTTTTAATTGTAATGGGTTCAGTTATTATGGTAATGTGTTCCTGATGTAATTTTCACATGATTGAAACATTATTTATCATAAATATAATGTTTTAGTATGGAAATTTTCTTGTAGAAAAATTGATGATAGCCTCTCTAATAACATTTTTTAGGTATGTTACATTGTTATTCGTATTATAAAAATATCTTATTTGACAATGGATATTTTCATTCATTCATTTAATAGAAATTTGGATGTAAATTCAGAATATCACCTCATGAAATTAAGATAAAATGTTTGGTGTCAAATCCAAGTGTAAGTATTAAAGATACCACGATGTATATGAATTATCTATTTTTTATTAGTAAGATGGTATTTCATTAAAATTGTGTTGAACTGGGCATAATAGAGTTTGATATCATTCTATCTACGTATAGTATATATTTTTATCTTGATATGATATATTAATGTTATATGAAATTAGTTTTCAATGATTTCATGCCTTTTATAACATACCAAGAAGCTAATAAATTTTTTAGAGATGGACTAAATAGTTACCTTGCTCATATTTTTTAAAATTAAGATACCATTTAAATTAGTTATGTTCCAGTAGTAAATGAATACATGAATGATTTTATAAATGATTTTCATAGTGATATTCCAAATGGAGATTTTGAGTATAATATTGAATTACTGCATGATTATAAACATATTTTTATACCACCTTATCAAATCTCTCTAGTTGAACTTTTATAATTGATAAAAAATTACATGAGTTGTTAGATATTGTTTTCATTGAATCTATCACTTAAACATATAATCCTCTTATTTTTTTATAATAAAAATAAATATGGTTTAATGAGACTATTCATTTATTACACTAAGATGAATAAAATCAATTTTTAGAAGAGGTTCCCTTTTCCACATATCTAGGATTTGTTCTAACAGATCGAGGGAGATCAAAATTTTTGAAAGGATAAAATGATGTTGAGGAACTATTAGTTCAATGTGAATGAATAAGACATTATGAAACTTGTGTTTCTGACTATATATAGGAACTATGAATTTCATGTTATGTTTTTTGGGTTGTAAAATTCACCATCTATATTTATGGACCTTATGAACAGAATTTCTAATTTGTTCTTTTAGAAGTTTGTGGTTGGTTTTTTTGATGAAATTTTGGTATATTCTAAAATTAATGTACAGACTAAAAGAATATTATTTGTTGTTTTTGGAAAACATAAAAGAAAAGAAAAAATAAGATAATTTTATCAATTAATATTTAATTTGTAAAAAATATAATTTTGTGGTTTTATTCATTCAAAAAATGGCTGAACAATTATCCCGAGTTAAAAAATAGTTATTGAAAATGGCCCAGGACCAAAAATGTCGCAAATATTCATTGATATCTTATTTTAGTGGGTTACTAATGGTGGTTTGTTGAAATTATTTCTCGATTATTATAGCACACTAACTATGTTAACTCAAAAATGATTTAGTTTAACTAGTCAAAAGAATGTGTAGATTTTTTTCAGTAAATGAAAAAAACTAATTAAGACACCATTTTTTGATTTTCCATCTATAAAATGTGAAATTTTCATGTACAATTATTCTTCAAGGAAAGAACATGGTTGTTTTTTAATGAAAAAATATCTAGTAATTTTTTATACTTTATTTTAGCTAAAACCACATGAGATAAATTATCCTACACCTGATATAGAATTACCTATTATGGTTTGTTAGTAATAATTTTGAGGCATAATTTTTATTGAGTAATGTGTGAAATATATTTTTATCGCATTTCTTTGTAGTATTTATTCACTCAGATATAATTTAATCTGAGAAAGAAAACATAGATAAAAATAATGAAGGATTAATAATATGCTAATTATTATAGTGATGTTATAGAAAATATGTGTACAATTATTTTATTTGAAAATGAAATTCCACATTAACCATGTTATGTTTGGGACGTGACGCTTTGAAAGATTATTTTATAAAATTTTCTTAGAAGTTGTCGATGTAGGGATATCCACTATTTTGGATCAGTATTCTATCTAGCCAACTTCGATGCAAATAATAACAGAAGATCATAATAAGGATAAATCAATATTGAAAAGTTTGAATCTATTAATAAGGATGTGTGTCTATATTTTAATATTTTAAAATAATGGGATTTAAGATTTTAAAAACTAATTTAGGTTCCTTTATTTTCCTAGTTTAGGAAAAAGTTATTTACCTAAGCTCATAGTTCCTTGTTTTCCATTCATTTGTGAATCACTAAGATGTACCGAGACCTTCGAGTTTATTAGTGGTGGGATAGAAAGAAAAGAGATATTTATGAATTTTATATAAATTGATTTACTTCTAAGAATGTAACACCCTAAACATATAAGCTTGGGGCTAGCTCCTTACATAGATACATCGGCATAATTATGAGTAATCAGATCCTAATTGGACGATTCATTTTGAAGTATTGGAAAACTATATTACATACGTGATAACTATATTATATTGGGAAAAATAAAATAATACATGATAAATAATAAAATGAAATTGACAACACCCTTGAAATATTATTCATAGATTGTTTCTTCTTAAAATGGGGAATGAAAACAAAATTTGGGTGTGCTCAAGTTCTTAATATAGGTTAAGTATAACAAATATTATTATGGATTAATAATGAATAATGAATAAGAAATAGAAATAACCAAACACATGCCATTTAAAAAACTAGATAAGGAAAAATAAATATGTAAATGTGAATAACCGTACTCACATTCCATTTAAAAACTAGATATAGAATAATCAATATGGGAATGTAAATTACAAAAGGTAAATTCTATTTAATAAATAAAATTAAATAGAAAAAGAATCCAAAAATAATTTCAATGAAAGAAATATCATGTAAAATATTAATAATTAAATTCTAAATAAAAGATATTCTTAATTATTGGATGTCATATTTTCTAGTAAAATTAACCATTTATCATCAAGAACTATCATCGAGAAAGTTTAAAACATACTGTGTGAAAAACATTTAGTTTTTAACTGAATTCATCTCATGAGAAAACCAATGAATAGAGGGTATTATATAAACCATTCCCCAATCAATGTATTTATCATAAAAATAATTCCTCATATATCAAATAACCAATCTAATTAATGAAAAATATTCCTTATCATGAAATATCTCTTTTGGGTAAATGATACATATTTATCAATTTTTCCATAATTAATCAAATACCAGTCAATCTGAACCTTGAATGTGAAAATGGTATAAATACAAGGATATAGTAATACTCATTTAATAATAATATTAAAATTTAAGATAAATTTAATTTACAATAAAAAATTTTAATAATGATTTGATTTTTTAAATTGGAAGTTAATAATCACATAACAATGTGATATTTTAAAGATAACTTTTACCACTTGGTAATTTTCAAGTCAAATAACCATGGATGAGATAGTTCAATGTGAAAATTCAAAAACCATATTCCATTATCATGATATTAAATTAAAAATTGGAAGTATATACACTACATTATTTTGAATTGGTTTATAAAAAAAAATAATCATTCATGACATTTAGATTGAGTAGAAATCCATTACATTACACGTCCTTTATGATGAACACGCTTTAAACTACTCTATAATTTATTGATGAATGTTATTAACTTATACTAGAAAATTATTAATATTTATTATATCATATATAATCAATTTGAAACATCTCATTAGTAGTTTGTTAATAATCATTCATTATTTTTATAGTTTCAGTTTTTAATTTCCTTATTTCTTAAATATGTTATGACTTGATATTTTTCACTAATATTACCTATATTTTGATATCATAATACCCATAATTTATCTAATATTTAATCATCATATATATTCATTATATATGTATTTAGAGTAATCTATAAAATTTGGAGATAGGAAATGAAATACAACGTTCAAGGAGATGGTAGGCTATACGTACGCATAAATGGTGTCCTCAGTATCATTTCATATAAAAGGAATGAAAAATAAATAATATATGTTCGTATTAAAATAATAGTATCATATTTATTTCATATAAATAATGTGTTTATATTTCTTCCACGTATAATGTAAAAGAACCACATCTCTTTGATAATAAGGTAGTCTACAAGTCCAAAAAATAAGTTATCCTATTCCAACAAAATGGAAAGCTAGAAGTAATGAATTTTAAAAAATTACAGAATTATAAAGACATCATAAATTACATCCATATCATATTAAATCTAGAAAAATAATTATTACAATTCATTAACGATTGTAATTGAGGAATGAAATACATCAATTCGTTAGGTGGTAGTCCTCCGTACAGTCGAACAGTGATAGTATGTCACATTTGATGGAAGTTTATGAAATTATAGTTTGTTCCCATCATGAAGGAAACATCTATATATATTTAGGAATCTTTTTCTATCATATAATCAAGATATACAAGTAATTTCAGTGGTATAGATTGAAAAAAGATATGTTGTTGATAAAAGTTACCACTTCTTCAAGTAACATCTTTTGGTTTATACCAACATTCTTCCTTTGATTTTTTTATTAATAAGATGAGGCATCTATGATGAGGTTAGATATGTTAATATATTATTTGGGTAGGGTTTGGATGATCCATAGGACATGAAATATGTGAATATATTGGACTAGTGAGTTCCTTTTTACAGAGTAGGGGTGACATTCTTGTAAATATGTAAAGGTTAACACTATTGAGTGGTATCCCTTAAATTATTTTCCTCAAAAATGGTGCATTTCGGAAATGTTTCTAGGTAATTTTTCCCTTATGATTAATTTTTAACCACTGATTAAACTCGTATTCACCATAATAACCATAATTAACTTTAATTTATTTCATTAATAAATTTTACAGAAAAAAAGTTGAACATACTAGAAAAAACAAACTATGATGATTCAGAATATGAGATCCAATTTTTCAATATCATATCACCGAAGGGAAGGAATATAATTTAAAATTAATCCTATAGACGAAATAAGAGAGTGTATTTTTTAAAATGTAAAAATGTTAAAAATTTCACAAATTACTTATTTCTAAATTCAATATAAAAATTATTCCATTGAAATAGATATTATTAATTGATTTAAAATTGAAATAATTAAATATTACAACTAATTTATAATATTATTGAATACTATAAGTTATAAATATAAAAAGTAGTTTTCAATTAAAATTTAGTACCTTTCACCATTCATTAAATAATGAAACATCTTAGAACTATACCAAAATAATCCCAAAGATTTTTTTGACATTATGATTAAAAAGAGAGAATTTATTTTGATATTTAAATTTTGAATTGTTTTTGAAATTATGTTTTAAAATGGTTTCATCATTAAAAGGAAAAAACCGTTATCAAAATATAGCTTGTTATGGTTAAAATTTGGTTTCTTATTATACTACGTCTGTTATAATATATAAAAATAATTATTATCATTCAGTAATTATAATTAATTTAATTTATTTGGATAAAAATGGTTTCTTGATAATACAAATAAAAAAATTCTTTATATTAAATTTCTTTTTATTTTAATTTCTAAACAATTTCTTTCCACTGAATTCATTTTATATTTTCATAAACTCTAAATTTTCATAAGTAGATAATTCTATTAATGACCACCAATTTACCATCTATGTTATGTCAAATTATAAAAAATTATAATAATTAATATTATTCTGTAAAACATGTACTTGTGTGTAAAATAAGGTATCAATGAATGTCATTTTCACAAGTATGAATTCTAGATCAATATGTTGTGAATTAGAACCAATAAAATATATAAAATTTATTTCAAAATAGATAATATATTTTCATGTTTTGGGATGTAATATTCCCTTCTACAAAAGGTTATGTGTGTCATACACACAATCGAATATAGTGTTCTTTTTTTGGAATTTCATGGAATTATGTTCTCAAAACCCTATTTAAATTATGATTTCATAATTTAGTAATAATTTCAGTAATATGGGGCTTGATATTTAAATATCAAAACCTATATTACTATGATCGTTAAAAATAAATGAAAATAAATATGATGGACATCGTTCAAATTTAACCATTGAATATTATTTTAACTATTGTTTTAAATACAAACACAATACATGAGTACTTTATCTTTTTACTTCCAAATATATAATTCCTTGGTGTAGTGTTTATTCTAAATAATAGGGAATTAAATTGTTTAATTCCTAGGTTCCCCACATTTTAGTAAATGATCTAAAAATTTATCCTTATTATGACATTTATTTTCATCTATCATACTCTGAAATTATTTTCATTATGTATTTCCTTGACACAAATGAAGAATTTCTCCATTCCACAGAGACTCATTAATGGGTGTCTCCATCAAGATTTATTTTATGATTGAAAATGATCTCTTTTCCTCCATGGTGTCCACCAATAAAGATCATAGAAAACTCCATCCTTCTCTTCTTCAATGATTCTGAGAGTTGGTTAAGCTATATGTTATTAATAATATTTTTGTAAAATTTATTTGTCATGAATATGATATATTTTAATCCAAATAAATAATATTCGGTTGGTCATTACCCCTTCCTTCTCAATAATTTTCAATGATAACTTGATTCCATTGGGTTCAATCAATTGACTAAAACTAAAAATCATTCTGACTGCATAAATTATCATCGTCTAAATACCATATAATCAAATATAGGATGTATAAATATTAACACATTATTTTTAATCTAAGACACCATAGAATTAACCTAAATAATTAAATTCATTATCAATTAAAATTATTTATAATTGTTTGTATTGAAAATGTGAATTATACAAAAAATATAACAATGGAGTGCATAAATTGGTCGCCAGTAAGACCATTTTTTTATCACCAGGTTAAGTTCAAGTTAGGCCCAATTCACTATTTAAGACTTATTTCCCATATTAACATATGTGGTAGAATAGGTAATGATGTAGTATCCAAAAAAATATTATAATACTCATAAAACAAAATTATATCCATCTAACCAATGAATTTAGATGGTATTCTATACTTAATGTCATTTTCATCCTTTGGGTTATGTTTTGTAATAATTGTTTTCCTAAATATAGTTTCAGTGGTCTATTCTAAACAAATTGTGAGACAATAAATAATATCCCAACCCCAGAACCCCAGATCTAGTTCCTTACACAATTTCATTGGCAAGTTTTCAATGAATCAAATCCTAAAGGACATATGTCTTTAATAGTTTTGGAAAAAGAAATTACATAGATGATACCCATATTATAATTGTAAATAGAAAATAAAACATGCAACCTAACAAAATTATTTTAATATCATCCCTGAAATATTATTCAATTTTTTATTGTTTATAACATGGTGAAAGGATAAAATATAACAGTGGGAACCAATTCTCAGTAAGGGTCACATATATTGGAATAAAAATAATTAATAATTAATAACCAATATAAGAAGGTAAATAACTAAAACCACATGTTGTTAAATAACTAAATAAGTAATAATCAATATGGAACGGTAAATAACTAATCACATAATCCATTTTAATAACTTGATAAGGAATAATTTATAGAGAAATATTATAAACTTATCAAAAATTTCATTTCATAAATAAATTTTAAAAAAACATCTATTTATATTTTTAAAGAAAAAATATCATGTGTAATAAAACATAACATAATTATCAATACATAAATAATTTATCAATTTGGAGGACATCATTAAAATTTAATCATTAAATATCATTTTAAATTTCGTTTTCAATACATGACCAAAAAATAAATAGAATTTCAATTTATTTATACATATATCCTTCCTCGTTCTAGTGTTTAACCAATATAATTGGGAATTAAATAATGTAATTCCCAGGTTCCCCGCATTTTTTCCAATGAACTATAAATTTATCCTTATAAAGATATTTATTTCCATCCATCATACTCTTCACTTGTTCTCTAAAATTATTTTTTTATGACCTTATTTCACACAAATTATTAATATCCCTACACCATGGAGACGCATATATGGGTGTCTCCATCATGATTTATTACATGATTGAAATTGACCCCTTATTCCTCCATGGTCTCCACCAGTCGAGATCATAAAAAACTCAATCGTGTATTCTTTGATGAGTCTGAGAGTTAGTTGAAATATATATTATTAATCATATTTTGGTAAAATTTATTAGTCATGAACATCATATATTATAATCCATTGAAAATAATATTTATTTGGTCATTTCCACTGCTTTCTCTATCGTGTTCAATGTTAACATGATTCATTTGAGTACCAACTAATGACTAAAACCAAAAATCATTATATTAGAATAAATTATATTTGTGTAAAAATAATAAAATCATATATAAGATCACTAAATATTAAAATAATATTATTAATCTAAGACACCTTTAGTTTATCCTACGTAATTCATTTCATTATATATTCAAATTATTTATAATCGTTTGTAACAAAAATATGAATTGTCTTAAAAATATTAACACGTAGTGTAAAACATTGTGCATAGTAAGAACAATTGTTTGTGTACCAGTTTATGTTCGAGATAGGCCATATTCACCATTGAATCATTGTTGCCCCTATGTACATATGTGGTAGAACCATGTCATTTTGTAGTATCCAAAAATACTATATTTCTCATAAAAACCAATAATATCCATCTAACTGAAGAATTATGATTTTATTTTATACTCGTTGTCAATTTCATCCTTATAGTTATATATTATAGTCATTTTTTTCTAAATCTAGTTTCTATGGTTTCTACTAAACATATTGTGATACAATATATAATTTCCCAAACCCAGAATCCTAGATTTGGTTCCTTAATATATGTTATTGGAAAGATTACAATGAATCAAATCCAAAAGGAAAAATGTCTTCATTTGTTTTTTAAAACTAAATTAGATACATGATACCCATATCCTTTTTGGAAATAGAAAATAAAACATGATACCTAATAATAATAAATGAATATAATCATTAAAATATTATTCTAATATTTCTTCTTTATAACATGAAGAAAGGAAAAAATATCTGGGTGGGCCTAAATGTCTAGTAAGTGTTACTTATATTGGTTGCTACAAAGAATTAATAATGAATAACCAATATAGAAAATTAAACAATTGAAACCACGTGTCCTTAAATAATTGGATAAGGAATAATAAATATATAATGGAAAATAACCGAACACACAATCCATTTAAATAAATGGATATGGAATAATTCATATGGAAATATTATAAACTGAACACAAATTTCATTTAATCAATAAATTAAGAAAAAAATTGCATCTATAGATAATGTAAAAGTAAAAATCACATGGTTAATAAAATATAACATCATTATAAGTAAGGTTAATTATTAATTTTTGGGTTTCATGTTTTCTAGTAACATGATAACGTTACCATCATGATCTATCCAAAAAATTGATTAACACATATTGGGAAAAAACCTGTATGAATTGGCCAACTCATTTTAGCTAATGAGGCTACTGATGCATCGTGGGGATTTCATTTAATAGTCCACAACATTTGTAGTCAATATAAAAATAATTCCATATATATATACAATAAATATAATTAATAAACATTATTCTATATCATCAAATATCTTTATTATGGAAATTATAGAGATTTATAAATATTTCCTCAATTAATCAAATAACTATAAAACATAAAAATGTATGTAATAATTGTATACATACAAAGAAACAATAATATACAATTCAGTATAATATGGATATTTATGATAAATTTAATTCAAAATAAAAATTTTCATAATGAAGTGATTGTTTCAATAGAATGTTAAAATCCTGAAAGAATGTTATTTTGTTAAGATAACTTTTACCATATAGTAATTTTAAATTAAAATAAACTTTGATGAGAAAACTCAAATTGAATATTAAAATACCATGAAATATGATTTAATAATGATATTATAAGAAAAAGGTTAGTATTGACACCACATTAAAATGAATTGGTGCATTATACCAAAAAATATCAATGAAATGTAAATTGAGATGAAATTTATTACCTTATAATTCTTTTGGTTGAATGGTTATTAAAATCATGAAAAATGTTTCTAATTATGTTAATACATTTAAATATACACTATAAATATTTATTATATAATATATAATACTTTTATAACATCTAATTACCTGTTTTTTAATAATCATTCATTGGTTTTACTCTATCTGTTGTTAATATCATTGTTTTTTGAGTATGATTTGACTTGTTTATTTTATTCTTATAAAATATATAATTATTTATATATATAATTAATTTTAATTATTTTGAAAATATTATATATATTAATTATATTTATATTTAGAGTAATCCCTAAAATCTTCATTAGTAAAATGAAATACACTATTAATGGAGATGGTGGGTCATATATACGTGTGAATGTTGTTTTCATTTCTTTTTTGTATGAAAATAATTAGAATTAAATAGTATATTTTTATGTTACAATTAATTTATCATAATTATTTCATATAAATCAAATATTTTTTATTAATATCATATTTAATAAACTTCATGTAAAACATTAATGAATCACATCACATTGAGGGGGTAGTTGTCCACACATCCACAAAAGAAGTTATCGTCTTATCAGAAAATAAAATGATTATAAATATTTATAATATAAAAATTCAATAAAAATAATTAAATCATATATATCATATGTATAATATAAAAACTACAAATCCATCATTATTCCCTTATATGAATGGTTTTTTTGGAATAATGAATGACACCGGTTCGTGAGGCGGCAACCCACCATACATAATAATGATGGATGCATATCCAATTTAATTGAACTGCTTCAAATTTTTATGTCATTAAATTAATATAAAAACATATCATTATATTTTGAAAATTTATTTTATCATATAGTAAAATTATCCTAATAATTTATGTGGTGAACAAATAAATAAAATATAAGATCTCATTGAAGAACATTTCCCCTTCAACAGGTATCTCTATTTGGTTTATATCGAAATCCTTCAACGATTTGATTAATTCCTAAATTTTGGTTTCTAAGATATGGGTTAGGATTATGGGAAAATAGTTTTTCAAGATTTGGACAATAAAAATGGCTTTAGTTGTGTGAATATGTGGTAGGTGTGAGATTCTTTTTATAATGGAGGATGAGTTGCATTCTTGTAAATATTAATTGCTAAACAATATTGAGAGGTATTTATTAAATAACGGGCATCCAATAATGGTAAATTTTCTATATAATGGAGTAAAGTGTCAAAATAGTGCCATAAAACATATTTGTACTAAGTTTCTAGGTCATTTGGCTCCATATTAATAATATTTAATAACTAAGTAATGTAATTTTCACATTAATCACTATAATTAATTTTAATTTCCATTACATTCTATTTTTTGTAAAAAAAATTGAACATATAATATATTATATATAATTATTATTCTAGATAAAAAATACATTATTTCCATAAAATATCACATTAGTGGAAGAAATTCATTTTAATTTAATCCCATAGATTGGATGAGAGAGCAGTTTTTTTAAGTCAAAATGTTCAAAATTTCATTATTTTTTTATATCAAAATTCAATAAAAATGATTCCAATTATATATATTGTATTATTATATTTATGTTTTATGTAATTAAAAAATAAGTAGTATTTAAATATAATTTTATTCTATAAATTATCTACATGAAAAAGCATTCCTTAAATGCAATTCGGTATTTTTCACTATTCATAAAAAATGATCCTTCACAGAAAAATGATAACAATTGAACCTAAAATAAATTTGTAATTATTAAATAAAAAATTGAAATTTATTTTAAAAAATAATATTTATAAACAGGTCACGATTTATTTTTATATGTGATTATCCATTAAAAGGAGGAAAATCAGCCTTTATAAAAATCTAGCATCTTCTGAATAAAATTGTGTTTGTTCCTATATTTGGTCTATAAAATCTATTTGACGAATTTAAAAAATATTTTAATGAATATATAATATATATAAATTATTTTTTTACCATTAATTAATAGTAATAATAATCATTTTTTATGATAAAACACCTTTAGAGTGTATAAAATAAAAAATTACTTTATATTGAATTGGTTCTTATATTCATTTATAATAAATTTATTACCATTGAGAAAATTTTAAATTTCAATAAAACTTATAATTTCACTAAAATATTTAATATTATTCATAAAATATAATTTAATGAATATGTTATACCTTATTATGTTAAATATTCATATTAATATTCTTTGATTAAACTTGATCATGTGTGTAATGCATGATACCTAATAAATTCATTATAAAGTGTAATGAAAACTAACTATGTGCCATGTTTATTTAAGGATATAAAATATATTTAATATAATTTAAATGGTTAATATATTTTGATATCTTGTTTTTATATATTCCCATTCATACATGGTGTTCTATATCATATATTTTAATGAATACGATGTTCTAACATTAGAATTATAGGGTGATGGACAATAGGTTAAGGGAAAATGAAAATTAACCAAGGGGGTGTTTCATCCAATTCTAGTGTTGGGTTGGAAATCAAAAAATATATCAATTGATTTTGGGGTAGGATTATCCAAGACTTCTTAAGGAAATAATTCAACATGGGTTATTGTTGATGGATTAAAAAAGTATGAACATTTTCTTCCCATTCAAGATATAATGTATTTTGATATTATTTATCAACTATTTCCAAATGATCTTTTTAGGTTACATGGAGTTCTTTTATCCATTATATCTGACCATGATCCAAATTTCACATCCAATTTTTTTAAAGGACATAAGAAGTTTTTTGGTACTAAAATAACATTTAGTATGGGTTTTAATAATCATTTCGAAGGGAAATCTGAGTGGAAAATTTAAACCACAGAATATATGACTAATTATTGTTCAATGGGTTACCAGGTAAGTTGGGAAAAACATCATTATATATTTTATATTACTTATAATAACAAGATTCATTCCATTATACAGATGGAAAAATTTAAGGCATTATATGGAAAGCATTGTAATATGCTAGTATTTTGGGATTAGGAAAGAGAAAGGATGTTTATTGCAACAGAATTGTTATTAGAAATGGGAGATAAAGTTCAATTAAATTATTGACAGATGAGGATAACTTAGATAAAATAACTAATTTATGCAAATAACCTGAGGAACGATCATTCTTTCGAGGTTGGTTATCATATAATTCTAAAAAAATTCTTTGGGAAAGGGTGTTGAATTTTTGTAAGAAGGGTGAGTTGCATCCCTGCTTGATTAAACCACATGAAATCCTAGATAATGTGTGATCAATTTCTTATCGAGTGTCTCTACCTCCATGTGTATCTCAGATAAACAATAATATTTCATTTTTTAATGTTAAGGAAATATGTTATTTATTAATATCATATTTTTATCCCTTATAAAGTTCAGTTGGATGATTTTAATTATTATGAAGTTTTTTTCAGTTTCATGATTCGAGGTGACATGTATCTCATAAATATTTAATTTTTAATTATATAGTTTAAAAGAAAACCGATATGGTTGAAGAGGGAATTTGGGAATCGAAAAATGAAATTAGGTAAAGATAACTCCACCTATTCCAAAGTTGAATTAAATTATGAAGATACACATTATAAAAGGATGGACTAATGTAACAACTCATTTAGTGATACAGAAAATTATTTTTCAAAATTTATAATATATACTATATAGTTGTATTTGTTATAAAATATCATTAATTTTTTAATCAAAATTAAAATTATTTTAATTTAACACTTCCAATTTAAGGGTTTATTTAAAAAATAGATTTTTAAATTATCGAAGTTTAATTTTTTAAAAATAATATAATTTTTTAGAAAAATATATTCAAAAAAATTTGAGTTAAATTGTTTGTTCTTTTTCCGAAAATAATGTCTTTTTCATTAGATAGTGACAAATAATGTTTTTTGTAAAAAAAATCTTTTTATAAATTAATTGATTTAAGAGTTCTAAAATATTTATAATATGATATAAATTACCATTTATATTATTTATTTATATTTAATTGAATTAATTACATTTTAATAAACTTTATATTGGTCTTTAATATGTGTTTGTTTTGGGGTTTAAAAACAGTTTTTTCAAAAAAAAAATATATAAAAGGAATATTGCTTATTTGTTTTTAATTAATAAAAATAATACCTAATAGGGAATGTTTTAAATTATGTTAATATACAATATATCTATAAATATTATTTCAGTTTCAATATTTTTTAGAAATAAATTTAATATAAATTTATCATTTTATAAAAAAATATTGTTCTTAAAAAACCAAAATCTCACCGTAATTCGAGGATTAATATTAAATTAAAACATTACACATATGTGTAATGAATTATAAAAAACTAACTTCATATATGGAAGCAGAATAATTTACAGTGTTTCATAATTTAGTCATATTTTTTTACCAATGTGATTACTAATTATAATTAATATTATTAATAATCATTAATAACATATTTTATGATGTGACTAAACATTAATCTTAAGGGGTCAAATGACATTGAGACTTGTCAAGAAGCAATTTTTATGACATATGTACAACTTATTTTTAAAATAATTTTTGTTTTGGTATTATTTGAATCTTTTTATTGGTCAAAACATGGTTTCACCAATCATCCTTTTAAAAATACGAACATTGTCCTCTCCCCAACTTATAAATGGCCATCCCCTCTCCTCCTCTATTCATGCCTTCAATACTAATTGGTTTTTCTCATACCCATAAAAATTACTTCTCCAGTTACCTCCAACAAAAATATGATATTTACATTGTGAATAAATCCATCCAAGAATATCCTTTGGTGTAGACTAAAAAGACTTCCCTGAAGAAGAGGTAATGTATATCATTGTTAAGTTGTGTTTCATTTATTTCTCCACCCCTATCAATTCTTATTAAATTATTGTTTTAAAATAAAAATATTATCATAACTATTTATTTATTTTTTAAGTTAATTGTATTACCTATACCCTCGTACACTTCCATCATATGGTCTACGAAATCATTATTTATGTGTATGATGGACTACCACCTCATGAAACTATGTTGTTCGTTTTTACATTACCACCTCTCATGGATGATCATAATGATAAAAATATTATTTATATATGATATTTCAGATATATAAAACATTATTTTACTTATAGATTCATCATATCATATACGTCTCGTTTACATTCCAACCCGTAGGGGATATGATTACATCACTCGTTTATATGGTGGACAACCGCCTCATGAAGTAATGCAACCCATTTTTAACTAATATGTTCATTGTAGGAAATAATGGAAAATATAATGATTATATGTTATATAAATTAAATATTTTTTATACTCATGACATATTTTTTTAAAATATAATATATCATTTTCTTCTTTCTAACTCACACACTGAAAAAGTGATAACCTCATTCGTGGAGGTGTGGACAAGCTCTTACTCAAAACGATGAAATTTATTTTAAATCACAAGAATGATATATATATAAGTATATAAAAATTAATATATTGGTATTTATAGTAACATTACATTTCTATAAAGATAAAATATCACATACCTTTTTCTATAATGATCATTAAAAAATAGAAATGTTACTCTTGCATTTGTATGGCCTACCATCTCCATGATCATAGCTTTAGTTACTTTTTCATAACCACATTCTAGAAATGGTTTTAGATCAAAACATTATATATGAATATAAGTATATTTCAGGATTATTATTCTAGATCTGTTTAAATAATGACCCTTTTAAGCATAATTGAGCTAACAAAGTTGTTTTTGACACATAAATTGAATATGGTCAAAAAAACCAAACATGAAATTTATGGATTAAGTAATTGTGTATTCTTTTTTAGTATGATAAATAAAATTAACAATAAACTTGAATAATTATCTCAATAAATTATATTATTAAATAAATTACTATTAATGAAGAAAAAGATATGCATGACGTGTTAGACTAAAGGTAAGGGACTTTATCTCAATTTCCTTTCCTGATATGATGTTAATATTTTATTTTACAAACACTTTTAAGTGAAAGAAATAAACATATCTAAATTTCATTTTATTAAGGAAATTCATAATGTAATAATCCCTTAACAATTTATAAGGTGACATTAACATCCCCTTTGACATTACATAAATATGTTTTCATTTGAAATTACGTATAAAGTTATTTAATATCGTTATTTAATGAGGATTACGATTCAAGTGTTCCCAAAGTGATAAGGGGGTTTTATTTGAAAACATCATATTTTAAGGATTTATTTTAAAAAAATCTATTTAATTACCATTTTAGTAAAATTATATTTATATTCTTTCATATAGGAATAAAACAATTATAAGTATAATTTTTTGTCTCACATACATCAATGTGTTACAAATAGAACCTTCAAATGTGTTTCAAACGGTATCATTTAATTTATTTTTCCTACCCATGTGAATGTTATTTTTGTTCTAGCTCCCTTAACAATCTTACATGTTTTCTTAATATATAAAACTATATTCCTTTTGGTAATTTTGGTATTGAAAAAGGGTTTTCAAAATAAATGTACATCTTTCTATTAAAAAATTTATTTTGAATGAAAATTGTTTTTTAATATGTAAAAGTTATTTTCATGTTATTTTAAAATAGTTATTCAAATAATAAAAAAAAATTCATGTTATGGTTCTTAGATAATATATATGATTGGTAAACCCAGGTAGTGCAAGGTTATCCTGTTATACTTTAAATGAAGGGTGCACCTAGATAGTTTTATAATGCATTTTGTATGGATAATATTATCCATAGAATCACATTAAAAGTTTCGTGTACGTTTATTCTAATTTGTATTAATTATTTAAGGGTTTAGTAAGTTTTCTATGAGATGAATTCCCATTTAATGAACACGAATTTTGAATACTTTCCCAATAGTTTTAATGGAAATCAATTTTTATAAAATATAAAATAAATTATGTTTTTAATGGAATTATATTTATATTTATGGGTATGATTTTTTGTTTATGGAAAATGTGTTCTTCATGGGTTTTTATGTTTCATAAGAAAAAACTATTTCCTTTCATTTTATATCCTTTATTAATGATCTTTAGTCATCATTGGTTTTGAAAAATTCTTATAAAATTTTTAAGGATGTGTAAGGGAAGGGAAAAAGAAATGTTAAATGTTTTGAAGATTTATCATGAAAATAAAGCACAATTTGTTCAAGAACAAATAATATTATTAGAAAAAATGGATACTAATAAAATTTTTCCACTCTGTATTTTATGGTCTTTAATATATTAGTTATGGAATAATTATATAAAAATATAAAAACTATAAAATAATCAATGTGAATGAATTTGAAATTCTTGACATAAACTAAATATTATGTAATTTTTAAGTTCAAGGCCTTAAAATAATAATGTTTTCGATAAATAATATATTGAATAATAAATAACACTTATAGAGTATTAAACGTGATATAATCTATTATTTAAAATTAAATAATATTGAATTTGGAATTATTTCCTTAATAATTTATTATATTCATTCATATTTAACATCATTTCATCATATTCACCATATGTTGCAAATCATAATGGACAAATGTAATCATCAAAAAATAGAAAAATATCTTCTTATTGTTATCAAATAGTTTTATTAAACGATTATTCAATGTCCTCGCCCATAACATACAAATATATCAATTTCACAAGAACCATAACACACCACCGTTCAGGAATAGTATCATCCATATTATAAAACATGTTTCATTATGAACCCGAAATAAATAGATCATGTTTACAAAGATCATAAAAATAAATCCAATGGTCTGAGTTAACATAGGTAAAATTTAAGTGTTATTTCATTATACCCTTATTAATATCCGCCTACCTAAATATTTATAACAAAATGGAAAAGGGACCTTGATAATTTGATTTCGTAATGACAACCAAAATTTCATAAAATCTAAATTATTAAGATGCCAATATTATCTGTTTTCAAATCACTTTCTTGATAGAATATTTAAAATTTATTGTCATATATATTATATGAACCGAATCACTAAAACTTATTACATGGTCATTGAGATAAAAATTTCAAATCATATAACACATAATATTGATTATAAATTTTTTTCTTGTGTTTTCAGTTATTCATTAAATACATATATGAAATAATGATTTAGTACAAATAATCATTATATGTCTATGAAATATTTAAAAATTAGTGAAAATGGGATAATTTTTAAACATTATGATATAATTTTCAAATAATTTTTGAATGTAAATATAACTAAATGTGGTTTTGGTTGTCATGGATACATATAAATAAAATAAACTAAATGAAAAAGTTATATAAAATGTATTAAACCGAATACCAACTACTGAGAATTTCTATTTATTTATTAATATGGTTAGAATACATATATCATTTTACAAAAGATATAATGATTAGTAGTCTTATGGGTCTAAAAAACATCACTATAGCATGAAAAATTAATCTTCAATATAACAACATAAATATTGTTAATCCTCTTTTTATTATCTGAACATCATTCATTGTAATCAACATGGTTATCTAGTGAAAGGGTACACCTATATAATGTTGTGTGCTCAAAATCTCAATAAAGGGATATCTATAATAACAAATTTCATAAAATCAATAATAAATTCATAGTATGGTTATAATATATAATTAAATAATTCTATATAACTATTGGCATGAATATAATTAATTTTTGGATGAAATACTGATCGATATAAATAACCACATAGATAGCATTAAACAATCTCATGATAATGGAATGACTAATTTCAAAATCATAACCATACCATGTAGGAATCATCCAAAATATCATATATAAAATTTAAGTAATACACCATGTACCCTAGATTGATTTTAACTTCAGACGTACTAATGTTTTAGGGGTTTAATAATTTCAGGCCTCATCCATCTCTTACTTTGTCCAATTATTCCTCACAATAAAAGTAAAAATGTATAAAATATAAAATACATAATGTTCCCTAAGGGACCATAATCATTGATATTTAGTTAATAAATATCTATATTTCTATAATAAAAATACATATTTTAAATATATCAAAGATTAAATGGTTAAAATAACCTTATAGAGAAGAAAACATGTAACTGAATTATAAAATTTAAATTTTTTATAACATATATAGGAAAAATATATATTCAATATAAGAAAACATTTTAGATTATCTATAATACATCACTAAGATAAGGAATTTGTACAAATTATAAATAGATGAACTCATAAGATGGATAATAATTAATTGATATCGTAATCACATTTTAGAAAAAAGTAGTGGGGGTATATAATAAAACCATAAGAGAAGTGATGAGATTATAATACCTAAAAAATGAATAAAAAATAAATTTTTTTCATTCAATAATTTTGGATGAGTTGTATAAGACAAAATAATCTATATTCAAAACATATCATTGTGAGATGGAGAACATAGAACAAAGCCCTTACCTATTGTATTGACTAACTTAAACACCACTATAACACCATCAATAATATGATTCCATTTATTAGTTACATAATTAAAATCCATATTAATTATTATTTCATATACAATCTAAAATAATTGAGTGTGATTTTCAATTGTGTTTTATAAATAAATAGAAAATAACCAATATATTGTTTCATAAATATTTTATAGTATGGTAAAAATATAATTTATTTATTTTTACAATGATACATAGGTATATAAACATTATTAGAGGAAAAAAAATATAAATTTATTCGAAATTTGGAGGTATTATCATTTCTTTAAGAAACCTCCATTCATGTTTGCCTTAACTATTCTAAGGGTGTTATTTTGGAAGAACCAGGCATTAAAACCTGATAAGTAATGTTTAATGTGAAACTATTCTTGATATTATTCCATGAATAAATATATTGGTGAATGAGTTGAGTTTAGTTCTATTATTAGAAGAATTGTAGGATATTGTTTGAATAAAATATTGGAAAATATATAATTCAATGAATAAGGTAGGTTCTTGTGACTATTAAGTTTGGGTTATTAAAAAAATTTATTTATATTCACACACTATAAAAAATGAATTGATTCATATAAATATTTATATCTTATTAAATGATACAAAATATTTATTATTAAAATAAATTATAATTTAAACTTTATAAATTAATTTATATGGTTGAAAATTATGTTAATTTTTTTTGTAAATGAAATATATTACCCACTAAACCTATTTTAATTCTTGGAAAATGTTTCAAAAATTATTAAGTCTTTTTAGAATCATTATGATTTCATAAAAAATATAGTATTTGAGAAAACAATATATAATGACATAGGAATGATGTATATTAATATTATATCTTTTTATATTAATATTTAATATATTTTACAAATTCATTCCCAAAGAATGCAATAGTTTAGTTCTTTTGGATACTTGGAATACATTTTGCTGGCCTTTGAAAGATATTCATCAACTCCCCTAGGGATCTTCTCCTTTTTTATTCCAACATACATTATTTCCTTAAAAACTTATGAATGGAAACATAAGAAAGGGTGTCTCCAGATTCTCAGTAAGGGTAATCAAACAAAACAAGAATATACGAATGTAAAAACAGGAACATAAATTTTTTCAAATGATTCCATGTAAAACATATATCAATATCATGAGTCAGGGAGTAAATATTCGTAGTTTATCAGGCATAAATCATAAAGGATTGTGAGACATAAAACAATATCACTGAAATAATAAATGGAATAGTGAAAATTTCATATTCAAATGAAATTAATCGCATATTATCCATTGAATATTTACAAAAATTTCATAATGGACACAGTCCATTACTGAACCGGGTATACATATCATTCCAACCATTTATTAATGAAATAGATTTACTTTCTATTCTTGTAATGCCTTTCTTTATAGATATAAATATTTATCCAATTCATTAGAGGGAGATATAGGCCCCACGGATCTCATAATGAGATCATTCTTACGTGTACCAAAAAATCATTTATTATAGCATAACCTAATGGATAAAATGGGTTTCTTAAAAATCATTCCATCATAACATTATCCATATAAATAAAATGGATTTCATAAATATAATTCCATAATAATCACATTAAAAACATATTAATAATTGGGATAGAATACTATAAATTGAATCTTATTATTGAATGTCATCTTAGATGGGAAGGAAAATTGATAAAATACTTTAAATTAATTCTCGAGGGAAATTATCTGTTCTTCTACAAAAAATATTTCTCCCTCAAAATTCCTTGAAATTTTAAAAGAATTGAATTTAATTAAAGATCAATTAAAATATTATAATATAAAATTCATGTAAACAGGGCATTATAAAAATTAAAAAATCATTTTATGCAATATATGGTAAAAGATAACGTTGTTCTTGTACATTTGTGGAAAGTCAAAAAGTACCTCGTACCGAAAATGATAAATATTAAATTTATACAATATATGAAAAATACATTGATGTGTAAAAATGACATTAAAAAATTGTAGATGGATGGAATTAATATTTTGGAATATATATTTTGGAAACATGGATGTGGTTGAAAAATATACCCTAGTAAATACTTATGATTAATCAATCCTAGATAATAATAAAATTGAAAAATTACCCCTTACCGTCGGTACATTATAATTTTTATGTATCCAATCCTCATGTATAATTATTTAAATGATTACATTTATTAATTGTAGAGTTTTCGTCATCATATATGATCATATTATCATTTGGTTGTTAGTAACATTATTACACCTCTATCTAGAATCAAATTCTATATTTTCCTAATCATGTTTTTTCAGATAATTTAATCTTATTATTTTATTTTTATTTCATTTATATAATGATATTACTATAATATATATTAGATATATTCATCCAATTCATTTATATAATCATAAATTAATGAAAATCAGGTAAAACAAATTGCATCACATCGTAGAGATGGTAGGTCATACGTGCACATGAGCGATGTTATCATTCCTATAATTTTTCAACGGTATTGAATTGGATGGTGTATAATATTTCTGAATAAATATAATTTTATAGTAATAATATATATTTATAATTTATATCATGACATTCATCCATGTATGGCGGTGGTAAAAATAGATTACACCGCGATGTAGAGACAGAAAGTCGTATATACGCACGCGTGGTAATTTTATTTTCTGTAGGATGGATATAAGGTGGAATATGTTTGTTTCATAACTGTGATAACATCTCATCATATTATTTATAATGGAGTTATTACATTAGGATGTAAAAAACACAAGAAGATGAATTAAAAGAAGAAATAATTTTAAAGAATCAGTAGTAGAGATTAGCTCTTTTCCGACGAGTTCCCTCTAGATATCTTCTTACAGCCACTAGTGTTTGTCTATTAAGAAGAAAAAAACCTATATAATGTGACTAGGAATGATTAGAAGAGAAATGTGGAGGGTAAGGTATATCTTGAATTATCAATGTAAAGTGAATAAATTATGGAGGAGGTTTCCATTTATAATTGATGTGAGGGTCACCTTTGGAATTTCCAAATACATCAATTTATAATAAACTCAAATATCATTTAAATCCTTCAAAATTGTCTCAGTTTAAAATATGATATGATATATGTTTTTATTATCATTAAAATATAATTTTTAGACATTTTTTCATTTTAATTTACCCTTAGTTATTCTATTTTAATTTTAACATTGGTGAAATATTGATCAGTATAAAAAAACTTTAAATTTTACTTATTTTAGGTCAATTTGACCATAAATGAATCATTAATAACATTTTAGACCATATTATAATTATTATATATTTTTAAAAATGATTATTATTTTTAAATAATTTAATAATACAGAAATTTGTACATAATGAATGGTGTCAATTTTGTCACTTTTCAATTCATTGATTTTTAATAATATGAGGATAAACTTTTATCCTAAAAAATGTATTATTATATCCTTAATTGGTCAAGGTTATATATATATTTCATTGGAAATTTTAATTAGAAAAAAGAATATTTATTTTAATATTTTTTAACAATTGTTTGATATCTCCCTTAATAAAGTATTTAAAACATCAATTATGTGTAATTATTTAATTTATTTAAATTTTTTAAAAAAATTAAATAAAATACTATTATGAATAAAAATATACTAGGTTTTTGTAAAATATTTTTAGTTGATAATATATTTTTTAGAATCCATCATTAAAATGTTATACATATTTAAACATGAACGTGACAAGTTTAAAATCACTTTAAATAAAAAAATATAAGTGTCATAATCAATAATATAAGGATCTAAATGGTTTATAACTGAAACATTAGATGATTATGGGAGATATATACTTAACTAAATAGTTTGTTTCATGAATTTTTATATTTTAATTTTTATTCTCATTTTCATAAAAATGTGTTTACTGGTTTTTTATCAATTAAATAATTTCTGCATCATTAATATATAAACCATCAAGGATCTAATTTGTTCCCTAGAATTTACAAATAAATTATCATGGTATAGAGAATCATTTTATCATTCATATTATTTCTTATAAAATAATTTATCATATATATAATGTCATATTAAAAATAATTTAGTTATTAAAATTTTAGTAAGATATATTTATCTTCGCTTTAAATAAAATATATTTAATGTCCTATTCTCATCCATGTGGCTTCCAAAGGGTAGAATTTATACCCAAATATGGTTTAGGTTGAAAATAAATCACCCAATCAGATTTTTATTAGTGTTATGTTCATTTTATAATATTATATTTACCTTAATTACCCGATTTTTTTACTATGTTTATAAAAATTATGGAAGTTAATATTCATAATTCCAAAAAAATAAAAGACTGATATTTATATAATTTTCATATAATGATTCTTAATATGGAATTAATTTTTAAAAATTATAAATATAGAGTTTATTTTAGTTAATTTGAAATTAATCATGTTGTCAGTATGAAAAACTGGGTTTAAAAGATAAAACATTGAAAAAGATTGAAAACTTTTTACATCAAATTTCAATGTAAAATTAATACCGATTAAATAAATTATATATACTGATAAAAAAATTCCATTTAAATATTAAAACCATTCAATAATATAATTTTACCATATAGAGTATTTGGATAAAAAATTTTATTTTCAATTAAAATTAAGTGTATTTTTTTATTCATCAAAACTTGAATGTTATCATAAAAATATACAAATTTCATAAAAAGTAAATTCACATATATAAATTTCTATGAAAATTATTATTTTGTTAAATATGAATAAATAAAAGTTTCAAAAACTTGATTTAAAGTGGGTGTGTCATCAAAAGGCGAAAAAACAACATTTTTTTTTAAATTTCTTCTTTTATCAAAAAATAGAATATGTTCTTATAAAATATATAGGAAACATATATTATAAATTTTAAATACTAGATTGATCAAATTAAATGTATATTTCATTAATAAAATCCCTCATGGGTGATTTTATTATTTTATACACTAGCTTATTTCCATTTAAATTGTTTTTCAGAAGAATGTTAATAATGTTCATACTCGCCATTATGATAACTGGGTTAGAAGGTAACATAATAATATTTGTTTTCTCAAATATAATAGGTATTTCATGAAATTATTTCTATTAAAATAACTTCGAATTTTGTCTAATACAAGTCGTGCATAGTGTTTTGTGTACTGTTAGCTATGTTGGTGTTGGGTATTTTACAAGTTTGTCTTGGTGTGAAGCACAACACAATAAATAAATGAAATATAAAAAAAATCTATCTCATAAAAATATGAGGGTGTTATATTATACCCCCTTAAAATGTATTTAACCCTAGAAAATATTTGTGGATACAAATGTTTTAATAATTGAATGTTTCTTTTATTAAATCCCTCATTATAAAAGGGAATACTAAAAATTGGTTTTAGAAAGGAAAGTTGGAAACATTAATGTAACACTAAGTAACTCATAAATCGGTTTCTATATATTAGAATATATGCATGTAGTGAAAACATGGATTTGAAGAGAAATACAACTATCATGTTTTGATAGGAATTGACAGAGATCCTAGTTAAGAAAAATTAATCCATCAGAACGACATAAATCTATGATGATCTATCGGACCATCAGCTTCATCACAAAAGAAGGTAATATGATACCATTTATGGTATTCAATGTCCATTCCCGAAATCTGAAGAAAATGAAAATAAATACATGAATTATTTTAGTAAAATACCACCATTTTTTCTTCCTTGAAAATTTTCCACTTCACATCTTATTCAATGAAATGAAGTTGAATTTTTAATTCCTCATGTGTTAGTAGGTCATGAAATCCATATATTGAATGATAGGTAATTCTATCTATCATTATGATAATAAAATAGTTATCAATGTAATAAAATTTGAATAAGACCACATATGGATAGAAAATACTTCATCATAACAAACATCATCTGATTAGTAACATAAACATTCCATATATTTGATAACCTTAAAATCATTTTGAATGCTAAAAATACAAAAATATAGAAAAATGATCACTATTTCAACCTAACATTTTTACACATATACATAGGGTATATCTTGTTTTTTCACATTCAAAAAATGTGAACACAATCATCATGTATTCTATTGTGTCACAATAATAACCTGAATTATCATATATCCTCGTTGAAAAGATGCATGTTTCAATATTCATATTTCCAAGAATTTGTAAACTTCATCCATAGTAGAAAAACCGACATGAAAATAAATATTTTTATAGATCTATGATAACTAATTCCATTAAATTCACTTATAATTATCTAACATAAATTTATCCAAATATCATTATCTCGACATCAGGCTCATATTAAGGGTTATTCATCCCTTAATCACGTGTTTTCCAAAAATAGAACCTTATTTACCCAATCACATTGCAGGGAACTACTATGTGTATACATAAATATGCACATGGAAAACTATATTGAACCCCAACACAAGTATTTTAATATTCCATAATATTATAAAATGAATTCTACAACATTATTCTAGGATTCTGTTACATAATCTCTCAATCATTCCACCACATTGTTGGCATACTCAACATCGACAATAGAGATCACATGTGATTTTCCTTGTAATTTTACCATAAGAGGAAGTTGATTTTTATAATAATTGATAACTATTGGATTAGTTCATTGCTTATAATAATTCCACATTCTATTCCTTTCTAATATTGAAGTCTGTGAGGTGCTTTTTGTGTATTATTTTCTCTATTTGTACCATTAGCTACCTTTTTCCCATTACATCATCTCTCTACTTCCCAAAGTCATTATTTTCTACACATAATGCGTTTAGTAGTCCCTTTATGAAAATATCCACAATTCTTATTTCTAGGAATTGATCATTAGTAAACACTCAACTTATTTTTACTGTTGTATTGAGATTTTACATTGAATTCTATATTCAATTTCTTGTCAAAACCATGATATTGGTTTATAATACCAACTTCTATTTCATCAATGATATAATAATGCACAATCACTTCATATTGACTAAATAATATTATATGTAACACCCTATGAAGAATTGGTTTTAAGACACTACTAAAATGAGCAACTTTACTTTCAGGTTGGATGATAAAGCGAGAAGCATACCTTGTATATCCTGTAATATTTTCTTTATATGTACTAGTGTATCAGTCTTCCTTTTTAATAAGTTCTAGGAACATCTTTTACATCTTTATTTACATAATATGAGAAATTTACTTATAATTTATTGATCTCATCTAATTCCATAGATTCAATTCCATCTAGCAGCATCATATTCATTATTAGAGTCTACCACTGGTCATCTTTTCCTTCTAATAGATAATCTTCCAAAATTCCTTTTTCATGATCTGAACAATGAATAATAGGTAATATTTTTTAAATGGCACTGATCTATTATTTTTAGTCAAGTGGATTAGAAGACCCATTGAAAGAAGGGAGGAATTTAATCAATAATGAATCAACATAATTTTGTTTTCTTATCTACCCCTTTGGAAGTCTATAATGATTCATAGCTAGTGTGAGTATAGAGATAATATTTTTCATTATATATCCCATAAAATTTTGTTTTTTGAGAGGAAAATCATTGCATTTACCATTGCATAGATCATTAACATGGTCACATTTGGTTCTAATCATTGTCTAGAACCGAAAATTAATATTGTGAGTGGAAAAAATCATACAATGAACACAAAATATTCAAGGGGATGAACTTTAAATATCTAACATCTAAGGCTTAATCACTGGTTAACAGTGATCATTACCAAAATTCATGGATAGTAACATATAGTTATACATATCATTAGGGACACCAATGGACATACCTTAGAAATATCTCTTAGGATCTCTCTAAATATTTCACATCATTTTTCCATTTATTTACTAAGCCTTTCCACTAATACCAACTATAAAGGCCCAAGAATGATATACATGAATATTACATATTTTTAGATAAATATTTATTAATTGTTACAAATGTAGGCCCAAGGTCCATAATAGTTTGGTGTCTTCAGAAACATGTAATAGCTTCTTCTAACTTGTAAAATCTCTTCAGCATCTCCAAAAAAGATCTAACCCTTTATTATTCCTACTTAAAAGAATTATTTACAACCTGATGTTGGAAACATAAGAATGTTTGAGCTCAGATACTCAGTATGGGTAAAAAAACATAACATTAACATATGAATATAAAAACATGAACATATCATTTTTAAACCATATCATTTATAACATATATCAAAACTATGAGTCATAGAATAAAGCATTGTAATTTAGAAGGAATAAATAATAAACGAACAAGAGCCATGAAAAATATCATTAGAATAAAAAGTCAAATTTTGGAAAACATATAATCATAGTCAATAATTTCCATATTATCCAAGTATCATTCCCAATATCATTATAGGGGGAAAAATCCATCAATGAATCGGGTTTACTTGTCATTGAAGCCTTGTATTTTTTTAATGGATTTACTTGTTGTTCCAGTCATGTTTATCTCATGAGATATAAATAATTACACAATTCATTGAAGGGAGACATAGATCTCATCCATCTCATAATGAATATATTCTTATGTCTTCTACAAAAACATAAATCATTTATCATAGAATAACCCAAGGAATAAAATTGGTTTCTTAAATAACATTACATCATAACAAAATCCATATAAAACAAATGGATTTCATAAATAGAAGTCAATAATAAAGATAATAAAAACATAAGACTAATATGAATATCATACTTTTAACACGAACCCATTAAAAAGTGACATTTTAGAAGAAAGATAATTTTGAAAAAATATATGAAAATTATCCTTTAGGGAAATATATTTTCTTCTTCATAAAATTTTTCTTTTCTAAAAATTTTGTGAAATTTTTAAAAGAAAAAAATTAATTAAAGGAAAAATATGGTTGTTCAATAACCATAATAAAATCTCATTACAAATTTTATAATGTATTTATTACATTAGGATGGAAAAAACACATAGAGAGGAATAAAAAGAGGAATAATTTGAAAAAAGATTTAGATGGGGTTACTTCTTTTTCGACAATCTCCATATTGATATCCTCTAAATATAACTAGAGTTGGTCAATTGAGAAAACCAGAATTTCATGAATATAATTAGGGGAATTTAGAAGGTAAATTTGTAGTTTATGTCCAATATTTAAGGCTAATCGTAAGAATAATTAATGGGGGATTTTTACTTTTATAATTCAGGTGATGGGCACCTTAAAATCTCCAAAAATATTAATATATAATATAATCAAATCCCATTAAAAATACATCCAAAATTACTACGTTAAGAAGAAGATATGGTATAATTTTTTAATCTCATCAACTAATAATTTGTAGATATTTTTTATTTTATTTTAAACGTTATTATTTAAATTAACCCTTAGTTGTTATATTATAATTTTAACTAAACTAACAAATTGTTCAATATTAAAATAGTCTAATTTTTTCCTATTTGATGTAAATTTTTCCAATAATGAATAATTTAAAACATTTTATACCAAATTATAAATATTTAATATTTTTAATAATGTTTTACGGTTTTAAATAATTTAATAATACATAAATTTATTAGACAATCTATAGTAACAATTTTGACACAATTTAATTTATTTAATTTTAAAAAAATGATAAGATGTTATACTTGAAAAAAAATATTTTATTACATCCTCAAGGGGTAAATGTTATCTATAAAGTCATTTTACATTTTAATTATCTCAAATAATATTTATTTTAGTAATTTAAAAAACATTTATTTGATACTTCCTTTAAAAAAATAATAACAACATCAGTTTGTATAATTATTTAATACTCTGTTAAAAAAAATTAAAAATAAATTACAATGATGAGTATAAATATAGTATATTTCATAAGAATATTTGTAACCGAATATATATTCTGGTATATCCATCATTAAAATTGTTATACTTATTAAAACATTAATGTGACAAGTTTAACATCATATTTCATAAAATAGTATAATTTTCATAATCTATTATATAAGAATCCAAATGGTCAATAACACAACCCTTGGATTATTAAATTCAATATATAATTGACCAATAAGTTTTGGTCGGGTTTTTGTGTCTTTTAATGGTAATTATCATTTTAATAAAAATTTGTTTATTAATTTTTCATCAATTAAATACTTTCTACATCATAAATATATATGTATTTAAGGTAATTATTTATTTCATACATTTTAAAAGTATATTAACATGTTTAATAGAATCCTTTTAGCTTTCAAAGGAGTATTTATAATCAAATTTATCTTCTTTAAAATATTAAATTAAAAATTATTTTTTTATTAACATTTGAGTAAGATAGATTTAACTTTTCTTAAAATAAAATAATTTAAATGTCATAAAGTCATCCATGTGGATTAAAAATGGTATAATATATACCCCACAGTGGTTTAGGTTGAAAATTATTCATCCAATAAGATTATTACAAGTGTTAAAGTAATTCTATAATATTATAATTATCATTAATTGCCTAAAATACTATTTTACCTAATTAATAAAAATTACAAAAGTTACTATTCATAATTCCTAGAAATAAAATAATTCTACTTTAGTTATTCGGATCTATATTTTCTAGATATGGATACAATTGTTTATAATTAAAGACACTAATTTATTAGTAATTAATTTGAAAATAAACTTTTTTTAGAATGAAAAAATGGTTATAAATGTTAAAACGTTGCAAAAGATCGAGATGTTTTCAAATCAAAATTCAATGTAAAATTAATTCCAATGAAATAAATTATATTTAATAATAAAAATATATATGATTTTTAATTTAAAACCATTCAATTTATAACATAACCATAAAATTTATTTCATTGAAAAAAGTTATTTTCTATTAAAATTTATGTATTTGTACAAATCAACAAAATATTAGTGTCATCAAAAAAATAGAAAAAAAATTCCAATGTAAATTTATATATCCCATATGAAAAAAATTGTAGTTTTGATAAATATAATATATAATAGCTTCAAAATGTATATTTAAAAATGGTTCACCATCAAAAGATAGAAAACTGTATTTTTAAAGAGTATTTCTTTTAACCGAAAAAATGAATTTGTTTTTATATAATATATTGAAAAAATATAAGAAGAATTTTAAATAATATATTAAACATATTAAACATATATTTCATTAATAAAATCATTTATTAATGATTTTATTATTTTATAAACACACTTATTTTCGTTTAAATAGTTTTTCAAAAGAATGTTAACATTGTTCATACCAGCCATTATAATAACTAGGTTATAAGGTAACGTAATAATGTTTTGTTTATCCCTTATAATTATTATTACATGAATTGAATTCTATAAAAATAACTTCAGGTTGTTTTCAACACAATAAAAGCATAGTGTTGCATATACTGCAAGCTAAGTTAGAATCGGGTATCGTGGAAGCCTATCTTGGTGTAGCATACAACACAGGACATCAGTAGAATTAAAAAAATATCTCATTAAAAACTTTGGTTATTAGTCAATATTTTTACTATTCAAATAAATAACTTATTTAGGAAAATATCAAAAATATACATTAGGATAATTTCAACATGATGTCTCCAAAAATTGTGTCAATTTTATGTAAACAAATTTTCAAAAAAAAAAATTTTATAATTTCAATTTTAATATATAAATAATTATTTTATTAAATACATCAAATATATTTATTAAGAAACTACACTCATACATACTTTGGGTAATATAAATATAGAAATAAGTTTAGGATTTCATAATATTTACTTTTTATTAATTTATATTGGGTAAATATTACTAGTAAGTTATTTTAAAATTCCCCATGGTATGATATTCTTCTCACGATCATGTAAATATCCCAATGGTTTGATTATAATCCCAACAGTCAGGTTACTATTCCAACAATCATATTTCTAAAGGTTGTGCACTACATATAATTCTTACAAACACAATTTATTTCATATATTAATAATATAACAAAATTACTGTCATTGTTATAAATTATTCACATATAATTATTTGTTTCTTTGTTAATTTATTTTTCTTTTGTGTGAAAATTAATAGGGACCATGATGCACCAAAATTCTAAAATCAATATATAAATGTGTTCATTACCAAATTTTATTAATTTTAATTTCTTTTTTTTGTAATATACTTAGTATGTTATATTATAAATTACTAGACACAATCATTATAGTGACTATAATATTATTATTTTTTTGAAACTTTGATGAAATCAAAGAAAATATTTTGCAATGAAATATTTATTGAAGAATATAAAGTCTGAAATTAGGCCCCCAAATAATTTCATCTTAAAATATTTGGTCATTTGTGAATAATTATGGTTATTTGTTCCGTATTACTTCTTCAGGATCCCACAATGCATACCCTAACATATAATTCATCTTATATAACTTCACTATCAATGCTCTGGAATTCAATTACACTTGCCCTAGAGCAGTAATAATTTAGATGGGCTACACCCCATTTTAAAATTCTGGCTCAATCTCTATTTATTTAGTGGATATTTTATATATTATTTTTTACATATACATATATATGATATATGTAAAAAATAATGATCATTAAATAGGAACAGTTTCATTACTTAATGGAATGAATTAGATCCAATTCATTCTAAAATCATAAAATTTACAACTTTCATTATACGTAGCTATATATTTTTAATAGGAATTATAACACCTTTCCATGGAAACACATTCAACAATACATTATCCTTATTTTGAAATTACATGTAATTACTTTAATTTTCATCATACATTTCTATCTACATCGAAATATCTTGAAATGATTATAGTTGGATTAAAAAATTCAGATGTATCCTAAATGTGTTCCAGTCTATCTATCGTTTTTCCAAAATATCATCCATGTATGTTAGATTAAGATAATGTTTACATAACAATTTTAAATATTATTTTTGAATTCTCTAATAAAAGATACTATGTTTTGAAAATTCGAACAATGGGAATAATGAAGCCAAGATCCATGTAATTCAAGTGATAATGACCTATATCAGTTCTATAGTTTTTTATAGTCCTTTTAGTCTACCATTCAATTTTACAATAATATACGATATTCAAATTTATATCATTTTTTGTGCCTTTTTAAGAATCCTCAAAATTTTCAATATGAATGGAGGGTCAGCATCAGATACAATTGATAAAGGATCATAGTGAATCATTTCATGTTCATTAATATAAAGCCATGTGAGATTCTCAAGTATATTATATAGCATAATTATTATGGAATTAGGTGACTTTGTAATACAGTTCATATTAATTCACAACACATTACTCTACTAATATTTATTAGGATAACTAGTAATAACGTCCATTAATATATTTTTCCACTACTATATAGATATTGGTTGATATTTAATTACACTAATTTGGACTTTTATAAAAAATTACTCATTATAATACAAGGAATCTTGACACATAGTAATAAAAATCCAAATTCATGTTGTCCCTTCATAAATGTTGTCTAAAATCCTTATAAATATTTGTTTAAAAGGATTTATATATAAATTTGAGCTATGATTTGAATCTAGTAAGACCCTTTTTATATATTGTATCAATGGTATGTATATCCTATTTTAAAATTTCATAAAACATTATTCATATTATTATTCATAAAATAACCCATAATCTATGGATTTAACCTGATTTTGATTAAAAATTTACCTTGTTTTTAATTTCATTATCATCCACTGAAATGATGGTTGCGAAATAACCATGAAAATGAATATTTTCTCTATTCCATAATACTTTCCATGTATAACATTTCTAAATACATGAGTAATTGATCATTTTCCACCCTTATTATGTATAAATAACCATGATCATTTCGACCCAATGCATCTCCCATCTATTTAGATTAATATATAGAAATTATCATTAATAATAAAATCATATATAATTCTAACATATAATGAAAATAGATGAGGATATTTCCTACTCTAAATGCGTTTAAGATAATGGTGCCTTCTTCCAACTTCATGGTAAAGGAAAAAATTATTTTAGAGAGGAACCACTGATTAAAATCCTTCTTCTTCATAAAAATAATAGTGGTAGAAAAAAAAATTTAAATAAAATCATAACACGTACCTCCCTTTTAAAATATGTTGATACCAAGGAACAACAACTTATATTTTGATAAAAAAAAATTGATAAAAATATCTCATCTGTATAATATTGACATCTATCATGAATAATATTTTATCCAGACTCTTTTGACCATTATATATGGTACATAATTTTCTATAATTTATGTACCCCCATATCTTAAAGGAAATATTCCATCTCAAGATCATGAGTTTGATATTTTTTCCATGGGTCATCAATTTCCATGATACTTTAGTAACAACCCTATCATATTCCTAATTAACTAACCCCAATCCCTTCTTTGACACATCACTATGTATTATAAATACTCTATTCCCCAAAAAACAATGTTAATACAAATATATATTAAATATATCATTATTTCCTTAAAACATTTTTCACCTTCCTTTGTCTATGTGAACTCGAACCCTATATTATTTAACAAATATAATAGGGTTCTAGTTGGAAAATAAATTAGAAAATAGTAGTATTAAAAACTGATCCAAAGAATCTACATATATACTTTTTATTTGTAGTTTTGGGATATTAATTGACTATGTTTTTCATTGAAGGGTAAAAATATGTTCCATATAAGTGGAAAAATATGTATTCAAAATCAAAATTTTAAAAGATAGAATTCACACTTACAGAATATTCAACATATTTTTTTCCTAAGAGTTTCATGAAAAATATTTAAATGGTGATACTTTACATTATTTGTTTTACATTATATCGAGATAAAATCAATAAATATGATAATAAATTTAATGATATATCCATGATTGCTCTATAATTATATGCATAAACAAAAATGATTCAATTTTAAATCTAAAATACATTACCATCAACCTATAATTACCGTACCATGTTTGAAAATTATTATTTTGTATATAATTCTTCATTATATTATTTTTATCATTAACATAATGATGTTAATTCTTTCAAAAATATTGAACCCATGCTGATGGACAAATAAATCATCAATGTGAGTAAATTTATAATTCCTTTTAATAATAATTCCATGGTTTACAAATAATCAATGCAAAAAATAAAAAACCCACTCATCTTATTTATATATATATGAGAAGCACTCCATATGGTGAGACATTATAGAATATTAATCCCTGGCCACCCAACTATTTTAGTTTATATATAATTCAACCAATTCTATAAGATCCATTCTATTTGGTGGCATATATATAGGATTCACATTAAGGATACAATCATTTGAGTATTTAATGGAAGGATTGTGTGAATATCCTATTCATTACATAGTGAATACATTAATTTAATCATTTATATTAAAAAAACCTCCAATGTATTGGTTATAAATCTCTTATATATTTATTTTTTGATCCTATTTTTCTCTAATAATTTCAATAAAATAATCTACTAGAGGTTGTTCCTTATAATACATAGGAAATGAAGTATATCCTCTTAAAAATGGATTCTATTGCAATATCACAAATTATAATATCCTTATCTCATTTAAAAATAATTGAAATATAGTTTCCTATCCAACACATCCTATTAATTATGTTAATGTGAACCAATTTAACTATAATCCTATTCAAAACAAAAAAGAATTATTTCATTTTAATAAAGATAGTGTTGATAGGTTTTTGGAAGGATTTTTTTGATGAATATGACATAGTGGACATGATTCATTGGGTTGTATCATTGTTTATATTCATAGATAATATTAAAGATCACTATTATGGTGAAGTGATGTTGCCTTGGGATTAATTAAAATCATGATTATAGTGTCTTATAGGGAAATTTTGTCATGAATGAATTTTATTCAGTAGTTTTTTAAGGAAGAAATCGTGTACCACAAAATTTGGAATTACATCATAAAATATGATTTAATATGATGGTCTATCATAAAACAGAATCTTCACAACAAGGAAGACTGAGTAAATTTTTGGGTGACCATACCAATTATATGGACTCCATATTTTGAAGAGATAGCTACACCATAAATAATTCCAAACATACACTTCATGTCTATAATTATATGGATCTCTACACAATTAAATAGTTACCATGTAATAATTTAAATCAAGTTATGTGTTTAGATTTTGGATGTACGACCACATTGTAATAGAGAAGCATTTATCATTTTTATTTTCATAGTAATTTTGATTGATCCTAAACCATAATTGATATACCACATATCAAGAATGAACATTAACCGTAGGAGATTTATCCTAACTATAGAGGTTTCCAGACAACTATTTTAATGATACATGAATTTTAATGACATGTGAACTTTAGTAACTATATGACATCTTTATGAGTTCCGGAAGTTGAAAATTAACTATTTTTAATGACAGTGTAGTATTTCAAAGGAGGAGGCTACACCATTATGTTGGACATATGTATTTTCCAAACATCCTTAAGGACTTGTCTTCATCTAAGGGGTCTGGTTGTTATTTTATACTATAATAAATAGAAATTCTAATTTTATAGTGATTATTTAATGGAATATGGTCCAAAGGTTTTGTTTGTAGAAGAGGACATGAATTTGGATTTCATATTCAAATATGAATGTGTATAAATTTTGATTATTGTGAAAATATAATAGGATTGATAACTAAGTAAGAAAAAGAAAAAGTAGGATAGAGGAGAATAAATATATTATGGATATTTAAAAAATGGATAAGATTATATTATTATCTAAATAATATGTAAATAATAATGAGAAGTAAATAAAATATGTTGTATTCCTGTGTTGTGCATACAATATGAAGAAGAAAAATAACTATATGTATGTTTAAAATAAAATTTTAACTTCACTAATGTTGATAAAGTAGAGAAGAAGTGTAATAACTCCATAAACTCAATTTCCTCAAAGAATTATATTTTTGTAAGAGACTTCATTTGTTACAAAAATTTATTTTCGTATAGTGTGGGATCCACCAAACCATATATAAGAGACTAATATGACTATTTTTCAATGTTATACCCTACTCATTCGAAATATTATATTTATTCTAGTATTCATTATAATCCTAAAAGAATTAATGTCACACAAATGTCTATATATTTCATGATTTTGTGGATGTGAAGATATATTATATCACTATAATGTAACAAGTGGTGAAGGGTTTTGGTCAGAGGAAAATAAAAAATATTTATAAATCACATATTCACCCATAACCTATTAATGATCTCTGGTATATCCTAGACTTATATTATTCTGCAGTATCATATTATGGTTACCTCAATTAGTAATTTTATATTTTGAATCTCCCTTTGTAAGAAGAATGTGAAAACAAATTATCTTATGAAATGTGATTTATTTGAATTATGTAAAATTTAATGAAATTACCATATTTTTTTGCAAATATAATCATGTTTTTAAAGATATAATGTTTTGAAACCTTATCTATATCAATTATAAATCTTTGGAGGTGAAACATATGAAATTCCTCAACATGAGTAATGTAATTACCTAATTTTATAATAATAAATGAATATATATAACTGTAGTCCACCCATTAAATTTATTTTGTCCCTTATTTAATAATTATAACATGTAATGTTTATAATAATCAATGTAAAAAATTATTTTAGGAAAACTAGAGAATATACATTAAGGTAAAAATAAATTGATGTGAGAAATGTTGTGGTTTTGGAGTCATAGTTTTTAAGATCTCCATGTGGATGATTGTGATATAATAAAAATCCTAATCATGAGGGTTACTAAGATTATAAGAACTTTCATAAGCTATAGTGAGATATTTGAAGACTCCACTATTTTAGATAATTTCTATTATATCATTCATGAAATATTTAATTTAAAAGTATCTATATTGAAAGAATAATATCCATGCGAAATATATATTTTAGATTTCATTAATACACTTATTTCATATTAAATTAATAATGATAACTATTTCAAATAAAAATGGAAATTTTTGAAAGAAAATACCTTATAAAATGTATATACATAATAATATTAAGATTATTTGAGAAGATGATGAATCTCTATATTCGTATAAAAGTTTCAATATAGATATATTATTAGAAAAAATCATTTCACTTATCTTAAAATTTATATGAAATGGAAATTGAATATTTAAAGGGAAGTTACAACTTAATTTCTTCACATTTATGGAAATTTCAAATTTTGAGAAAACCTATCTGATGATAACTGATTATGAAGCTAGTGGTGAAAAAAATATGTAGTTAATAATATTATAAATGAAGATTGCCTCAATGAAAAAAATATCTTTGAGAATAATATGAATGAATTTATCATTGAAAAAAAATCAAAATTTTATATCAAAGGTTGAAAAAGGCTGAAATCATCAATGATGAAATAATAAGATGATACAAGAAGTGATGTATATAAAAATTCTCATTTTTAAGGGAAGTGATGTGTGCTTCATTGGTGATGAAGTCAATAATTTGAAAAATATAAATAATTAATCTTATGTATATTTTATTTGGATGAGATAACAGGGATAATTTTATTAAAAATCTCAATATATAAAAAGTAAATAAGTCATTAAAGAATGATGAGAAATCATTCCATAATAAAGAATAAATTGTGAAGAAAATATACAAGTTGTGAAAGGATATATTTAATCTAAAAATTTATTTTCTTGGTGATATGATCGTTAATATCAACATGGATTAAATGGTTAATTATGTGGTGAAGGATCATGAAATATTTAAATGTATCTTAATAAATCATAAAAAATAAATGATTTTATCCAGAATTGTTTTTCCAAATTCATTTCATGAAGATTGGGTATGTTAAATAATAAATAATAAAAATTATATTAATAAAAATAATATTTTTAAGAATATTTCAACACTGAAAAGGAAAACTATGATTCAAAGAAGATGAATCATGTCAAAGAAATCATTTTTGTCAAAAAATGAATTATATCACAGAAATATGAAATTTCTAGGTATTAAAATATTGATTCCAAATCTAATAAAACATAATACAATATGAAGAATCATAATAAGAAAAATATGAATACAAATATGTCATTAATTCAAATAAAAATTTTTTTTAAAAGGGAGACAAGAATATTGATAACAATTATTTCAATAGTAAATAATATTGTTTTAGATAACATGTCATTTCTAAGGGAATGTATTACATATTTGGATACTATTTGTATGGTGGATGTTTTGGAAATACAAAAAAAAGGTTCAGTATCAACAAAAACATAAAAACAGTATTATATGGTTTGTAAAATATGATATAAGAGGGATTTAGACCTCTAAAAAATGATGTTCATAAATGTGTAATGTATTCTAGAAAAACAATTCAGAAAATATTAGATTTACATGATGATGTCCAAGATATTGTCACCATACTATTCACTATTAAGATGATTGTCTCATACTTATATAAGAACAAAAAATTATAAATTTTAATATACATAATCCCTAAAATTGAAATTTTAGGGAGGAAATAGAAATAATTTTTTATAGAAGTGACACTTAATGATTCAAAAATAGAAAATACATAGAAGATAAATGGTGGATGATAATCTAATATGATAGGAGATTCACAACTCATGAAAAAAATTTAGAGTTTCATAGATGAATAATTTTATTCAGAAATGATGGTTCACTAAAATGTAATGGTGTTTGATAAATATTTATTCAAATATAAAATATGAACCATAAAAATTTAATATTTATGCATTGAAACAAAAAAATATTTACTATATCATATATTATGTGTGAATGAAATGATTTTTTTATGTAATTATTGGTTTATGGATAAAAAAGTGTGCATTGTTGATTTGTGAGAAATGGGAAGTTGGGAAAAGAGAATTTTTTCCTATTAGGTGATACTAAAAATTCTTGTTATCTAATCAAAGTAGTATAGAACCAATTATGGAATCCAAGGATAAGAAATAATTTTAAAAATAAGACGAAATGTATTTCTAAAATAATGAATACGTAGAATATTTTGTTTCTAAAAATTGAATTATATTTCCTCTTCTTAGTATGTCTAAAATGGGATGATTGTTAACACATATTACAAGAATGTGGAGATTTAATCTACACAACCTATTAATGACATTATTTTATATGTGTTTTCACCTATGGGGTTGAAATAAACCAATAGAGATAAGTTATTTATTAATTTAGTTGATGAATTCACTAATATTACGTATTATATTTTTATGAAAAAAAAGATCAGAACATAATTAAAAAACAATAAGATGTGTAGAAAACAAGTGCTGCAGTTTTTCTCCTAATAATATTCATGCATAAAATTGAATTGATTTTAAAAATGTAAATGTGAACCACATTTAAAAAATAATGTAATGAAAAAAGGAAATCATTGAGCTATAAACAATATAAAAAATGGAATGACTAAATGGAATAATATGTTCTCGTTGGAGATGGATCATACAATGCGGACTAAGCGTGATTATTATAATTATTATTGGAGAAAACCTCACAGTACATAATTTCATATCCAAAAATATATGTTTACACTTATAGAGTTTACATAAATTACTAAATTTTATTTATTTAAATAATATATATGAATAATTTATTATTACTTGTTTTAGTCCTTCTATTATCCTTAAAAAAGTAATAATCTTGAAATGTTTTTAAATCAAGTATTTGATGAGATTATTTTTGAGAATCCTCAAAATATAATAGATTATTTTTTTATAAACTAAATATTTATTATCAATAAAATTACTAACATGAAACTACTAAAAAATTAAAATCAATATGTTTAACATGATAATGTTGCATCTTAAAGTGATTTTGATTATATCGATGTTAAATAACCTAATTTTTTTCAGAAAAAAATGAACGTTTTTAAGATGTAAAAGTTGGGGAAGAATATTCATCCATTTCAATGAATTAATGAAAACTACATTCACCTCATCCAATTCATAGAAACAAATTATGAGTAAAACATCTATAGTAATCAAAAAATATATATATTGAATTTGATAACGATGAGTAAAAAATCCCAATCCTTATTATCTCTTTAAGAGGAACCTCAATATTTTGATAAATCATTATAGAATCGTGAATTTTTTGGTTTAATGAATATTGAATTTCAGGATGTTGAGAAGAATGATACTAGATATATAGCTCCCAAATTATAAATAATAATGTGATGCAAAAAATTTGAATTCATTGAAATGAAATAAATTAAAATAGGTATACTTGTTGAGAAATAATCGAATCCTTATGTTAAAAATGATATTCATATGATAAAAGGATCTTATTTAATAATATTTTTCACAAAATGCATAGCTTTAAACCATTTTAAAAAAAATTATGGTTAAAAATAGTTGAATTAAAATATATTTTAGAAGAATTTCAATTCTTCCTTCCTCAAAGGTTATTTATAATATGATTTTGATATTGCGTGACCATGTAGGTTCATGCTTATAAAAACATCAAATCTCAAATTTTTGGTTAATTAGTGAACAATATGGTCTGAATTAAGAATCATGTGTTAGGTATTCTTTGTTTTATTACACAATAAAGAGGTTTAATTTAAGAAAGGAAGAGTATAAAACATCCATAAAACAATAATGAAAAATAGGCATCTCTTTTAACAACAGTTTTTGTAGATAACATAATATTTTGTCAAAATGATGATGAAATGTGTGAAATTATTTCCACAAATATGAACACATTATTTAAAATGTATATGATCAATGAATGATGGTACTTATTATATTAGAAATCTATTAATACAATGACCACATTTTTCATTCAAAATTGAAGTATATTTTGGAACTCTGGGAAATATTATTACAGTAAATGAAATTCAAATTCCCACACCAATTTTGTGGGGAGAAATGTTTTTCAAAGATGATATGGTAAAATATATCAATTCTAATGTTTTTATAAATATAAGGCAAGTCTCATATATCTCATGGATTAAAGGATAGATTCAATGTAAATTGCATCACATTGTATTAGGTATAATGGTGAACCAAATGAGTCTAATTTTATTCCTAAAAAAATATGATTCGTAGATATAATAGTGGACTAAATACTTTGGGATAAAATTTTAATACATGAGAAATTTATATCTATTTAGTTTCACGGATGTAGATTTATAAATTTTTGTTGCATATAGAACATCCTCCTAAGATGGAGTTTTATTCTTGGGTGAATGGTTTGTGTGTTATCCAAGGATGAAAAATATATATTAAATTAAGCACTACTGAGGTAGAATATGTTGTTGAAACACATGTCACTACTTAGTTAATGATGATATGTACACGTTTTGATGATTTTAAGGATATTGTAAAGATGCCATGTGTTCATGGATGTAATATTAATAGAGCTAAAAAAATTAAATAAATCACGTTCAACATTCATGAAGTGAGAACATTGATATTAAATATCACTTTATCATGGAGTTTTTAGAGATAATTTATTTGATATTTAAGTGTGTTCCTATACAAGAGAATATAATTGACATGTTCACCAATCCTCTATTATAGATACTTTATCAAATATATGATTGATGTTGGGATTTAAAAAAACCAAAATCAATTATATGGTTTGGTTTTAAAGTCCAATCTCTAATATTTTTTGGATATTATAGTAAAATGTGGAGAAAGATAAAACCATAAATCACCTCAGAGTATCCAATGATGTTTTGTTTAACTACAAAAAGTGACAATATATTTGAAGGGATATTTTAAAAGGAGGAATCTATGATTTAAGCCTCTTTCATGGGTGTGAAATTTTCTAATTGTTTTTATGTGAATGCAGAAATGTTTTAAATTGATAATAATGGTGATGATAAAGTATTACTTATGATTTGATTGATGTATTTTTAAGTGTAATTTTGAGATAATATCTATGGTGTTTGTAAATTATTGATTATGATCGAATTAAATTTTTTTCAAGAGATCTATCAAAATTTTCATGTGGTATCTCAACATCCTGAATGTTTTTGGTGTTCAGGTTTGAATAATAGTTCAATATAGATCACTAATATCTCTTTAAAAATAATGTAATATTTATTCAATGTTCATTTTTCCTACACCAGGATCACTCATGTATTATTATAGTTATTTATTGGTGACCCATTTCTATGAATTCTATTTTTGGGAGTGGATTATGTTATTTTATTGAAAAAATGTCAAACAATGGATATTGTTGTGATCAAGAGTCAATGTGATTTTTTTTGTGTTTTTTATAAAAATGATCTCTGATTAGATATGATTTATTGTGTTATATTTTTTCATTAATTCATAAATAATATTCAAAAGCTCCATTATACTAAGTTGAAAATGTTTTGAGACTGAACTGTATTATGATTGAGCTGTAACAACCTAGGTAATAAAATAATATGAAATTTTTCATATATATTAATATTTTTAAATTAAATATGAATGCTTCTTTAAAGGGGATTCTATGTTCTATGGAATACCCAACAGGAAACAATAGGTTTCTCTAAAACCTCATATTCCACACAAGGGTGAGTCATACTGAAAAATAATAATATAATTTTATTATTTTAAATGGAAGTTAAATCCTAGCTGTTGTATTCTCAAGATGGAATAGAACTAACCATATTATTATTAGACTTGTTTTTTAAATGTTCTTACAATTATCCAATAAATTTTAGAGGCTTAATATGAGAATGAATCCAATTTTTTTCATAAACACTATAATATTCTTTAAAAGTTGTATTTTTATCCTTTTGATGGAGAAACATTTTTAAATATAGTTTTTTTAACCGTTGTATTTTATATTTGAAAAAATAAAATTCTTCTTTAGAATCGGGAGATCAAAATTTATTTTGATGAAATTTTGTTATTTTTTTGATAATGTTTATTTTTTAATGAATATTGAAATATTATACATTTAAATTCAAAACTGCCTTTTAATTTAATTTATTTATATCGGTAGAGTACCTTTATAGTTGGTTTTAAATTGTAATTAGAATATAGGTTTAACATTTAATCCAATTTTTCTAATAGTATTTACTTTCACTTTGAAATTGAATATAAACAAATATCAATCTTTTGATAGTTATTATTTGTTAAAAACACACTTTTTGTTTTGACAACGGGTATTAATTTTATATTAATTTCTGCAACTTCTATGTATTGAATTTGAAAAAATGCATTCTATATTTTTCATCTGAAGTTTAAAATTATGTAAATAGTTAAATTCTATTTTTACACATTATGAATAGTATCTTAAGTAAATATTTTATTTACCATGGTTAAAATGTAAATCTTGTATATAAGGGTAGACAATATATTATATTAATATTAAATTACCCTAACATGTGTCCTAATCCTATTAGCTGATACCTATCCAACCATGGGAATCCTTGGGTCGATTATGGGACCCCATGAGGCCTCTTTTTTGTGGAAATGAAATTTAATTACTCTTAATATAATGTTAAGTAAAATGTAACATAAACATATATATTTTAGTGACACAAATTTTATATGGGGTTATATAAGTGATAATTTCTAGTATAAATAGTCATTAGAATGATAAAAAGATTTCCTATATCATGAATTTTTATTTATAATTTTTAGACATCATATAAATAAATTTTTTTATGACACACTAATTATATAATGATTACCTCATTAAGGAATGTTTCAAAAAAATGTGATTATAATTATTAAAATAAATATACTTTGAAACTCAATATTCCATACAAAAAATTTATAGATACTAATGACTTGTTATATTTCATTTTAGGATGTTTTTTTGAATGAATCATGTTTTTTTAGATTTTATAAAAATTTATTATATGAATAGTATATAAAATGACATAAATGAGTTTTTAAATAAATTAATATTTTATTAAATGATAAAATTGTCCTAAAAATATAATATTCGTCCAAATATCATATATGATGTTAAAAATGATATTAAAGGTCTATATTGGGTCTCTTGGAATATTACAGTAAATATATTAATCATATAGTATGAATATAAATGAAGACATGGTAAAGAAAAAATAAGTTGACAAAATGTTAAATAAAAAAGATAAGGATTAAAAAACATAAAAAACCTATCCATTTATTTTTGGATGATTTTATTTAGAAATATATTCATATTATATTTAAATATAATTATTTATGGACCTTTTTAAATAGAAAATAGTTTTATAATAAAATAATACATTCAAACATTCTTAAAGAGCCCAACCTCGCTCTTATAAAATGCCACCACATCTAAACCATTACTCACACCTCTCAATCCCATTATAACATCCAACATATTCTCAAATAAACTCCCAACATCTCTCTATTACAACTATAATCCTTAAATTGGGAAGAAGTAAATTCAATAAATCTTCTTGGTTTAAACTAAATGGAGTTACCCGATTTAAATGTAATGTCTTATCTCAAGTTATTTTCATTTATTTTCTTTATCCAACCCCCAAAACTCTATTTATTCCATTATTTGATCAAAAAATAATTATATTAAATATACTAGGATGATTTTATGAGAAATATTCAATCTACACTCACACACACCTCTATCTAATGGATACGAACATACTGTTTCTGTGGACGGCGATCTACTGCCTCACGAAATGACGATTGTTCATTTATCTCCTACCACCTATAATAGTGGCCATTATGATGGAAATGTATTTATATATGATATATATTATATTTATATCTTCTATATGATTCTTTTATTTTTATTTAATGAATTTCTTTTATGATATTCATCTAGTGTAATTACGATAATTTGATTTGAGGAAGTGTGGAATACCACCCCCTCAAAATGATATGAATCGTTCATGCAATACATGGAACATATAAATGATGGAATTAATGAGATTATATAACCTATATAATATGTATATTTTTCTGGATTTATAATATACATATTTATCATTTTTCATCATTCTTTTATTATGAAAAAGAAATGAAAGTAGAGTTCATGCGTACGTACGACCTACCATCTCCTTGAACGGTGCATTTCATTTGTCATATCCAAATACTATGAATTATTATATATATATATATGATATTTATGCATTATCAAAATCATTAATTTCATTCTGTATATGATGTATTTATTCTTACATGGTTAATTATCATAAAAACAAGTTCATTTTTAATCAACTTCTAAACATTGGAAAACCATCTGATATGAACTACATTAATTCACAAATTTTTACAATATGGTAATAAGTGATATAAATGTTATAATAAACATGAAAAGTATCTGATGTAAGTAGAAATTAACTTAAGTTGATTATTTATGAAATTAATGAACGAGGGAGTCAAGTCCGGAACAAGGTAAGGGACTTCGTCTCAATATCCATTCATTGGGGAATGTATTTGTAAAGACACATAAATTTCAATGAAAATTTTTTCTGAAATTCTTTGGGATTTTATGAGTACTTAGTTTCTGACGGAACCTTATTCAGAGGCCCAGTGTGCCCAGAATCAATTTCCGAAGACTAGCCTGGGTACGTTTAGTGAACGAACAAGCGAGTTTTTATATCTTTTGAACCGGTAATCGGAATTGAAATCTAAGGGCACTGATGGAACCACAGCTCCGGTAATTGCTGAATAGGACCATTACCGAAGATGCGTCTGCTCGGGAGGTGTTGTTAAAAAAAGGATTAAATGAAGAGTAAAATAAAATTGTGTTACAATTTTATTTACTTTTCTAAAGTGGTTTTAATCTACATGGGGAAGTTGGGGTGGGACCCACTAGTTACTAACTACCCTTGAGAGGATAAAGGTGAGGTGGGGCCCACACGATCCCAACTCTTCACATTTCCTAACTCCCTAACTCTCCCCTTTTTTGAGTAACTCCCCTCTCTCCCTATTTAAAAATTCCTACTCACATTAATTTAATAAATTAATCCTCTTCAATTAATTGGATTAAGTTTTGAATTTTGAGTTTTTGAAATGCATGGCAAGGTAAAATAAAATAAGGGAAACCTAATTTTATTTTGGGGTTAGCTTGTTGTGTTGGGAATTGGGGGAGAGAGCTTTAGCTTTATTGTAAGAACTTCATCCTTCCGCGAAGAATGACACCCTTCAACGAAGAATGTCGTCACCACAAGGAGAGACGACATGCCATTCCTTCTTCTCTCTGTAGCTAGTGTGAGACACCGTCCCCTCCTTGGACGCATGCCAACGCCGTCCTCAAAACCTCACCCCGTGAAACCATCTTCCGCATCGCCGGCAAACGACATCGTTTATCGAGGTAGGGTTTATCTTCGTTCAAGTTTTATTTGATGTTATTCATTAATTAATTTGGCCGCTTGTTATCATCATAACGGGAGGAGATCAGACCGCACAAATAATTCCGATCCTCCTCCCCTTTTCTTGTTGATCCTCATTGGTCTTTGCGGCGAAGGCTGTGCGGTGTCGTTTCACCGCACTGGAACGAAGAGGGTCGCGGCTGGAGCGGGCCGCGGCGGTGGTGCACGGTGCTGTCGCGCGGTGCCGGTGAGGCTGAAGGAGGTCACGGCCAGAAGCGGGCCGCGGGGGAGGGGTGCGCCGCCGTCGTGTCGCGCCGGTAGGACAAGAGTCGCGACCTAAGGACGCGGCTGTCTTCAGCAGGGGCGGCCCAGCTCGGCCGGCCGTCGGCGTTCCAGGAGGCGGGACCCCCGTGGGTCCAGCGACAGCTAAACCGGCCAACCATTATGGCTGGCCATTTCCAATGAAACCGGGGGGCGTATCTCCCTGGACCTGCCTAGGGTGGACCCCACTAGGGGGGGCCGCTGTTTACGAAACAAGGGGGGCGCACAACCTTCGCACCCCGCTCGTCCGCGAGCCGAGCCACGGCCGACATCCGAGCTGGGCCGCGCCCAGTCGGTCCTGGCCATGCCATCTAGGCTGGGCTAGGCCCAATCGGGCCAGACTCGTACCCGGGTCAGGTTGAACCGGTTCGGGCAGACCCAGGGGGGTATTCGGTAGGGTTGGACCGGACCCGCACCACCTTTTTTCGGACAGGTTCTTTCAAACGCCCATATCATGGGCTACAAACCTCCAATTGATGCACTGTCAGTTGCGTTGGGATACTTACATCGAGACAGACGTTTCAGTATATTACACTCAATATTTGGGCAAATTTGGGTATGGGAGGGTTGATTCTTGCACGAAACCAAACGGACCCACTAAGCGGAAACACTTATAACTTAAGGACCGGACGTCCGATTGATGTGTCGTCAATTACTTTGAATTCCTATTAGTGAAAAGGTTATTTTGGATTACTCCACTAGAGGTTTGGATGCATCTAGAGTACGGACATATTGGTTTTAGCGTAAAAACCAACCAGGCCCCTGGGACGGAAAAGCCAATATCTCTCAGACCGGGCGTCCGATTGACATGTCATCTGTCGCATTGAGTTCCTATTGACGAGACAGAACTTGCTGATACATAAAATCTGGACTTCGTGATAGTTGATGTATCAACTTTCTTGGATCGTGAAGCGGACCCTCCTAGAATCAAGAATGCTGTGTGCAGGAACCCTAGAGATGGCTGCAACTGTGACGACGATCATGACTGTACTTGGATCCTATGTGGGTTTGGCAGCGAGGAAGACTATACTTGGATCCTACGTGGGTTCGGCAGCGATGGATACTATACTAGGATCCTAAGTGGGTTTGGTAGGGGAGATGATTCATAGGCTACATCTATCATCTCCACCCCTCTTCGCGAGTAGTATACATGTGTGAGCTGAGTCTTGACTTTTAATCATTATCATCGATATGATTGACTTGCTTTCTGTGTGGATTGGGTTGTGTTTTCCTATGTGGACTGAGTTTTACTTGGGCTCGTGAATTGGAGCCGAACTGGAAATGATGACTTAGGTTTATGTATGGGCATATACCCAAGTAGAGTTGGTTGATACTTCGTGTTTGTATCCTTCCATTGTGGTTTATCCTTTGTGGATTCTGGAAGACATTAGGGGGTCTCGGAGTCCCTACTGAGTATCGTATACTCACCCCTGCACGGGCTATGCCTGCACTACGTTGTGTTGGTTGCAGACGACGGACAACGCTAATGATGGTTGAGGCTTGTGGAGCGGGATGGTACCCGGAGGTGGACTATCAGGCAGGACGTACATGGAGCGGACGGTCGGACCCGAGGAGCTGAGGAGACCATCTATACCCACCCTTCAGGTTGGATAGCCGGAGGACAACTCGGCGGTTGCTGATTTACTTTACTGCTGTTGTTCATTCTTTTCAGTTGTACTATACTTTCAGTTGGGTTTGTATTCTGGCCCATTTACATTTCATCACTTACTTTTGTACTCAGTTTACGTAGTGTTTACTACAGATTGCATGCTATATTGTGTTTATTTACTTACATAAAGGAAATTCCTTCCCATTTATCGGGTTTTACGCCTTTGGTGCTACTCGCCAGCCCCTGGCCTATGGAAGGAGGGCTTGGGGTAGTCACGGCACGGGCCCAGAGGACGGGTCGTGACAAATTGGTATCAGAGGAGTCAGTTCTGCAATAGAACTCAGGACTCTGATAATTTATTCTATGTGAAGCAATAGTGTTAAGGGTATTGAGTGTGGTTATCAGTCCAGGGAGTCCAGTGTTGGTGCGACAGCCGACGTATCCATACACCAGGACCCTGACTTCTGATTTCAGACTCAATGCATGAAAACATTGATTGCATGTGTGTTTAAAAAGTTTTCTTTGTGATTACTTTGTGTTAGCTCACCAGGTATACTGTATTAACCGTGGCTCACTTGTTTCTTTTCAGGATGGCCCCACAATAGCATCTAGCTAGGGTTTCGAGCATTGTGCGAGATGGAAGCCCACCGAGCGACAAGGCCTCGATGTAGGCCCCATTATAGAGGAGGCACTGGCGGTACCTCTACCAGCCGAGCCACTGATGCCACCAGCCCCATCAGCTGAGAGTGAACGTCACCTGTGTGCACTGCATGAGTTTTAGTGTCAGAGACCGCCTAGGTTATGTGGGGAGATGGACACTCAGGAAGCTGAGGATTGGCTGGAGGCTGTCGTCCGAGTCTTCAGATTAGTAGGGACACCAGCTGACCTCATGGTGATCCTTGCGGCAAGTCTCCTGTACACAGCATCATGTAGATGGTGGAACCTCATGCTCCAGGTGCACGACGAGGCATCTCTTCTTTGGACGAACATTGAGAGCCTCTTCCTCTTTGAGTTCGTTCCATCCACCCTCTGTGCGGTGCGCATCCAGGAGTTACTACAGATGCGACAGTGCATCATGACAGTAGCCCATTACTCGGTGAGATTTACGGACCTCTCGCACTACTCCACGGACATGGTATGGGACCCATTCATCCGGGCCTGGACCATCGAGCAGGGACTGAGGCCTGAGATCAGGGAATCGATGATCTCCCTCAGTATTCTGACGCAGGAAGGTGTACTGGAGAGAGCCCTTCTTGTGAAGAGCTTTCTTGCTGAGCCTACACCAGCAGCAAGGCCTACCATAGGGAGACAATTAGTGGATACTTTTGCAGCCAGCAGTAGACAGATGTCGCAGAGGTCCAAGAGGACCAGACCATCAGGTGGACAACCTAAGGATACTGGTTTTAAGGTGCAAGGAACACGCAGCAGAGCCAGTCATACGAGAGGCAGACAGTGCTATGCATGTGGTGGGCAGGGCCACATGGCTCGTGACTGCCCGACCCACCATGCAGAGGAGCAGCATACGATTGAGGGACCACCCATGCAGAGGCAGAGGTTTGACCATGGCAGTCCACAAGGAGCAGGCGGGGCGAGGTAGAGGAGCTGCCGAGCAGCAGGTGGTGGACGACGCTTCAGGGCTCTACCACCACCACCACCAGGAGGTCCACCCCGACCATAGGGAGCTAGCAGGCAGAGGCAGAAACAACTTCAGGAAATGGAGTCCTACGACCACGGTGCACCTGAGATGATTCTAGGTACTATCTGTGTCTACTCCACCCTTGTTTTAGTTCTTATAGACACAGGAGAGGGTCATTATTTCATTGTCGTTGCCCTTGTTCGGATCTCGGGGATTCTGATGGAGTCGTTGGCTCGATCCATACGGAGAGAGACTCTTACAGGATCAGACTCGATTATTACAAACTGGTGACGGCAGTGTGAGCATACTCTAGGAGGCAAGATCTTTGGCTGGGATCTTCTTGTAGCAGCGTCGAGGCCTTGCAACGTCATCTTGGGCATGGATTGGTTTTCTACGGCCCATGCTCAGATCAACTGTATTAGACGCAAGGTGTGTTGTGTCCGCACAGATGGGAGCAGGTTCACCTTCACCGGTGAGAAGGGAGCCTTTGCAGCACAAGATGGACTCACACAGAGGAGAGGACAGCTGATCACCCATTAGTTTTCTAGTCTCATCCTAGGAGCAGTTGATATGCAGAGTCCGGGTTTTCCTGTTTTGGTGGATCAGTATACGGACGTTTTTCCTGACGACGTTCCAGGACTACCTCCTCGTATAGAGGTAGACTTCTATATTGACATGTACCTCGGGACTACCCCGATATCAACTCCAGCATATCGGATGGCTCCTTCTGAGCTTTGTGAGCTGTGGGTACAGCTGGAGGACTTGTAGGGCAAGGGATTTAGCCGACCTAGTGTTTCACCCTGGGATTCCCCAATTTTTTTCACCAAGAAGGCGGATGAGAGCTTGCGACTGTGTGTAGACAACTTTCACCTCAATCAGGTGACTGTGAAGAACAAGTATCCACTTCTGAGGATTGACGACCTCTTCGATCAGCTCAAGGGAGCATGATGGTTGTCGAAGATAGAACTTAGGTCAGGCTATCATCAGCTTAGTGTTCGAGACAAGGATGTTCATAAGACGGCCTTGAGGTGTCGGTATGGCCACTATGAGTTCTTGGTTATGCCTTTCGGCAAAGCAAATGCTCCATTAGTGTTCATGAGTCTCATGAATAGGATCTTCCATCCTTACCTCGATCGATTTGTCGTAGTCTTTATCAATGACATACTGATTTACTCGAATACATAAAAGGAGCACGCCTACCACTTGCAGTTTTTACTTGATACACTCTGAGCGTACCAGCTTTATGGTAAGATCTCGAAGTTTCAGTTATGGATTCGAGAAGTCCACTTCTTGGGGCCTGTCATCTCTGAGGTTGGAGTTGCTATGGATCCTATGAATATTGAGGCATTGCTGGCTTGGGAGCCACCCCGGAGTGTGGCAGAGGTGTGGAGTATCCTAGGTCTGGCTGAGTACTATCAGAGATTTGTGTCAGATTTCTCCAGAGTTGCAGCACCGCTTTCACCTTTGATGAAGAAGGGGAAACCCTTCGTGTGGTTTGATAGATGTCAGCAGAGATTCCAAGAGCTGAGACAGATATTGACCAGTGCACCCATCTTGAGGCTACCGGAGGAGGGCATAGGGTACTTAGTTTACTGTGATGCATGAGGGACCGAACTCGGGTGTTTCATGATGTCGGAGCGGGCATTGATCGCTTATGGTTCATGACAGTTGAGGCAGCACGTGCAGAAATATGCTACCCATGACCTGGAGATAGTAGTAGTTGTGTTCATCTTGAAGATGTGGTGGCACTATCTGATGGGTGAGCGCTTTACAGTCTACTCTGACCACTAGAGTCTCAGGTACATCTTCTCACAGAAGGACCTGAACCTGAGACAGCGACGATGACTCGAGTTCCTCCAGAACTATGAATTTGAGATTGTTTATACTCTTGGTAAGGGGAATGTAGTAGCTGATGCTCTCAGCAGGAGGTCAGGCATTCAATTACATGGAGAGGTGACAGAGCGGCTAGCCACATTTCAGTTATCCTTTGTGGATAGAGATGTGGAAACCTTACTACAGTCCCTCACAGCCACTCCACCACTACTTTAGTGGGTGAGAGAGGCACAATGTGGGGATGTTGACTGTGAGACATGACATGATCAGATATCCACAGGACATGCACCAGATAGATTTTCTATAGGAGGAGAGCACTTTATCCTTTTTAGAGGACGTACCATGGTACCAGTTGCGTTATGGGAGGAGGTGATCAGAGAGTTTCACGCTTCCCCATTGGTCGTACATCCAGGAGTAGAAAATATGTACCAAGATCTCAGACGACAAAACTGGTGGCTGGGTATGATGATGGTTGTGACAGAGTTCATTTCATGATGCCTCACCTGCCAGTATGTTAAGGCAGAGCACTAGGTATCAGCAGGCATGGTGCAGCCCTTAGAGGTCCCAGAGTGGAAGTGGGATGAGATATCTATGGATTTCCTGATGGGACTTCCACGTACTTACAGAGGACACAACTCCATCTGGGTGATTGTCGACCGACTCACCACGTCAGCCTACTTCTTACCTATCAGAGAGCAGGGCTCAGTGGAGAGCATGGGATGCCTCTATGTTCAAGAGATCGTACGACTTCATGGTGTGCCATCTTCTATCATCTCCAATAGAGACGCTCTCTTTACTTCCAGGCATTGCAAAGGGTTGTAAGATGCATTTGGGACATGGCTAGGACTGAGCACCGCATTCCACCCTCAGATGGATGGTCAGATGAAGAGGACCATTCAGACTCTCAAGGACATGCTCTGTGCATGTGTTCTCGACTTTGGTCGCAGCTGGGAGGATAACTTACCCTTGGTGAGGTTTGCGTACAACAACAGCTACCACTCCACCATCAGGATGGCACCATACGAGGCATTTTACGGCCAACCTTGTAGATCACCTCTGTGCTGGACAGACCCTGGGGTGTTAGCACGTTTATGACCAGAGATAGTACAGGCCACGACAGAGAAGGTACAGATCATCCAGGAGCGGATGAGGACTGCTCAGAGCCGACAGATTTCCTATACTGATAGGTGGCAGAGACCATTAGAGTTCGAGGATGGCGACCACATTTTCTTACGGGTCTCACCTCGTCGTGGACTATGGAGATTTGACAGGGGCGGCAAGATATCTCTGTGCTTAATCAGACCATTCCAGGTTCTCATCAGGATAGGGGAGGTAGCTTATTTCCTATCTCTTCCAACTCAGTTGCACAAGGTCCACGACGTCTTCCACGTATCTCAGCTAAGGAGATACGTGCACGACCTGACGCATATCAATGATAGTAAAAGGTCCTACGTGGACAGTCAATTCCTCTGGTGCGCAACTGGTGGAAGCACGGGAACTTACAGGAGAGCACATGGGAGTGGGAGACTCATATGTGTTCACATTACCCTCATTCGTTTCCCTAGTTTATGATGTAGCTTTATAGGGACATAAATCCCTAAGGTGGGAGTAATGTAAAGACCCAGAAATTTCAAGGGACATTTTTTCTGAAATTCTTTTAGATTTTATGAGTATGCAGTTTCTAACAACACCTGATTCCAAGCCCCGGTGTGCCAGGAATCAATTTCTGAAGTTTAGCTTGGGTACGTTCAGTGAATGAACGAGCAGGTTTTTCTATCTTTTGAACTGGTGCTCAGAATTGAAATCTGAGGGCGCTGATAGAACCATAGCGCCAGTAATTTCATAAGAGGACCTTTACCAAAGATGCATCTGCTCGGGAGGAGTTTTTAAAAAAAGTGCATTAAATGAGAAGTAAAATAAAATTGTGTTATAATTTTATTTCTTTATCTAAAGTGGTTTTAATCTACATGGGGAAGTTGGGGTGGACTCACTAGTTACTAACTACCCTTGAGAGGATAAAGGTGTGGTGGGGCCCACACTATCCCAACTCTTCACATTCCCTAACTCCCTAACTCCCCCCATTTTTGAGTAACTCCTCTCTCTCCCTCTTTAATAATTCCAACTCACATTAATTTAATTAATTGAACCTCTTCAATTAATTAGATTATGTTTTGAATTTTGAGTTTTTTATATGCATTCCAAGGTAAAATAAAATAAGGGAAAACTTATTTTATTTTGGGGTTAGCTTTTGTGTTAGGAATTGGGGGAGAGAGCATTAGCTTTGTTGGAAGAACTTAATCCTTCCATGAAGAACGACACCCTTCGACGATGAAAGTCGTCACCACAAGGATAGATGGCATGCCATTCCTTCTTCTCTCTATAGCTAGTGTGAGATTTCGTCCACTCCTTGGAAGCACGCCAACACTGTCCTCGAAACCTCACCCTGCGACACCATCTTCTGCGTCACTGGAAAACTACATCATTTATCGAGCTAGGGGTTATCTTCGTTCAAGTTTGTTTTAAAGTTCTTCGTTGATTAATTTGGACTCTTTTTATCACCATAACGTGAGAAGATCGAAACGCACAAACACGACTGATCCTCCTCCAATTTTTATGTTGATCCTCATTGATATTTTCAGCGAAGGTGGCGAGGTGTCGTTGCTCCACGTGAGAAAGAAGAGAACCGTGGCCGGAGCGGGCCACAGTGGTGGTGCGTCGCGCCGTCGCGCCGCGCCGGTGAGGCCGAAGGAGGTTGCGGCCAAGAGCAGGGCGTGGAGAAGGGGCGCGACGCCGTCGCGTCATGCCAGAACTTCAAGGGGGCCGCGGTCGGGGTGGGCCACGTCGGAGGGACGCGGTACCGTCACGTCGTGCCGGTTGTACAAGAGCCGTGAACTAAGGTTGCAGCGGTATTCAGTAGGGGTGGCCAGGCTCGGCTGGCTGCCGGCGTTCCAGGAGGTGGGACCCCCGGGTCCCGCGATGGATCAACCGTCCGGCCATTATGTTCGGCCGTTTCCGAAGAAATCGGGGGGAGTAACCCCCCATACCTTCCTAGGAAGGACCCCATCATAGGGGACGCCGTTTCTGAAACAAAGTGGGTCACACCCCCTTCACACCCCGCTCATCCGCGAGCCGAGCCGCGGCCCGCTTCCGAGCTAGGCCGTAGGCCATGCCCCGCCGCAGTCTGGGCCGCACTAGCTAGGTCGGGCTGCACCCAATCGGGCCAGACCCTGACTCGGGTCGGGTCGACCCAGGGGGTATTGGGCCGGGTCAGACCGGGCCCAAAGCCCCTATTTTCGGACAGGTTCGTTCAAACTCCCATATCATGGGCTACATACCTCCGATCGATGCACCATCAGTAGAGTTGGGATCCTTGGATCAAGGCAGTAATTTCGGTATATTAAACTCATGGTTTCGGCAAACTTTGTGTATGGGCGGGTTGGTTCGTACACGAAACCAACCGGGCCCTCAGAACGAAAACACTTATAACTTAAGGACCGGATGTCCGATTGACGTGCTGTTAATTAAGTTGAATTCATCTTAGTGAGAAGGGTTTTTTGGATAACTCCACTCGAGGTTTGGATGCAATTGGATTACGGTCGGGTTAGTTTTAGCTTAAAAACCAATCTGGCCCCTAGGACAAAGAAGCCAATATCTCTCAGACCGGGCGTCCGATTGATGTGTCGTCTATTGCGTTGAGTTCTTATTGATGAGACAGAACATGTTGATACATCCACTCTAGACTTCATGATAGTTGATGTATCGAACCTCTTGGATCGTGGAGTGGACCCTCCCGGAATCAAGCATACTGTCTGCAGGAACTCTAGAGCTGGCAGCGACTGCGACGACGATGACGACTGTACTTGGATCCTATGAGGGTTCGGTAGTGAGGATGACTATACTTGGATCCTACATGGGTTTGGTAGCAAGGATGAATTTAATTGGATCCTACATGGGTTCAGCAGCAATGGTTACTATACTAGGATCCTACGTGGGTTCGGCAGCGACGACTTCTGTACTTGGATCCTACGTGGGTTCGGCAGGGGAAATGATTTAGAGGCTACATCTATCATATCCACCCCTCTTCATGAGTAGTATACCTCTCTGAGTTGAGTCTTGACTTTCAATCATTATCATTGATATGATTAAATTTATTTCCTGTGTGTATTGGGTTTTGTTTTCCTGTGTGGACTGGGTTGTACTAGGGCTCGTGAGTTGGAACCGAACTGGAAATGATGACTTAGGTATATGAATGGGCATATACCCATGTAGAGTTGGTTGATACTTCATGTTTGTATCCTTCCTTTGTGGTTTATCCTTTTTGGATTATGGGAGACCTTCATAGGTCTCGGGGTCCCTACTGAGTATCGTATACTCACCCCTACACGGGCCATGCCCGCACTACGTTGTGTTGGTTGTAGACGACGGACAATGCTAATCATGGTTGAGGCTAGTGGAGTGGGATGGTACCCAGAGGTGGACTATCAGGCGGGATGTACACGGAGCAGACGAACGGACCTGAGGAGCTGAGTAGACCATCTATACCCACCCTTCAGGTGGGATAGCCAGAGGATGACTCAGTGGTTGATGATTTACTTTACTGCTGTTGTTCTTTCTTTTCAGTTGAATTGTACTTTAAGTTGGGTTTGTATTCTGGCCCATTTACTTTTCAGCACATACTTTTTTACTCATTTTACTTTGTGTTTACTACAGCTTGTGTACTCTGTTTTGTTTCTTTACTTATATAAAGGAAATGACTACCCATTTATCGAGTTTTACGCCTTTGGTGCTAGTCGCTAGCCCCTGGCCAATGGACGGTGGGATTGGGGTAGTCATGGCATGGGCCCCGAGGATGGGTCATGACAGTATTGATAATATACACCTCATTATTTTATACAGTGTATAATAAACCCCTTTGACTTTTAATTTCATTCAATGGGAATCTTTTTTCTATGAAGTGTTTTACTAAACAAAAAAAATTAATTCTCATAACGTTTGAAGCGATAATGACCTCTCCTCCACTATAATCAATACTTGGATTCCTCTATAAGACATAGTGTTTTTAAAAATTGAAAAAAAAACCCCTTATTCTATTTTTGGGTGTTTCTGTATTGAAAATGTTTTTTTTTTGAAATGGATTGATTTTTTAAAAATATTTAAACTATTTCTTTTGATTGAAAGTGAACTGTTAATAGTTAAATGTATATATTTGAAAAATATTGTATGTGTTATGATTTTATAATGGCACTTGGAAATTTGAAGAGTGGTTACGTGATAAACCATATGACGGGTGGGGCTATTATAAACTAGGACAGGTGGTTACATTATAAACTCCAATGCCTTGGGTATGGAATTATCATATATGGATATTCCTTTTAGTGATATGTGTGTAAGTATAGTGTATGGTTATTCCATTTATGTTTGTTTATGTCTCAAGTTATCTTATATGTTTTGTGAAATTTATATGGGTTTTATGGTAATATTTTTGTTAAAAAAGTTTAAGAAATGAGCTTTTATTTAGTGAAGAGTATTTACTACTTCATAAAGAAGAAAAGTGTTACCTATGATAAATTATTCATGGTTTAATTTTTTTTTTAAAAAAACTGATAGTTTCTTTATTTGTATATCCTTTATAGGAATTTTTAGGCTCATCACAAGTTTTTTAAATGTTTTTCACAGGAATTAGTGTGGAATAAGGTTAAGGATTGTATCAAGGAAAAGTCATGATGTATAAAACATGGATCTAAACTTGTTTCTTATTTTATGAGTTTTTATTTTATAAAAAATATGAAAAGTGAGTAGATGTGTATAATATTAATATTCAAGTTGATATGTATAAATTATGAACTAATTATTTAAATATATAAACCTCAAAAGACCCTCAATTTGATTTATTAACATAATTCAATATTATTAAATGTTTAATGTGAGGTCCTTACATAAGCTATTGTGTAGATATTATATATCATTAATGTATTGTATTATAAATGTTATTTGAGGAAACAGAATCATTTCTCCAGACATGGTCATACACCATAGAAGGCTATTAAAGAATATTTTTTTCTCAAAAAATGGATACAGAAAAATAAAAAAAATACTAATAATGATTTTGGGTGGCCCTACAAATTTTAAGGGCTCAAAATTTTAATGAGTTAGCCACGCCAGAAAAAAGTTTAAGCATACATTCAATGTCTCAATAATTTTCATAGAATAGACGATATAAAGGAGTAACCAAATCATAATGGATTTCAAGTTAGTTTTTTCTACCATGGAATTATTATCATTCCATACAGAATAAGAATGGGTTTTTTGTTTCACTAATATTTTGAATAATTAGATTCTATAATTGATATTCCATGTTATAAAAAGGTAGGTAATGGTATAGGACATTCTTCCACCTTGAAATATATTCTGAGTGTTTATTTCAATGATATAATAATTTGGAAGACCATTACACCATAGTGACTACATAATGAAACAATGTGTTCAGGAATCTAATAAATAAGTATTGTGATATAATATGTGTTTATGCAAAGAATTACTCTATACAATGAATGTGGAAAACTATATTTCTTGAACAACCTTGATTACATGGATATTATAATATGTTTAATGATTATTTTAGCTGATAATAAAGAGAAATTATAATTTTAAGCTGAAAAATTAATGCAAAATGATTCATGAGTGGATTCTTGTTATACTCAATTTGATTTGGTTTTGATAATTACGTCAGCCCATCATTATTTGTTTACTAGTAAATTTGTATAAATAGTTTCAGAGTTAGTATTTCTCTATATTTATTTTACATCTAAAGAAATAGTGATCAAAATTATACATAGTTTTTTTATATGTAATGATAAAAATATTATATTCATATCATCTATTTATGTCAAAATTTTATTCATCTATAAAGTATGTGAAACATATATATGATGCTATTAAAATTCATTTAGTGTCTACACATTTTTCAGTATATGTTCACCTCAAAATACAATTATATTTCAATATAAAATGAACATTTTCACTTGAATCTTGTTACAGTGGAGAAATAATTTATTTATATTATAATCATTATTTTTTAGGATGTATTAAACGGTTTTTTTGGATCTCAAAGAATTAACCAATGTTGCTACAATAGTTTAGAAACTCAACATGGTTTAGATTTAAAAATATAAAGTACATAATATAATAAAATTTCTAATGATATAGTAATTACATGAAAAATAGTTTGGTAAAAATATAAGAACATTATATTGATTTATTTTTTTCATTTAAGGGTTAAATGTTGTTTTGATGGTCAATTATGTATTTGATGATCTGTGATAACATTACTGAACAGTATTTATTCTAAAATACTATTTAATTCATCTTATGAAGATATTCAAAGATGTTCAGATCAAATAAAATTTCTTATCTATCAATTATCAACATATTAAAATTTTATAAATTTAATTATACTAGGATGTAGGTTTAATATGATGCTAAAACCCAATAGAAAATTAGTGAAATCTGTAATTGTAAGCTACACAGATTTTATCCCTATATTGGTTCAAATGTATAGTTCATATATCCTATATTGGAATCAAATGAACCATTTTATACTATTAAGGAACCCAAATTTGGTGTTACTATTATATTTCATGTAACATATATTTTTATGAAATGAAACATAAACTACATTCATGATCCCTACATTTGGAAACTGAACACTATGTTACATTGATGTTAAACCTCTTTATTACTTCATTCGCACTATGCAACTCATTCTAAAACTCACAATGGGGATGCTAAATATGAGATTAGACTCAATGAATAAAAAGAATCTAAAATACCTAAATTTTAACTAATATATTATGGGACTTATGAATATTTAATGGAAATGGAGTTTTCATGTATTTGGTTATAGGAAGTCTATGTACAGGTTATAAAAATGTTCTACCATTTGTCCCACGATAAAATAATGTAACCTATGGATGTTCATGAATATTTAAAAAAAATATGAAGAAAAAAATGAAACATCACATGGGGAAGACAAAGGTAACGTCACATGTTTAAGATGAGAAATAGTGACTCTCTCTTGAAATTAATTTGTTATACAATATTATAAACCAGAAACATAATATAGTTTTTGACTTACAAGAACTCAATTGGATACATGATGAATTTCGTAGCTTACATGATCATACGAAGAACCAATATGTTTTTTTGGATCAAATCCTATATAAATGTCTTGTAGATATACTTGAAAAAAGATGGATTAATGTTTTATATTATAGAATGAGTCTGAAATATACAACATGAAAGAAACATATGTATAATACATCAATTAATGGAAATAACTATTTTATGTACAAAAATTCAACACATAAATGATGAAAATAATTTATTCAAGAGTACTTTAACAAGATGGAAAATAATTCCCCATGATAAAGAACCCTTTTTCTAGATGTCTCATTAACATTCATTATAAAACTGCAAGATACTGAATTCGGAGGAAATATGTTTTTTCAAATTCAAATATTTGTATTCTAGAATACATTGTTGTGAGTTTTTTTGGAAAATTTTAGACTATGGTTAAATATATTTAAATGGATTTAAATAGAATCATTAAATTTTTCAACATTACTATTATTCTGGAGATAATTTTCGAAGAAGTATTCAAATTTTTTTTATTATTTTTATCATATATTCATTCTATAAAAATAATGAGGAAATTGTGTTACAAGTTATATGGAGATATTTAAGGACGCTCTTTAATGGATCTAATGTTAATATAAAATGGAATTTGAGTGCTGAAGATAAAAGATATTTATATATTTATATATAAATATATATATTGAAAATTTGGAGAGGATAATTTTTTTGATACGTGAATACTCTATTAAAAATAATGTTTTGAAAAATTCATTGATTAGGAATTATTTATAGGATTGAATTAGAATACTCCTTTTATCAATTATTATCTCACAGTAAAAAGATTATTAAGAATAAATCATCCTATGTCAACGAATAAAAAAATTACATTCTTCTATTAATATAACAAGATGAATCCTTTGTGACATTGAATATTATTTTACTACTTCTATGAATTATACAATATAAAAAAAATCTATCAGTTACTACTGAAATAATGAGGTAACCCAGTATTCAAAAAACAGATTCTCATCTCTTTTATTTGATTCTATGACTTATCGTACTAAAATATGGTGTATTTTCAACATCTCGTACCAATCTATGGATTTTTGATTAGGATAAAAAGAACCATAAGGTCTCATAAAATATATATAAGGTTTCAACTGCCAGTACAAAGCTATATAAGTCCCTATGAAAAGGAATTATGAGTGAAAATAAACATGATTGTGTGGAGATCATTGGTGGAGTTGACATTGGGATTTTTGTTTCCTAAAACACAATAAAAAAATGTATAATTATCTTTCCTTTAATAATATTTTTTAATACTCGAAATTGAGAGAGTGGGAAAGGATAAGTGGATATCAATAATGATGTTTCAAATTTTTCATCGCTTTTAAAAGAACAAAATTCATGCCCACCTTTCTTAATCATCTCTAAATTTACTTTGAAATTGTTTTAAATTATTGGGTTATATTTGAATATCAATATATTACTTCTCCAAAACAAAAAGTCTTATCATAAAAGGACTCTAGTTGATATATTTCCTTTTTCTATAAAAATAATAAATTGAATATCCAGATGAATAAATGATTAAATTTATGATCTAAGATAATTTTTTTGATGATATATGGTCTTTATTTCAATGGTGTTAATTCTGAATTCTTGATGGCATGCATGAATATTAATTTTAGGGAACCTGTGTCAAATATTACATGATTATCATCAAAATTATTGAATTATATAGTGAAATAGAAATTTTGAATGATGGTATTGGAGAAAACTATTTTGTTAATTGAAAATCAATAATGCAATTATATTTTTTCTAGGTCTAAATGAATTTATTCATGTATCATAATGTGTTACTTACAATGAGATAAGAAAGTCAATTTTAATTTATTATTAAGGATTAGAAAAATTTCTATATTTGGTCTTAGATTATTTTTCCATGGGAACATAAATTTTATAAAAAAATATAGTGTTAAATTAGTTTATTGAGATATGAAAATATGAGATTCCAGTAGAAACTGAAAATATTATTTATAAAAAAATTCCACATAATTTTGTTGTTAATGAATTTTCTTATTCTATCCATTTAGATTAATGTTATGAATCTACTCTGAAATTTGATGTTGTGCATGAAAATAAAATGAAAAATCTATGACAATTAAAACAGGCATTTGAGGTAGAATATTCTCTTTATTAAATAACTATTTCAAAAAAAAATATAATGATTAACTTGATGAATATTGTTTATTTCTTTCAAAAAAATTAATAATTAAATAAAAAGGGTATGAAACATGGATAATATTATGATTCTATTGCAATTGATAAAAAGAGTCTATCAATGAAAATTTCAGATTTAAGATCTAAATATTGAAAAATGTTTTATGGTCATTATCAAAAAAAAATTGAGAAATAATGGATGATTTTTATACTTTATAAAAGTTCTCTTGTATTCTTATTAAAGGATAAGAATAATATAATAACATTATTGGGAAAAATAAAATACCAAAAGGAAACCATGGTGTATTTTTTAATGGAGAAAATCCAAAATTATAAAATAATTACTTTATTCGTAGTTTATAAAGTAAAAGTATGTAAACTATTAATGTTTTGTATTATTGTAATACCATACATTATGCTAATTACTATTATTTTAGAAATCCATGATTTTGTGTTGTCAGGAATGTTCATTATTTAATATCCTTATCTAAATATAATTATAGAATATCTGATAAAAAATAACAATTTTGGTTACTGAAATCATTAGTTTCTAACGATGTCATCCCATAGAATATGGTTACCAAAAGGCACATGTATTTTATTTTTTTTATTTATGTCACTAAACATATGCATTATATCATGATGTTGTCTCTATAAAATTGTAAGACCCCAAGATTTCATAGTGTGTTATTTCTTCAAAATAATTCAATAACTTGCACTACACGCAACACCGAGTTCAAGCGCACCATGACTTACCAAACAAGCCGTTCAAAAAAGGTTATGAATAGTATTAACTAAATTTTAAACTTTATATAATCCTTATAATTTTAGAATCCATATTATGAGTTTCTTAGACATAATGTAAGAACAAATTCATCTTCAGTATTGTAGTTTTACCAACTTTTAATAGTGAACCCTTTTTAAATAAAATATTTTAAACATTTTGACTAAATGGGGACATCAAAAAATTTAAAATAAAACATCCCAAGATTCCACGGTACGCTTTCCTTTGAATAAAACAGTAGCGTGTGTTGTACGCAACTTCGAGTTTTAACACACACCACAACCGATCAAACTAGCCGTTATGAATAGTAATACTTAATTTTTTGAAATTATATATATTTTATATTTCAAAATGGACTTCATTTTTGGATTCGGAATATCAAATTTAGCCTAAGGTGAAATTTTGGTACTTTTCGGATAACTTTCATATTTTGATTACTAAATTTTAATTGAAATCAACTTTTTTAATCAAAATAATTAATAGTGATAAATTATGAATTTGAGTGGTTTTAAAGTATATTTAGAATATATTTTTACCATCTAATATAATTTTGGTCATTGGACATAATTTTACAATTAAACCGAACATAAACAAGTGTCAATCTTTTGATAGTTATTATCTCTTAAAAACACGCTTTTTGTTTTGACAGCGGGAATTAATTTTAAATTAATTTTTGCCAATTTTGTGTTTTGAATTTAGAAAAATGGATTCCATATTTGGAATCAGGATGTTCAAATTGTGTAAATAGGTAACTTTTATTTTTAGACATTTTGAATAATTATTGCGGTAAATATTTTATTTACCATGGTTAAGGGTAAATCCGGTAAATAAGGGTTAAAAAATAATATTATAATAATACTAAATTACCCTAAAACGTGTCTTAACCCTATTGGTTGATACATGGTCGACCATGGGAATCTTTGGGTCAATTTTGGGACCCCATTGATCCACATTAAAGTGATAATGACACTTTATTTTAATTAAGTTAAAACGAATACAAAAATGGTATAAGCTTACATCTTTTAAAAGAACAATTTTTACATAGGGTTATACATGTTGGATTTTCTATTATAAATATTCCTTAGAAAGCTAAAAATATTTCCTACATAATGATATTTTATTTATAATTTTTAGACATAAAATAATTTAAATTATTAATGACACAATAATGATGCAATGTTTACCTCATTAATAAATCATTTAAATAAATAAGATTATAATGATTAAAATATTATCTAAAACCTGTCCAATTCTTATTGGTTGATTTTATTTAGAATATGAGTCATCTTATCTTCTACCTAAATGATTTTTGGACCATTATAAACCGAATATAATTATATTATAAAGTAATACTTTCACTCTTTCCTAAAGAGCCCCTCCTCTCCCTTATAAAAGGAGACCACTTATACTCATTCCTCACACCTCTCAAGCCACTTGGCTCGCCCAAACTCTGCCCAACTAAGCTCCCCACATCCCTCTCCTCCTCCTTGAAGCTTCCCCTTAGGCATAAAGCATTTCAATAAGTCCTTTGGTTCCAACCAAAGTGAGTTACCTAAATTAAAGGTAACATTTTCTCTTAAATTATTTTCAATTATTTTTCTTCTCCAACCCCCAAACTCTTTTTATTTCCTTTCTTTTGTAACAACACCAGTATCCACAATATACTAGGATGTTGTTATAAGAAGGATTAAAACTACACATTCACACAACTCCATCTAATGGATGATGAACATAATGTTTCTGTGGATGGCAAACTAACGCTTCACGAAACGATGATTGTTCAAATACATCTTACCGCCTCTCATGGTGGCCATTAGGATGGCACTGTAATTAAATATGATATTAATGATATATATTTTATATATAAGCTTCTGTAATTCCATTTTATTTCATACAATTATTCGTTTCATGTTGTATATACATACGATAATTTCATTTGAGGAAGTGCGGACTACCGCCCCCTTAAAATGATATGACTCGTTCATACCACACATAGAACGTATAAAGGATGGTGTTAATGAACTTAAGTAACATATATAAAATATTATATTTTACTAGAATAGTAATATACCTATGTATCATTTGGATTCGATTCTTTTAAAATAAAAATTAAATGGAAGTATTATTCGTGCGTACGTACGGACTACCGTCTCCACGAACGCGATGAGATTCATTCTCCATCGTATCCATTCAAGTATAATTATCATTTGATGATTTAAAAATGATGTTTAAGGACTTGATACCATTCTGGATATGAATAATATACATCCCATTAATAACGAATATGGCTCACATAACAAAGAATGTAAAGTAAAATGAACCCGTTAACACCTGAAATAACGATAATTATAAGATATTATTAACAAATCAATGTTAAAAGATCATATATGATATCATATTAAAGTAACTGATTCTTGTATTATTCAATAACAATTATTTCACCATTATACAGGATGTAAACCTACCATCGACCAAGGAAAAAGTACAAAGTAAGGGATTTTCTTATCTCACTTTCAATTCCGTGAGATTTCCATTTTTCGCCACTAAATTATTGAAAGTGGTGTATTGTGTACTGCCATTTGATATATATTCATGATTCTATTTATATTCATATTATTCTGTAAATAATTTGGTGGTTATTTACTTTTGGCCATACGACTCAGTTGATTAACGTGGTAAGGGATTTTCTTATCTCACTTTCAATTCCGTGAGATTTCCATTGTTCACCACTTAATTATTGCATGTGGTGTACTGCCCATGATTGTATTCATTGTGTAATATACTTTAATTTATGGGTATTTACATCATCATGTTATGATACTTCTTTCATGGGTGTATGTTTCGTAAGTTACCTAATCGATAAGGGAATTTGAGATTTCAATTTCCACTCATTTGGCTTTACACATATTTCATTGATTATATTACTCCAAGATTATGTGTGGAATCGCTATTCATTTGATTATGCCTTAATTTCCACTCCCCTTTCTGTGGATATACTTTTGATACACATAATCACTCCATTGATAAATTCTCAAGTGATCGGTATGAACTTGATAAGAGTAATTTTAACTCAATCTCCATTTGTTGAGTTAAATATCAAATTCGTTGGTGTTGTTTCTACAAGAATATGTGTGAATATCCTTTGATTGTTTTACACTGAATATTAAATCATATTTAGTGTATTTATATTTTTCACACATAATTATGTCGTTGTTTTATCCTTAACCTAAGGATACGGCCTTTATGAGAGATTTCATCTCAATTTACATTCCATTGAGACTTCTTTGTTGATATACACCAAATCACTTTTATGTGGTGTATATAATGTACTTTGACATAGTATATCATGAATCCCTTTATTCGCATGATATTACAAAGTTTTGATTACCTCAATTATTTGTATTCAAGTGTCTCTTTTGGTTAGAATCTCTAACTAAAATACCATTTTTAAAATGTTTTAAAGACTTATTCTTCTAAATCTTGCTCATTAATGTCCATGTTTTAAAAATGGTTTTAAAGATTTATTTATATGGACATTAATGTTTTAGAAATTAAAACTCCTTTTAAAAAGTTTCAAAGTGGTATGGGACACTTTGATTCAAAAATCTATTTTTAAATGGCTTCTTGACAAATAGTGTGACTTTTAAATGATTTCAAGAAAAGGGGGATATTTCCCTCAAATAGTTTTGATGATTATTTTCATCTATGTCAACATCCTTCATTATTCATGATTGGGGTTAATGTGATACAATAAAATCTTCCATATTGTATCAAATGAGTTATGTTTGACTATGGATGTTTTATTTTTATACCATTCATGGATTGTGGTTAAAGTATTGACATTTCGTATGCTAGTTTTAATACGAATGTTTATTTTATGCTTAAACCTATTCATATGAGGAATGCATTGGACTTAATAAGTGACGGGTGGAGCCCGCTATAGCTCCTCAATGCATCGGTAGGTCTCATGAGACAAACTAGTGTCTTGGCACAAGGCCTTGGCAAAATCTTATTTGTAGTCTTGGCACGAGGCCTTGGCTATGTGGTTATGATAGTCTGGCATTATGCATTCCATCATTATGAAAGTGGTTATTGATATTGCATGTGATCATTCGACTAGTAGAATATCCATGTGAGTAAGTAAATGGCATTATTTCATTTTACCTTTGCCATTTTATGCTGAAGTTCAAGTTTCAAAGGCTTTTGTTTTAGTTATAAATTGCTTTAAGTGTTTATGCTTATTTATGAAAGCTTCTGCTATAATGTTATCCTTACTGAGTATCCGAGCTCACCCCTTTCAATGTTTTATTTTTTTTTTCAGGTTTATGAAGAAGTAATTTATGAATGACCTGCAGGGATAGTATGAGGGGATATGAAGACAAGATGTTTTTTTTTATGATGTAATGTAAAAATTTATGGATGTATCTAGTTATTCCAAGGATACTAAACTAATCGGTCTTTCGAGACTTGATCTTTCTCATGATCATGCCAATGTTATGTAATAATGCACCGACTCTGGGTAACTAGGGTCGGGGCGTTACAGTTGGTATCAGAGGAAGTTTAGTACAAACCTTGGTAGCTAGATTTAGATAAACTCTGATTAGAGCACGTAGACCTAAGATGAACTTTGAGGATTAGTATAAAAGAACTTCCTAGAATTTTGGTATTGTAGAGATTTTGTGAGTTTTCCGAGCAATACATCTCTGCCTGGATACGAGCAGGTAGAGGCGGCTCTGGCACAGATGTACCTAGGGGTAAAACCCGAAAACACCGCTTTGAGCTAGACTCTAACGGGAACTGGTGCACGACAACGGGCCTTGCTGCACTCTTGGTTACGACACTCCCAGGGGATATGCTTAGGATAATTTACATTTTCTTTGCAAACCGATTTAAGTAATATATACATAAGATGAGAGTAAATTACCTTGGTTAATACTAATATGTTTCAAATTGAGAATATGGTGACATTTTAATCTCTAAATGATTTTACGACTACTATTACTCACACAATGCTTTCTGGTTTTAGTCAATGGCTGGATTCCAAGGAAGTCATAGTGACTTTGAGAATGATGTACAAGGTGGGAACGGTGGTGGAAATGAGCAACAAAATGGAATGTTGATAGGCGTAAAAGATATCGTCTTTATGCCAAATCAGTTTTCCAAAAATATGATCAACAACATATATATTAACCAACTCCCAGACTCAACAAGGAAGGGAAAGGTGATAAATGATAAGATCTCCAGTAATGGAGACCATGGAGAAAAGAAACCTCAATTTTCATCATGCAGGAATTGTGGAAAGAGACACCCAGGAAAGTGTCTCAATGGGACAACGAAATGTTTTACGTGCGGGAAGGAAGGACATAAAGTGAAGAATTGCCGAAGAAAAATGAAGAGTACTATGGAAGAAGATAAAAATGGTCCCAAGAGTCCATTTACAGTCATTTGCCGTAAATGTAGGGGACCTGGCCATTACCCGAGTGAATGTCCTATTTTATAGGATATTTTCTTGCTCAAAGAAGAAGCTATGCGGAAATAAATGGTTGGAGAAAAATTTAAAAAGTATTAGCACTCCTTGTTGATGGGTTTACTTTGGAATAATTTTCTCTTGTATTTGTAACCCCTCAGTTTTCCGTGTGAGAATGATATTTGGGGAATAATTGTCTCTTATCTTGTGGATATAGGTATAAATAACCATTTGGTTTTATATGATCATTGGGGTTTGAGAAAATGATAAGTTATTATAATTTGGGATGAAAATGCAAAGTATGATATAAAATTTGTGGTTAAATTATGTTATTTTGAAAAATTTATCTCATTTTGGTAATATTATAGAATATAGTTTTTGAAAAAGGACAACACGTAGACCATGTGACAACCCGTCGCGTCGGACAAAGCTGTGGGAATCGAACCCACAACCAAAGTGCGATTGGGATTTATCGCCTACCACTGGACTACGTGAAGTCCCTGGTTAGTATGACTATTTTTTTTGTTAAATGATTTTATTGATCAATAATAAGATGATTTGGGTTCTTATGTCTTATCAAATGAATACCTTTGGTATAGGAAAATGATTTTGTGATTAAGTGATAAATGTTATTTTGGAAGATGTTCGTTTTGTTAGGAACACTATATGCCCAAGGAAAATAGAATACAATGAGGTTTCATTTGTAGAGTAATGGTGTATTTTTATCTACATTTTTATTGTTGATTTATAGTGATTTCGGTTATTTATGGAAATGATTAACCTATAACAGAGAATATGTGATGATGTTAATTACTTTTAAGTATGTGACTTTAAGAGTATTTGATGTCATTTGGAGATACAATGTAACATGGGAGACTACATAATCAAATTCTTCTATGTTTTGGGTTTCAATATTAGTTTGGATTATATTAAAGGATTTTAAGGACAATTGGTTATTGAATGGTATCTATTTAACTTTGGGGTATTGTTGGTTTAATTTTAGAAATTAAGATTAGTGCATATTTATCTCAATGAATATCCTTTTGGGGGATCATTAGATCATTCACTAACCATTTTGGTTTTGATTAATCTTCAAAGACAATGTAAATATATGGTTTATCCTGCATGGATCATGTGATTCTATAGAAGTTTATTCTAGCTCTTCCAGTGTGACCAAGTCTTCTTGAATACTCATCGTTTAAAAAAAAATTGAGTTAGTGGTGGAAATTTATTAAAGAATGAAAATCTACTTAAAATTTAAGTATATCTCATAATGTTCTTAGTCAATATCATAAATGAATTCCTCTTCCTTATGTAATGTAACTTTAAAAAAAATGTTGTCCTAGATGGTACCTTAAATCATCACTAATTTATGGCTTTGGGATTTTTGGCCTTTTCATAGCCATGTTCTCTACCACTCTCCATCAGATAATTGATGGTTAGATTTCTCCTCCATATCCATATTTTCCTACATGGAACCCTAGTATGTGTTATTTTCGGTAATCTTCATACTTTCCACTCTTTATTTTAAATAGAGGCCTCATTAATTCATTTTTCGATGTGGGATTTCAACTAAGATATTTTGAAATGTCAAAAATGTGTGATCCCAATACCCTATATTTTGTTGAACCGATGGTACTTCAAATCATCATAGATTGATGAGTTTAAGGACCTCAATTTTATACTTGTTTGTGATTGATGACCTCAACCACTACCTATAAATATTTACGTTTTTCCTCCAATTATATGTCTCTAATTGCCACCAATGTTCTCCTAATCGAGATCATAATTTGGTGGTGACCCTTTCATTTCTCTTTTCCTCATATTAAGACTAAATTTTAGTAAACCAATTTCCGATGTGGGTTTTCCCACAAATATATTTTCTATTTTCAACCTTTTATTTTCGAAGAACAATTTCAAATTGCGAGGACGCAATTTATTGAAGGAGGGGAGAATGTAAGACCCCAAGATTTCATAGTGTGTTATTTCTTCAAAATAATTCAATAACTTGCACTACACGCAACACCGAGTTCAAGCGCACCATGACTTACCAAACAAGCCGTTCAAAAAAGGTTATGAATAGTATTAACTAAATTTTAAACTTTATATAATCCTTATAATTTTAGAATCCATATTATGAGTTTCTTAGACATAATGTAAGAACAAATTCATCTTCAGTATTGTAGTTTTACCAACTTTTAATAGTGAACCCTTTTTAAATAAAATATTTTAAACTTTTTGACTAAATGGGGACATCAAAAAATTTAAAATAAAACATCCCAAGCTTCCACGGTACGCTTTCCTTTGAATAAAACAGTAGCGTGTGTTGTACGCAACTTCGAGTTTTAACACACACCACAACCGATCAAACTAGCCGTTATGAATAGTAATACTTAATTTTTTGAAATTATATATATTTTATATTTCAAAATGGACTTCATTTTTGGATTCGGAATATCAAATTTAGCCTAAGGTGAAATTTTGGTACTTTTCGGATAACTTTCATATTTTGATTACTAAATTTTAATTAAAAACAACTTTTTTAATCAAAATAATTAATAGTGATAAATTATGAATTTGAGTGGTTTTAAAGTATATTTAGAATATATTTTTACCATCTAATATAATTTTGGTCATTGGACATAATTTTACAATTAAACCGAACATAAACAAGTGTCAATCTTTTGATAGTTATTATCTCTTAAAAACACGCTTTTTGTTTTGACAGCGGGAATTAATTTTAAATTAATTTATGCCACTTTTGTGTTTTGAATTTAGAAAAATGGATTCCATATTTGGAATCAGGATGTTCAAATTGTGTAAATAGGTAACTTTTATTTTTAGACATTTTGAATAATTATTGCGGTAAATATTTTATTTACCATGGTTAAGGGTAAATCCGGTAAATAAGGGTTAAAAAATAATATTATAATAATACTAAATTACCCTAAAACGTGTCTTAACCCTATTGGTTGATACATGGTCGACCATGGGAATCTTTGGGTCAATTTTGGGACCCCATTGATCCACTTTAAAGTGATAATGACACTTTATTTTAATTAAGTTAAAATGAATACAAAAATGTTATAAGCTTACATCTTTTAAAAGAACAATTTTTACATAGGGTTATACATGTTGGATTTTCTATTATAAATATTCATTAGAAATCTAAAAATATTTCCTACATAATTATATTTTATTTATAATTTTTAGACATAAAATTAATTTAAATTATTAATGACACAATAATGATGCAATGTTTACCTCATTAATAAATCATTTAAATAAATAAGATTATAATGATTAAAATATTATCTAAAACCTGTCCAATTCTTATTGGTTGATGTTATTTAGAATATGAGTCATCTTATCTTCGACCTCAATGATTTTTGGACCATTATAAACCGAATATAATTATATTATAAAGTAATACTTTCACTCTTTCCTAAAGAGCCCCTCCTCTCCCTTATAAAAGCAGACCACTTCTACTCATTCCTCACACCTCTCAAGCCACTTGGATCGTCCAAACTCTGCCCAACTAAGCTCCCCACATCCCTCTCCTCCTCCTTGAAGCTTCCCCTTAGGCAGAAAGCATTTCAATAAGTCCTTTGGTTCCAACCAAAGTGAGTTACCTAAATTAAAGGTAACATTTTCTCTTAAATTATTTTCAATTATTTTGCTTCTCCAACCCCCAAACTCTTTTTATTTCCTTTCTTTTGTAACAACACCAGTATACACAATATACTAGGATGTTGTTATAAGAAGGATTAAAACTACACATTCACACAACTCCATCTAATGGATGATGAACATAATGTTTCTGTGGATGGCAAACTAACGCCTCACGAAACGATGATTGTTCAAATACATATTACCGCCTCTCATGGTGGCCATTAGGATGGAACTGTAATTAAATATGATATTAATTATATATATTTTATATATAAGCTTCTGTAATTCCATTTTATTTCATACAATTATTCGTTTCATGTTGTATATACATACGATAATTTCATTTGAGGAAGTGCGGACTACCGCCCCCTTAAAATGATATGACTCGTTCATACCACACATAGAACGTATAAAGGATGGTGTTAATGAACTTAAGTAACATATATAAAATATTATATTTTACTATAATAGTAATATACCTATGTATCATTTGGATTCGATTCTTTTAAAATAAAAATTAAATGGAAGTAGTATTCGTGCGTACGTACGGACTACCGTCTCCACGACCGCGATGAGATTCATTCTCCATCGTATCCATTCAAGTATAATTATCATTTGATGATTTAAAAATGATGTTTAAGGACTTGATACCATTCTGGATATGAATAATATACATCCCATTAATAACGAATATGGCTCACATAACAAAGAATGTAAAGTAAAATGAACCCGTTAACACCTGAAATAACGATAATTATAAGATATTATTAACAAATCAATGTTAAAAGATCATATATGATATCATATTAAAGTAACTGATTCTTGTATTATTCAATAACAATTATTTCACCATTATACAGGAGGTAAACCTACCATCGACCAAGGAAAAAGTACAAAGTAAGGGATTTTCTTATCTCACTTTCAATTCCGTGAGATTTCCATTTTTCGCCACTAAATTATTGAAAGTGGTGTATTGTGTACTGACATTTGATATATATTCATGATTCTATTTATATTCATATTATTCTGTAAATAATTTGGTGGTTATTTACTTTTGGCCATACGACTCAGTTGATTAACGTGGTAAGGGATTTTCTTATCTCACTTTCAATTCCGTGAGATTTCCATTGTTCACCACTTAATTATTGCATGTGGTGTACTGCCCATGATTATATTCATTGTGTAATATACTTTAATTTATGGGTATTTACATCATCATGTTATGATACTTCTTTCATGGGTGTATGTTTCGTAAGTTACCTAATCGATAAGGGAATTTGAGATTTCAATTTCCACTCATTTGGCTTTACACATATTTCATTGATTATATTACTCCAAGATTATGTGTGGAATCTCTATTCATTTGATTATGCCTTAATTTCCACTCCCCTTTCTGTGGATATACTTTTGATACACATAATCACTCCATTGATAAATTCTCAAGTGATCGGTATGAACTTGATAAGAGTAATTTTAACTCAATCTCCATTTGTTGAGTTAAATATCAAATTCGTTGGTGTTGTTTCTACAAGAATATGTGTGAATATCCTTTGATTGTTTTACAATGAATATTAAATCATATTTAGTGTATTTATATTTTTCACACATAATTATGTCGTTGATTTATCCTTAACCTAAGGATACGGCCTTTATGAGAGATTTCATCTCAATTTACATTCCATTGAGACTTCTTTGTTGATATACACCAAATCACTTTTATGTGGTGTATATAATGTACTTTGACATAGTATATCATGAATCCCTTTATTCTCATGATATTACAAAGTTTTGATTACCTCAATTATTTGTATTCAAGTGTCTCTTTTGGTTAGAATCTCTAACTAAAATACCATTTTTAAAATGTTTTAAAGACTTATTCTTCTAAATCTTGCTCATTAATGTCCATGTTTTAAAAATGGTTTTAAAGATTTATTTATATGGTCATTAATGTTTTATAAATTAAAACTCCTTTTAAAAAGTTTCAAAGTGGTATGGGACACTTTGATTCAAAAATCTATTTTTAAATGGCTTCTTGACAAATAGTGTGACTTTTAAATGATTTCAAGAAAAGGGGGATATTTCCCTCAAATAGTTTTGATGATTATTTTCATCTATGTCAACATCCTTCATTATTCATGATTGGGGTTAATGTGATACAATAAAATCTTCCATATTGTATCAAATGAGTTATGTTTGACTATGGATGTTCTATTTTTATACCATTCATGGATTGTGGTTAAAGTATTGACATTTCGTATGCTAGTTTTAATACGAATGTTTATTTTATGCTTAAACCTATTCATATGAGGAATGCATTGGACTTAATAAGTGACGGGTGGAGCCCGCTATAGCTCCTCGATGCATCGGTAGGTCTCATGAGACAAACTAGTGTCTTGGCACAAGGCCTTGGAAAAATCTTATTTGTAGTCTTGGCACGAGGCCTTGGCTATGTGGTTATGATAGTCTGGCATTATGCATTCCATCATTATGAAAGTGGTTATTGATATTGCATGTGATCATTCGAATAGTAGAATATCCATGTGAGTAAGTAAATGGCATTATTTCATTTTACCTTTGCCATTTTATGCTGAAGTTCAAGTTTCAAAGGCTTTTGTTTTAGTTATAAATTGCCTTAAGTATTTATGCTTATTTATGAAAGCTTCTGCTATAATGTTATCCTTACTGAGCATCCGAGCTCACCCCTTTCAATGTTTTATTTTTTTTTCCAGGTTTATGAAGAAGTAATTTATGAATGACCTGCAGGGATAGTATGAGGGGATATGAAGACAAGATGTTTTTTTTTATGATGTAATGTAAAAAATTTATGGATGTATCTAGTTATTCCAAGGCTACTAAACTAATCGGTCTTTCGAGACTTGATATTTCTCATGATCATGCCAATGTTATGTAATAATGCACCGACTCTGGGTAACTAGGGTCGGGGCGTTACAGTTGGTATCAGAGGAAGTTTAGTACAAACCTTGGTAGCTAGATTTAGATAAACTCTGATTAGAGCACGTAGACCTAAGATGAACTTTGAGGATTAGTATAAAAGAACTTCCTAGAATTTTGGTATTGTAGAGATTTTGTGAGTTTTCCGAGAAATACATCCCTGTCTGGATACGAGCAGGTAGAGGCGGCTCTGGCACAGATGTACCTAGGGGTAAAACCCGAAAACACCGCTTTGAGCTAGACTCGAACGGGAACTGGTGCACGACAACGGGCCTTGCTGCACTCTTGGTTACGACACTCCCGGGGGATATGCTTAGGATAATTTACATTTTCTTTGCAAACCGATTTAAGTAATATATACATAAGATGAGAGTAAATGACCTTGGTTAATACTAATATGTTTCAAATTGAGAATATGGTGACATTTTAATCTCTAAATGATTTTACGACTACTATTACTCACACAATGCTTTCTGGTTTTAGTCAATGGCTGGATTCCAAGGAAGTCATAGTGACTTTGAGAATGATGTACAAGGTGGGAACGGTGGTGGAAATGAGCAACAAAATGGAATGTTGATAGGCGTAAAAGATATCGTCTTTATGCCAAATCAGTTTTCCCAAAATATGATCAACAACATATATATTAACCAACTCCCAGACTCAACAAGGAAGAGAAAGGTGATAAATGATAAGATCTCCAGTAATGGAGACCATGGAGAAAAGAAACCTCAATTTTCATCGTGCAGGAATTGTGGAAAGAGACACCCAGGAAAGTGTCTCAATGGGACAACGAAATGTTTTACGTGCGGGAAGGAAGGACATAAAGTGAAGAATTGCCGAAGAAAAATGAAGAGTACTATGGAAGAAGATAAAAATGGTCCCAAGAGTCCATTTACAGTCATTTGCCGTAAATGTAGGGGACCTGGCCATTACCCGAGTGAATGTCCTATTTTATAGGATATTTTCTTGCTCAAAGAAGAAGCTATGCGGAAATAAATGGTTGGAGAAAAATTTAAAAAGTATTAGCACTCCTTGTTGATGGGTTTACTTTGGAATAATTTTCTCTTGTATTTGTAACCCCTCAGTTTTCCATGTGAGAATGATATTTGGGGAATAATTGTCTCTTATCTTGTGGATATAGGTATAAATAACCATTTGGTTTTATATGATCATTGGGGTTTGAGAAAATGATAAGTTATTATAATTTGGGATGAAAATGCAAAGTATGATATAAAATTTGTGGTTAAATTATGTTATTTTGAAAAATTTATCTCATTTTGGTAATATTATAGAATATAGTTTTTGAAAAAGGACAACACGTAGACCATGTGACAACCCGTCGCGTCGGACAAAGCTGTGGGAATCGAACCCACAACCAAAGTGCGATTGGGATTTATCGCCTACCACTGGACTACGTGAAGTCCCTGGTTAGTATGACTATTTGTTTTTGTTAAATGATTTTATTGATCAATAATAAGATGATTTGGGTTCTTATGTCTTATCAAATGAATACCCTTGGTATAGGAAAATGATTTGGTGATTAAGTGATAAATGTTATTTTGGAAGATGTTCGTTTTGTTAGGAACACTATATGCCCAAGGAAAATAGAATACAATGAGGTTTCATTTATAGAGTAATGGTGGATTTTTATCTACATTTTTATTGTTGATTTATAGTGATTTGGGTTATTTATGGAAATGATTAACCTATAACAGAGAATATGTGATGATGTTAATTACTTTTAAGTATGTGACTTTAAGAGTATTTTATGTCATTTGGAGATACAATGTAACATGGGAGACTACATAATCAAATTCTTCTATGTTTTGGGTTTCAATATTAGTTTGGATTATATTAAAGGATTTTAAGGACAATTGGTTATTGAATGGTATCTATTTAACTTTGGGGTATTGTTGGTTTAATTTTAGAAATTAAGATTAGTGCATATTTATCTCAATGAATATCCTTTTGGGGGATCATTAGATCATTCACTTACCATTTTGGTTTTGATTAATCTTCAAAGACAATGTAAATATATGGTTTATCCTGCATGGATCATGTGATTCTATAGAAGTTTATTCTAGCTCTTCCAGTGTGACCAAGTCTTCTTGAATACTCATCGTTTAAAAAAAATTGAGTTAGTGGTGGAAATTTATTAAAGAATGAAAATCTACTTAAAATTTAAGTATATCTCATAATGTTCTTAGTCAATATCATAAATGAATTCCTCTTCCTTATGTAATGTAACTTTAAAAAAAATGTTGTCCTAGATGGTACCTTAAATCATCACTAATTTATGGCTTTGGGATTTTTGGCCTTTTCATAGCCATGTTCTCTACCACTCTCCATCAGATAATTGATGCTTAGATTTCTCCTCCATATCCATATTTTCCTACATGGAACCCTAGTATGTGTTATTTTCGGTAATCTTCATACTTTCCACTCTTTATTTTAAATAGAGGCCTCATTAATTCATTTTTCGATGTGGGATTTCAACTAAGATATTTTGAAATGTCAAAAATGTGTGATCCCAATACCCTATATTTTGTTGAACCGATGGTACTTCAAATCATCATAGATTGATGAGTTTAAGGACCTCAATTTTATACTTGTTTGTGATTGATGACCTCAACCACTACCTATAAATATTTATGTTTTTCCTCCAATTATATGTCTCTAATTTCCACCAATGTTCTCCTAATCGAGATCATAATTTGGTGGTGACCCTTTCATTTCTCTTTTCCTCATATTAAGACTAAATTTTAGTAAACCAATTTCCGATGTGGGTTTTCCCACAAATATATTTTCTATTTTCAACCTTTTATTTTCGAAGAACAATTTCAAATTGCGAGGACGCAATTTATTGAAGGAGGGGAGAATGTAAGACCCCAAGATTTCATAGTGTGTTATTTCTTCAAAATAATTCAATAACTTGCACTACACGCAACACCGAGTTCAAGCGCACCATGACTTACCAAACAAGCCGTTCAAAAAAGGTTATGAATAGTATTAACTAAATTTTAAACGTTATATAATCCTTATAATTTTAGAATCCATATTATGAGTTTCTTAGACATAATGTAAGAACAAATTCATCTTCAGTATTGTAGTTTTACCAACTTTTAATAGTGAACCCTTTTTAAATAAAATATTTTAAACTTTTTGACTAAATGGGGACATCAAAAAATTTAAAATAAAACATCCCAAGCTTCCACGGTACGCTTTCCTTTGAATAAAACTGTAGCGTGTGTTGTACGCAACTTCGAGTTTTAACACACACCACAACCGATCAAACTAGCCGTTATGAATAGTAATACTTAATTTTTTGAAATTATATATATTTTATATTTCAAAATGGACTTCATTTTTGGATTCGGAATATCAAATTTAGCCTAAGGTGAAATTTTGGTACTTTTCGGATAACTTTCATATTTTGATTACTAAATTTTAATTAAAAACAACTTTTTTAATCAAAATAATTAATAGTGATAAATTATGAATTTGAGTGGTTTTAAAGTATATTTAGAATATATTTTTACCATCTAATATAATTTTGGTCATTGGACATAATTTTACAATTAAACCGAACATAAACAAGTGTCAATCTTTTGATAGTTATTATCTCTTAAAAACACGCTTTTTGTTTTGACAGTGGGAATTAATTTTAAATTAATTTATGCCACTTTTGTGTTTTGAATTTAGAAAAATGGATTCCATATTTGGAATCAGGATGTTCAAATTGTGTAAATAGGTAACTTTTATTTTTAGACATTTTGAATAATTATTGCGGTAAATATTTTATTTACCATGGTTAAGGGTAAATCCGGTAAATAAGGGTTAAAAAATAATATTATAATAATACTAAATTACCCTAAAACGTGTCTTAACCCTATTGGTTGATACATGGTCGACCATGGGAATCTTTGGGTCAATTTTGGGACCCCATTGATCCACTTTAAAGTGATAATGACACTTTATTTTAATTAAGTTAAAATGAATACAAAAATGGTATAAGCTTACATCTTTTAAAAGAACAATTTTTACATAGGGTTATACATGTTGGATTTTCTATTATAAATATTCATTAGAAAGCTAAAAAGATTTCCTACATAATGATATTTTATTTATAATTTTTAGACATAAAATAATTTAAATTATTAATGACACAATAATGATGCAATGTTTACCTCATTAATAAATCATTTAAATAAATAAGATTATAATGATTAAAATATTATCTAAAACCTGTCCAATTATTATTGGTTGATGTTATTTAGAATATGAGTCATCTTATCTTCGACCTCAATGATTTTTGGACCATTATAAACCGAATATAATTATATTATAAAGTAATACTTTCACTCTTTCCTAAAGAGCCCCTCCTCTCCCTTATAAAAGGAGACCACTTCTACTCATTCCTCACACCTATCAAGCCACTTGGCTCGTCCAAACTCTGACCAACTAAGCTCCCCACATCCCTATCCTCCTCCTTGAAGCTTCCCCTTAGGCAGAAAGCATTTCAATAAGTCCTTTGGTTCCAACCAAAGTGAGTTACCTAAATTAAAGGTAACATTTTCTCTTAAATTATTTTCAATTATTTTGCTTCTCCAACCCCCAAACTCTTTTTATTTCCTTTCTTTTGTAACAACACCATTATCCACAATATACTAGGATGTTGTTATAAGAAGGATTCAAACTACACATTCACACAACTCCATCTAATGGATGATGAACATAATGTTTCTGTGGATGGAAAACTAACGCCTCACGAAACGATGATTGTTCAAATACATATTACCGCCTCTCATGGTGGCCATTAGGATGGCACTGTAATTAAATATGATATTAATGATATATATTTTATATATAAGCTTCTGTAATTCCATTTTATTTCATACAATTATTCGTTTCATGTTGTATATACATACGATAATTTCATTTGAGGAAGTGCGGACTACCGCCCCCTTAAAATGATATGACTCGTTCATACCACACATAGAACGTATAAAGGATGGTGTTAATGAACTTAAGTAACATATATAAAATATTATATTTTACTATAATAGTAATATACCTATGTATCATTTGGATTCGATTCTTTTAAAATAAAAATTAAATGGAAGTATTATTCGTGCGTACGTACGGACTACCGTCTCCACGAACGCGATGAGATTCATTCTCCATCGTATCCATTCAAGTATAATTATCATTTGATGATTTAAAAATGATGTTTAAGGACTTGATACCATTCTGGATATGAATAATATACATCCCATTAATAACGAATATGGCTCACATAACAAAGAATGTAAAGTAAAATGAACCCGTTAACACCTGAAATAACGATAATTATAAGATATTATTAACAAATCAATGTTAAAAGATCATATATGATATCATATTAAAGTAACTGATTCTTGTATTATTCAATAACAATTATTTCACCATTATACAGGAGGTAAACCTACCATCGACCAAGGAAAAAGTACAAAGTAAGGGATTTTCTTATCTCACTTTCAATTCCGTGAGATTTCCATTTTTCGCCACTAAATTATTGAAAGTGGTGTATTGTGTACTTCCATTTGATATATATTCATGATTCTATTTATATTCATATTATTCTGTAAATAATTTGGTGGTTATTTACTTTTGGCCATACGACTCAGTTGATTAACGTGGTAAGGGATTTTCTTATCTCACTTTCAATTCCGTGAGATTTCCATTGTTCACCACTTAATTATTGCATGTGGTGTACTGCCCATGATTGTATTCATTGTGTAATATACTTTAATTTATGGGTATTTACATCATCATGTTATGATACTTCTTTCATGGGTGTATGTTTCGTAAGTTACCTAATCGATAAGGGAATTTGAGATTTCAATTTCCACTCATTTGGCTTTACACATATTTCATTGATTATATTACTCCAAGATTATGTGTGGAATCGCTATTCATTTGATTATGCCTTAATTTCCACTCCCCTTTCTGTGGATATACTTTTGATACACATAATCACTCCATTGATAAATTTTCAAGTGATCGGTATGAACTTGATAAGAGTAATTTTAACTCAATCTCCATTTGTTGAGTTAAATATCAAATTCGTTGGTGTTGTTTCTACAAGAATATGTGTGAATATCCTTTGATTGTTTTACACTGAATATTAAATCATATTTAGTGTATTTATATTTTTCACACATAATTATGTCGTTGATTTATCCTTAACCTAAGGATACGGCCTTTATGAGAGATTTCATCTCAATTTACATTCCATTGAGACTTCTTTGTTGATATACACCAAATCACTTTTATGTGGTGTATATAATGTACTTTGACATAGTATATCATGAATCCCTTTATTCTCATGATATTACAAAGTTTTTATTACCTCAATTATTTGTATTCAAGTGTCTCTTTTGGTTAGAATCTCTAACTAAAATACCATTTTTAAAATGTTTTAAAGACTTATTCTTCTAAATCTTGCTCATTAATGTCCATGTTTTAAAAATGGTTTTAAAGATTTATTTATATGGTCATTAATGTTTTATAAATTAAAACTCCTTTTAAAAAGTTTCAAAGTGGTATGGGACACTTTGATTCAAAAATCTATTTTTAAATGGCTTCTTGACAAATAGTGTGACTTTTAAATGTTTTCAAGAAAAGGGGGATATTTCCCTCAAATAGTTTTGATGATTATTTTCATCTATGTCAACATCCTTCATTATTCATGATTGGGGTTAATGTGATACAATAAAATCTTCCATATTGTATCAAATGAGTTATGTTTGACTATGGATGTTCTATTTTTATACCATTCATGGATTGTGGTTAAAGTATTGACATTTCGTATGCTAGTTTTAATACGAATGTTTATTTTATGCTTAAACCTATTCATATGAGGAATGCATTGGACTTAATAAGTGACGGGTGGAGCCCGCTATAGCTCCTCGATGCATCGGTAGGTCTCATGAGACAAACTAGTGTCTTGGCACAAGGCCTTGGAAGAATCTTATTTGCAGTCTTGGCACGAGGCCTTGGCTATGTGGTTATGATAGTCTGGCATTATGCATTCCATCATTATGAAAGTGGTTATTGATATTGCATGTGATCATTCGACTAGTAGAATATCCATGTGAGTAAGTAAATGGCATTATTTCATTTTACCTTTGCCATTTTATGCTGAAGTTCAAGTTTCAAAGGCTTTTGTTTTAGTTATAAATTGCCTTAAGTGTTTATGCTTATTTATGAAAGCTTCTGCTATAATGTTATCCTTACTGAGCATCCGAGCTCACCCCTTTCAATGTTTTATTTTTTTTTCCAGGTTTATGAAGAAGTAATTTATGAATGACCTGCAGGGATAGTATGAGGGGATATAAAGACAAGATGTTTTTTTTTATGATGTAATGTAAAAATTTATGGATGTATCTAGTTATTCCAAGTCTACTAAACTAATCGGTCTTTCGAGACTTGATCTTTCTCATGATCATGCCAATGTTATGTAATAATGCACCGACTCTGGGTAACTAGGGTCGGGGCATTACAAAAATTATGTAGATCTCATTTATTTATTTTTTGTATTATTATAAATGTAAACTTCATTAGTGCTAGAACGGTTAATACATGAAGTATTTACATTCCATTAAAATATTCAATTTAAATTAATTACTTGTTTTGTACTAGAGGATGCAAAACTTTTAAATGTTTTACATTTTTTCCCTCTACATTTAATTACCCTTATATTCAAATCGTTAAATCATTTAATCACTCTATTATTTTATGAATTAATTCGATTAAATATTTTATTAACCAATGATCTTAATTCATACTCTTTTGAATCTGAGGGCATTTGATGGGAACCACCATCAGCCTCAGTATAAGCCAAGGGAGAAAGGCCGTGATTTTTCTATCATGACAGCTGAAGTTGAATCTCCGAATAATGTGGTAGCAGCTACTCTTGATTTCCTCTCAATGCTAGCAAGTAATTTGTTTGATTTTGGTTCAATGTATTCCTTTATTTCCTCTATGATTGCATAAAATTTAGAATCATCTCATGTTTTGATAAAAGTATAGTTATCAGTCAAGAATCATGGTGGGATTATCCAAGCATCGTGAGTGTTTAGAAACTATAGTTTTTACTTTAGTGAGCATAATATTATCAAAGATCTAGTAGTCATTACCATTCTATAATTCAACATTATACTAGGGATGAACTGGCTCTCAATGTATAATTCTAAGATAAAATGCAGAAGCAAGGAAATCTCAGTAGTCTTGAATAGAAAACATAGAGTTATTTTCCACGGAGAGATATATCAACTAGATATATGTCTTGAAGAACCTCCTATATCATTCTTTATGGTTTTATCGGTGAATAATAAGAATGAAATGAGAGTTTAAGGATAGAAAATGTCCCCATCATCTAGGAATATGTTGAATTATTCCCTGAGGAGATACCTGGTCCTCCCCCAAAAATAGAGGTAGAGTTCCCCATTGAACTCATACTTGGATCTCATCTGATATCAAAGACCCTCTAGAGGATGGAAAATATAGAGCTAGATGAATTAAGATACAACTCAAAGATCTTTTGAATAAGGGGTTTATCTAACTGAGTGTGTCTCCTTGGGGAGAACCAGTTCCCTTTGTGAAGAAGAAGGATGGATTGATGCAGCTGTGCTCTGCTTATAGAGAACTAAATGGGATCATAGTGAAGAAAAAATACCCTCTTCCAATAATTGATGACTTATTTGACCAAATATTTGGGGTTTAATTCTTCTCTAAGATTTATCTTTGATTTGGTTATCCTTAATTGAGGGTGAGGAAAGAAGATATTCCAAAAACGGCCTTCCAATCAAGATATGGGCATTATATATTTGTTTTCATTCCCTTGGAACTGACTAATGCACATAATATTTTTATGTATTTGATGAATTGAGTCATTAAGTACTACCTTGGTAACATTGTGGTAGTTTTTATTGTTGATATTTTGATATATTCCAAAAGTCACGAAGGGCATGAAGATCATCAAAGGATTATTTTTCACACTCCATAGAAGGAGAGGATTTTTGGTAACTTTAGGAAATTCAAATTCTTCTTACAACAAGTTGATTTATTTGGGCACATTGTAACCAATGAAGGAATCAAATTTAACCCTACAAAAAAAAGTTGTAGAGGAGTGGCCTTGAACTATTACAATAACTGAGAATTGAAGTTTCCATGGATTAACAGGATATTATAGGGGGATTGTGAAAAAAAATTCATTCCATTATAATCCATTAACCAAGTTAACTCAAAAATGGATCATGTTCATCTAGTCAAAGGAATGTGAGGATTGTTTCCAAGAGATGAAGAAGAGATTGGTTATTGCACCCATGTTAACGTTTTTCTCAAGTGGATAATGATTCACTATTTTTATCAATTCATCTAAAATAGATCTTTGGTGCATCCTCATGCATAATGAAAAAGTCATTACATATGAATCTCGACATTTGAAGACTCATTATCAGAACTATCCTACACATGATCTGGAGCTGGATGCTGTTGTTTTTGCTCTGAAGATATGGAGGCACTATATTTATGGGGAGAAATGTGATATATACATAGACCATAAATGTTTGAATTATATTTTCACACAAATGGAATTGAACATGATGCAGAGGAGATGGTTAGAACTTCTCAAAGTCTATGAATTTTTTATTCATTATCATCCCAGAAAAGAAAAAAAGTCACTGATGCATTGGGTAGAAAAGACCCAGTTGTTCTTTCCATGATGAGGATTTAGAGAGATCCTTTGATCAATGATCTAGTAATGCTGGACATGGGAATTATAAGAGAAGGGACATCATCAACCCTAACCCAAATGATTTCTCATCCATCATTACTATTGAAGATCCAGAAATCTCAGAAAAAAGATCATTTGTTACAGAAGAAGATTGAGGCTATAAAGGATGGGATGTTTCTTGAGTTTATTATTTATTAAGAAGGTGTACTGAAATTTCCTACAAGAATATGTGTTCCATATTTTCCGGAAATAATGATGGAGCTTATGGAAGTATCTCATAACTCTACTTTCTCTATAAATCATGGAAGCTAGAAAATGTATATGGACCTTCATGATCATTATTTGTGGGATAATATGTAAAGGGAGATTGCTTAATACATTTCAAGGTGCCTAATATGTCAGAAAGTGAATGCAGAGCAACAACTTCCTAAAGGGGTATTGTAACCACTACCCATACCAGCATGGATGAGGGACAATATCACAATGGTCATCGGCACTGGTCTCCTAAGAACTTACAAATGAAACAATGTGATATGGGTTATTGTGGATTGTCTCACAATGACTGCCCATTTTATCTCAATTTGGGAATATTTCTCTTTTCATCCACTTGCGAGGATTTACATGAAGGAAGTTGTAAAGCTGCATGGAGTTCCACATTCTATCATATCTAATTGTGATCTATGGTTCACATAAAAATTTGGGAGAGGTCTTCAACATGCTCGGAGCACTGAATTGATTTTCAGTAAGGTATATCACCCCCAAACTAATGGCCAATATTAAAGGACTATTCAAATTGTCAAGGACAAGCTGAGAACATTCTCATTGGAATTTAAATGTGGATGGGATCAACATCTCCCTTTAGTTGAGTTATCTTAAAATAATAGCTTCCGCTCAAGAATTCAAATGGCACCATATGAAGCTATATCTGGGAAGAAATGTAGAACTCCTACCATTTGGGATGATGCTGGTGATAGAAAGCATCATGGGCCTGATCTTGTGTAGGATATGACAGAGAAAGTCCATGCCATCCAACTACACTTTAAGGCTTCTCAGAGTCGACAATATAATTATGAAGACAACATTCAAAGGGACATGTAGTTTGATGTTGGTGACAAATTATTTCTTTAGATATCACCTTGGAAGATAGTCATGTGGTTTGGGACGAAAGGGAAGCTCAGTGCTAGGTACATTGTCCCTGATGAAATCTTTGATCGCGTAGGAGCAGTGGCCTATCGTCTTTAACATCATCCCAATCTAGCATAAGTTCATTATTTCTTCCACATATTACACTTGAGGAAGTACATACCTAACCCTTAACATGTACTAATCCTAGAGGTTGTACAACTGGAACATGACCTCCCTTATGAGGAGCAGCCGGTGGAGATCTTGGATTGTAGAGACAATGTTCAACACAACAAGACTACCCACCATGTCAAGGTGTTGTGGAGAATCTACAAATGCGAAGAAGCCACATGGGAACTAGGGGAGTCTATGAGGAAGAAGTACCCACACCTTTTATTTTCTGTGGGTATGAGTTAAAATTTTAGGGATGAAATTTCATAAGTGGGGAAAAATGAAACAACCCGGACTTCTGAATAATATTTGTTTCCCAAATTTTTGTGTGTTATTTAATACTCAACAAAAAAATATCCTTAATGTAATGAAGTGAGTATAATTAAAATGATATCACTGAGTTTCTAATGTTATTTGACTGTCAGTCAATATGACCGTTGGAAACTAAACTCTAAACATTACGATTATTGTTTACAAATACAAGTGATCTTGGTTAATTAATACAGAAAGAAGATTTGTTGGCCTCATCTAGTAGATTCGGGTTGTATGAAGCCCATATGTCAGAGCATGGGAAGGAGGTTGCATCTCTGGGATTTACTCTAGACCAAGCCCAAGTCGAACTACAACATCTGCAGTGTGAACATGATCACCTAAGGGAGAAGTTCAAGTTCATAGATATCATTACTCAGTCAATGTTGTTTGAGTTGCCTCAAGATTCTATCACCATAGCACACCATACACTTAGGTCCTATGTGGGTATTATAAGGGGATATGTAATGAGGACTTAGTTACTTTTTGTAGTCCATTGTTATAAATAAATTTTTATTTATTATTATGGGATAATTTGTGATTTTCAAATATCCTGATAAATGTTGGATGAACTTATAGTTCCATATTATTAATGAATTTTGGTAAAAATGTATTCTTTAAAATAATTAATAATGTGAATTGACTTTCAAAAAAAGGCCTTCTGCAGTTGTTATCATTATGAAATTTAGTGTCTAATAAGATCAACATAATTTTCAGTGAACATTAAAGTATGAATAGTAAAATAATCGTATGAATAGTAATGAATAGTAAATAATAGTAAATTGGACATTAAAAAAATAGAAACTTCGCACATGAATGTATAAATTTAATATAGACATATTAAAAGTGAAAAATACGATCACATTATAATTTTGGCGCCAAACAATTTGGATGAAGAAGCACAAGAGGAGAGTCTCTGAAGCTGCCTCGCGATGCCCTTTCACAAAGACCCATGGCCCCGCGGCCGCCATGGAGCAAGGAGGCAAGATGCTCCGTGAATTTGATGGATCCAAAAAATTGGGTAGAATAAGGATAATATGAGAGTATCCAGAGCTGCCTCGTGAATCCCTTTCACGAAGAGCCATGGCCCCGCAGCTGCTGCGGAGCAAGGAGGTGGGATGCTACACGAACCGATTTGACATTCACATGCCCGCCATGGAACAAGGAGGCGGGATGCTCCACTAGCCAATTTGACATTCACGAGCCCACTGCAGAGCTAGGATGCGAGATGTTCTGCGAACCCCTTTGACATTTGTGAGCCGTCGTTGAGCAAAAGCCATCTTCACACCGAGCGAGCTCTACTTCGCGGCACCTCTTGCCTATAAATACAAGAATCCCCCCAATCCCATAGGATGTATCATCCAACCTTTCTCCCTCTCCGCTCTGAAGGTGTGAAGCACTTTCTTCTCTATGAACCATGAACTTCTCAAGGTACATTTCCATTGTGAGGTGCCTCCCTGTTTGCCTTGTTTTAACCCCTATTTCAAGAGGGATGACTTTCACAAAGCCCACAGGACTTCACGATGGAAGGGGATCCCCACAGGGACTTGGGTCATCACTGAGTGTCTATTATTCATGATACACCTTCTATGCACACATTAATCATATGTTAAGGCAGGGTCACTACGCTTCAGGAAGCACATTGCTTCACAACACCTTGCTTTATAAGGAACCTTTTCTTCGTGAGGCAGTGCTTCGTGAATGCCTTTCCACTTCACGAAGCACCTTCTATATGAACATATGACCATACCCTGGATATTAAACTTCACTTGGTGAATAATACCACTTCACGAAGCCCCTAGATTACATGGAGCATCATATCTCTACAAGGGTCCTACCCCTGAACTCCTTTTCCCTGCAACGACTTCTCCTATGAAGCCCTCCAGGTTTGCATGAAGTAACCTCAAAGTACCTTGGGCAGTGTTTCACATTGCATTGCTTCGCCTCATGATTTTTCTCATAGGCATGTTAATAGCTATAAGTTCCTCGCATAACCACAATAACATGGTCCCCCAATAGGATCACTTCTCGACACCCCCCAGTCCTATCGTTTCATGTCACTTCTCTTCACCAAGGTGTAAAGGGTGTTGGTCATGTAAATACTAGGAGGTGCGGAATGAACCCACCTCTTCTGAGCTGGAGTCCATTAAGCTATCAAGATCCATCATCCTTAGCACATGATGTTAATCGATGACCACACCCCATGCATCCTATGTGGGGTCTGCCAACTTGGACATTCTGCACGTCTGCTCGTCTCCACAAGAGTGGTATCTTCTTCAAAAGGAATGAGATCCTCTTTGCTGGAGCGGCGCCTATCCATGACGAAGGGAAACCATCTTGGTGTAATCCCATAGATTTTTTTGATTGAGGTACTATGACTAGTTGTCCTTTTGGTGCCAATGCTCTGAGAGGGGGTGATGGGAACCAATTCCCTTCTCTCTCCTTCGTAGCATGTTCCTCTCCCATTGGGATTTATCACTATTGGGCCTCTATCCTGGAGTAAGTCCCGGTGACCGTCTCCCTGGGCCTTGGACCACGCGAATTCCCCTATTTCCTATTTGGGCCATTAACCATGTGTAAGCACCATTCCACTTCCCACAGATGCACCTTTCGCGACGTGATCGTCCGGTCTCTACTGCCTCTTGTTTCTCACACCGAGCATGACTAACGTGGGCTTAGAGTAAGCACTGACCATGACACCTCTTTTTGGCCACCTAGAGTGTAAGCCCAATACCCCTTTATAATCTACATGGACATTGATCCTTGATAAGGAATGGCACATAGGAATCCTCCCCGAGGTTAAAGCCCAATAACCTATTGGACCTGACCACTTCATGTTGGTTCACCCCGGTCCTGCATGATGTTAAACTATATACCCCAATTAGTGGTAGGCCTTTGTTCCCCAGTCTATGGTAACCCATTTTCCATATCCCAATCTGTGGGGAAATTTATCCTTACAAAAGAAAGTTATGTAGGAATCCTCCCCGGGGTCAATCCCAATAACCATTAGTTCCGACCATTTTCACGTCAGTTCCAATGCCCCCATTATGAACTACGAGGACTTTGATCCTTGCTATGGTGAGGTACGTAGGAATCCCCCATGAGGTTCAATCCCACCAACCATTTGGTCCCTAGTTCCCCATTCATGTTGGTCCACTAACCCCCATCCCATATGAACTACGTTGGTTTGATCCATGTCTCCAAGGCAGGGTGTGTATGAGTCCTTTATGAGGATTAACCCTATCCAGTAGTAATCCATTGTGACCCCATCCATTGGTATTCCGTTGTGACCCCATCTAGCAGTAAGTCGTTGTGATCCCCATTCAGCTATAATACGTTGCCACCATAACCAGCGGTAAGCCGTTGGAGACATCCTAAACTACGTTGACACTGATTCCCTTTCACGGGGATATGTAGGAAGTCTCCTCGAGACTCAATCCCAACATTACCATCATTTTCACAGGGGTTCCATACCATTCACCATCCCATTAATTTAACACTGCATAACCCATATTGATTCTTACCCGGGCCACCACATCTCAGTGAGGTTATGACATCTCACCCCCTACATCAATGTACCTTCCAGGGGTTACACTCATCTGATCCACTGTAGTCAATGTTTTTATAAGTCTGATATGTCACCGCTGGACGTTAAACTTGCGAAATACCCTATGTTAAATAGGGGAAGTTGAGAAAGCCCGTAGAGACATGCCTAGGGCATACGATTCCTCACATTAGATGTGGGATGCCTCAGGTATTTGCGCCCTCGTGAAGCCCTGTAATAAGGTACCAAAGACAAACACACCAGTGTTCCAACGTCCAGACACGCCAATGATGCCCAACATGACTACTCCCTCAACATAAAAGATGGTGTCCTAACATGAACCCTTGGAATGTCCAGATAAGAGCAGTGTAATTAACTGGAATCCATGAAGATATGGTGCTGGGAAGTGTTTCACGAACAATGTATTAAATTTATAAGGGATAACTGGACTTGGTGATGAGTTCCAAGGAAGAATCCATGGATGGAAGAAGCAAAATCCCATCATCCCATTTCGATCGAGGAGAAAACAACCCGAAATAAGCGAAAGATTCCACCTTCCTTTGAAAATTGGGATTGTGAGGCTACAAACAATGCCTTTTATATTCAATAAGATGGATACATCCTCCCTGTCGAAAGCGTCGAAAACATATACGTTTTAGTATTTTTGTATGGCATAAATATTTTATTTATAATTTTATAATTAATTTAATAATTTAAAAAGGAAAGGTGTTTTTGTAAAATGTAATCATAATTTTTTACTTTATATTATTATAGTTATACGATAATTTTAGAGGACCCTGATTACATTTTTAAGGTGTTTCACACGATGTTATAGTTTTAAAGTTGTATTTTTAGAGTAAATAATGATTTTATTTAAAAAATAAATTAAAACTATTTAAAAAATTATTTTCATAAAATGAATTTAGTTTTTGAATTTAGAGAATCGATATTAGGTTAGGAAAAATTTTGGGGATTTTTCTGAAATAGTTGAATTTTCGGTGAATAGTAAAAATATAGTTTTGAGTTTCGGGTGTTTAAATACTTAATTAATGATGTAATAATGATATAATAATTTCGGTATACTTTTTAATATTATGATATGATATGAGGTGTCCCAATTGGCCAATACCATGGGAAAATACCCTGGGAAAGCCCATTGTTTTGGAAATACCACCGATGAGGTGTCCCTTGGAAAATAATAATTTATTCCTTCACTTTTCCTAATAATACCTTAGAATTACATCATTAATTTCTTTCCTAAATCCTATTAAACGAATATATGGCCTTTTTAACTCCCATGAAATCCTCCCATGGTGCCTTCAATCCTCCAAAGGTCCCGACCTTCAAACTTTCGAAGTTACTCTTCATGGTAAGGAATCCTTTCACCCTCATCTTTTAAGTCATGATTTCTTGTATGTTGTGTCTTCTAGTATCCATATATTTATGTGAACGGTATGTTATTATATATTCTTATTATAATCCATTTCATGTAAAAATGATGAGATACACTTTCTGCTCACATCAATGTATTTTCTGAATGTTTAAGTGACGTTGTTAGGCTGCCGAATTTTCATAATAGAAATCACATTTTATCATTCCTTCGTGTTTCCTTTACATGTTGTATGTCATTAAAATATCCATGAAATGATATTTGTATGTATCCATACTGTATTTTCTATTTTTAGGTATGGGATAGCCTTTTCCCCTCTCTTTTTATTATTTTCAAAAACCATGTTACATAGTCATTATGCTGCAGAAATTTCGTCTCAAAATTTATGTATCTTTTTTTCAAGAATTCTCTTATTTTATTATTGTGAATTTACAAATCTATTGTTACATTCATAGGTATTCATGTTGACATAAAAATTTATCTATTTGATTCTGGATTTGATATACATACAACCGCAACTCCCTTTCCATGGCTTATAAATGACATAATTATCTTACTTTTAAGCACTATTAAAATGTCACAATTTGAAATGATTCCCATTTATTTTATTCTCTGTGGGTTATTTATGAAATGTTTGATTATTATATATATGGACCACATGAAAATAAAGACATATTAATCATTCACCTTGATAGCGCTCTAATGCATTGGTTAAAAAATTAATCTCTAGAGATGACAAGTTTCGCGATATCTTGGTGAATATCCTTGGTAATTTTCTTATGACACCTCGGGGTTGAAACATGGTGATATATTCATTAACATCAAAATGAAATGTTATATTTACATATTCTTGTTATGATTCATGTTCTTTTTATTATGTTATTACTATTTCCCATTGCTCATGTCTTATGGTTTTAATCAAGTTCTTATGGATATCACAAGTAAATTGATTCCCTTTCATTCATAACTGGGCCTTCAAGTCACACTTTCTTTTGATGTATGTCTCTAGGATATGTGATGAAGTAACTTTACATAATTTGAAACTATGATGAATCCTTAAAATAAGTTTAGAAGAATTTTTTATGTTGTTTTCATGTATTATGTTCCTGATTTCCAAGAAACTAGACTTTAATGGTCCTCTATTTGTAAAATGTAGAAAAATTATGTAATAAAAATGTGGGATGCTTTAATAAGGTATTTTAATCATAAATATAAACAAAATAATCTTGTTAAACAATGTGATTATACCATAAAACCATTACTACATAGGTTACATTTAATCATTAATCCCCTAGAAGAATAAAATAAAATTAAATGTATAATATAATTATATTAAATATATCCTAGATTTTTATTTCCAAAGGTGTTTTTTATATAAACATCATCAAGTAATATAGGTTATTAACATGAGATATTTCTTGAAGAAGATAATATGAGACAAAAATCACATGCTACTTTAATAATTGTTATAATTTTAACTAATAATAATGAATAAAAAAATAAATTTAAATATCATGAATGAAAAAGATATTTTTTTTTATATAACATGTCAATTGGGTATTATATACACTTCTAAAAAAGGAAATGAGTTGTGAATTTGCATATGTCACCAAAATATAAATGAGAGACTAGAAATCACATTCCATAATTCTTGAATTCCTATGTAAAAAATAAAACATCGTATATAATAGTTATATTATTTTTATAAATATATTATAGATAAATAATTATATATATTATCCTATATATAATTTACATATTACATGTTATTACTCTTTTATTAAAAATTCCATGTTAAAGTCACGTTTTTTTGTATCAACTGCTTTGTTTATCATATATGTTTTGATTTCGTATTTTCGATCCTATTACATAGATCATTGATAATTATTCTCTTGAATATTAAACATGATATTAATGTAAGATATATTAATTATATATTTAATTATAGTAATCTAAAAAATTAGAAATATAATATAGACTACACTATCCGTGGAGATGGTTGTTCATATGTAAGCATCATTGTTATTTTTATTTTATCGACGGAATAAGTGAAATATTTGTTAAAAATATATATAAATTAAATAATATTTTTTATTCCATATAATTAAACAATGTTTATTTAATCCTACTTCTATCTTTATCAATGTGAAGCATACGTGGAAAACGAATCACATTTCTTTGCGAGGTGTTCGTCCATTGTAAACATGGTCGACATTATCATGTCCCATAGGAAATGTATAGTAAGAATATATATTTTAAATTATAATTATATAAGTACTATTATTTATTAAATTTAATATGTATTTATTTAATCCATATTTATTACCATCCATTTAAAATAAAAATGAAAAACACATCACATCGGCACGTGAGGATGTAGTCTTCCGTACACATGAGCGATGTTAATGTATTTCAATGGGTTATGAGGTAACCAAGTATATGTGGTATTATAATTAAAATGATATAATGATATTTTAAATATAATATTTACAAATTTAATCCATAATTATATCCATCCATATAGGATGTGATGGAAAATAAATAATATTTTTTCACATGGTGATCAGCCACCATACAAATGATTGATGATTTCATATCCCATTTGATAGAGTATTGGTAGATATAGATTCTTAAATTATCAAAATAGAATCATGGTATTTTCATATAATAATAATAAAATCAAATTTTATGGAGTTTGATGATGAAATTAAAGTAAAAAAAATGGTTTGGAATTTACCTATTTTTGGAGAGCCTATTTAGTTTTACACCTAACTCCTTCATCAAATGTATTACTAAAAAAATAGTCCTTCTAGGTAAATTTTATGGAATTAAAGAAATGTTTTGGTCTAATAATGTTTGAAAAAAAGTTCTTTATTTGTAAATAGGAGAGGATAGGGGTGTCTATTTATAAGTTAGGTGATTGGAACACTTGAAATTTTTGAAATGAAAATGGTGTATGTAACACCCAAGACTTTTATGTTATATAAATCATCAAAGGAATATTTTTCTACACAACACTTGCTTGGCTTGCTTTACACGCAATCGCGACCTTCCTCGATAGCTTGCGTCGTACGCAATACCGAGTTTCACTAAACAACAATATGCTATTAAAACTAGCCGTTATGAATAGTAATAACCACTTTTTGAAATTTTATAAATTTTATTTTTCAAAATGGACTTCATTTTTGGACTCAGAATATCGAAATTAGCCTAGGGTGAAATTTTGGTATTTTTCTGAAAAATTTCAATTTTTGATGAATAGTGAAACCACTAAGTGGTAGGTTAAAAACTGAATTTTGCATAAAACTTAATTTTACCGCTTCTGTGAATGGAATTTCGAAAATCCGAGAGACACGGTTAATATCAAGGACTAAAATGTGGTTCAATGAGATGAAAATAATTTTTTGGTGAATAGTAACTTTTTACTATTTTTACCGCGGTTAATAGTAAATAGGGTAACTAAGGGTAAATATGATATTAATATTACCCTAACACATGTCCTAATTCTATTGGACAAGTGTAATTCGACCAAAAACAAACTTAGGAATAAAATATGACCATTTAGGCCCACTTGGATTAGATTAGGACATTTATTATTAATTTATTTAAAGAAGGGTTAAAATAGTTAAAATCAAAGTTTAATAAGTAAATCATTTTTAATATAGGGTTATACATAAGATAAATTCGATTGTAAATATTCATTAGAAAGCTAAAACGATTTCCTACATGATGGTATTTTATTTGTAATTTTTAGACATCAAATAATTTAATTTATTTATGACACAAAGATGATGCAGTAATTATCTTATTAATGAAATATTGACAAAATTGAGAATATAAATACCAAAATAAATGTAATTTGAGACTTTTTATGAATTCCACTAATTTTCTAGGTTACTATGATATATTATTATTGATTTAATCAACTTGGTTCGAACATATAATTCTGTTATGACTTTCACAAAAATCATATATCAAATAGTGTCAAAATTGACACAAAATAGGTTTTAAATCAAATATTATATTATTAATTGTTATTTTATTCCTAAAAATCTAAGGTTCGGCCACATGACTTAGATAAGGATATATATATTAATAATAAACAATTTGGGGTTTGTTTGGCATGTTATAGTAAGTGTATTAACCATATAGTGAAAGAAAACAAAAAGACACGGTAAAAGTTAAATTAATTAACTTAGAGTTAAATCTAATTGATAAGGTTAAAATAATACCCTAAACATGTCTAAATCCTATTGGTTGATAGGATTTCGACCCATCCCCACTTTAGCTTCGAAATAAGACCCTTTGGAACCATTATAAACCGATTTTGACTTTAATATAAAATAATATTTTAAGATATTCCTAAGGTGCCCCTCTCCTCCCTTATAAAAGGGCCCCTCCTCCCCCTCCTCCTCACACCAATTTGAGCACTCAAGCTCGGCCAACCCCTGCCATTTTCCCTTCTCCACTTCCCTAGAATAATCCTAGAGGTCCTGGTCTTCTCAAAAGACCAATATTAGTTCCTTAAGTGGAGGATTCAAAAAGGCGTTCCAAAGAAGAGGTAATATCCATTACCGATCTTTTCAATTTCTTTCTTCTTCAACTTCTTATTTTTTAGTTGTTTCATGATAAAGTAATAACATCAGTATTACTTACATACTGATATGTTATTATAAATATGAAACAACCCTAATTCACCTTCTATCCATCCTACGGAAAAATGAAATCACCGCGCGTGCGTACGTACGGAATACCGTCTCCACGCCGTGGTGTAATCTATTTTCCACCATCACCTTAAAAGGATGGGTATAATGGTGTAATCAGTAACTATATATGATTATTATTAAGTAATATTGATACTGAAATAATATATATATATACTCCAATACAATTCCACGATCATAGGAACGATATCATCACTCGTGCGTACGTACGGAATACCGTCTCCACGATGTGATGCGACTCGTTCTACATGATCTTCATTTCATAATGATTATATAAATGAATTGAATGAATGAATATGGTATATACTACACTAATACCATTCTGGAAATGAATTATATATAACCTAAAGATAAGAATAAGAATTTATTCGACAAAACACGCATAAGAACAAAAAGTTATAAAGACCCGAGTAACAAGTAACAATGAAATATTACTAACAAGAAGCTAATAATATGACCATATATGATCTCATATCAATATGTATGATTCTGGAATAAGTCAATAACATTATTTAAACCATTATACAGGAGCTTCGGACACGAACAAAGCAAATCGGACCTAAGGTAAGGGAAATATCACAATCTCATTTTTATCCGAGATTGTTTATTCGTAAGTATTTACTGGGGTGTATTTTATCATCCACATCCATGTTCCCTCAATATGTAATATTGTTTCCATCCACTTGCAATAGTTTAAATCCAATTTTACCCTTAGGTGAGTTTTTAGTAAAGAATATGAAAGGAATCTTTTGTCGTTTTTCCGTATGAGGTACTTTTTTGACTTTTCCGACAAAAGTACGAAGAATGTTTTTTTAACTTATACGGCATGAATGGATTTTTAAAACATTACTTCAAAGAAGCTTCCTTTACAAGTTTTCAAGTTTATTTTTAATCAACTTATTTTATTTTAAAGTTGTATGACATGTTATGAAAGGAAAAATGTTTTTGAAGAAGAAAGGATATTTTCCTCAAGAATTCAATTCAAGTGTTTTATCAAAATTATTTTCCATCTAAGATAATAAAGGGTTCTGTTTCTATCCATATTTTTACATTGGTTTGACTATGTTGTGATGGAATTATGTTTATGAATTCCTTTATCATATATGAATTGATTTATGATGTCATGATGTTTCAAGAATCCCATTTTTGTTATATGTGTTATGCGATGATGTATGTTTTATGATTATGTGGCACACATAAGAAAGGATTCATTATAAGATGGGTGGGACCTATATCTCCCTCCAATGCATTGGGTAATGATTTTATATCTCATGAGATAGACATGGCTGGAACGGAAGGTTATTTCGGTTCAGTGATACAGGACTGAAACGAGGAGTGAACTCGGTTCAGAAAGGGACTTCGTCCACTAAGATAGTCTTGGCAATGAGTCATGACTAACAAGAAATGATTTTCCATGATTATGTGTGCATGCCACAAAGATTCAAGTTTTATGTTATGATTATGGGGATCTCATTTTCACTTCTATGATTTATTCCATGTTAAGATATTATGATCTCTTTTGCAGGTTTTGATTTTCATAAAGATATGATATGATTTTTATTTCCTTTATTTGCCCTTGCTGAGAATTTGAGCTCACCCTTTTATGTTTTCTTTTCCCCAGGTCAGGAAGATGGATATTAAGTAGAATATGCTAAAAGGGACCCTAGATATGATGAAATAAATGGGAGACACTGTAGAAGATTTATGAACCAGTTGTTTATGTTTCCCCAGTTTCTAAAGACACTATACCTATACGGTCCTTTGTGGTTTTGTCATATGTTGTAATAAGTGTGCTTCAATTTTGAAGTATTAACAATGTATGTAAAGTGTGGGTTGTTATAGTTGGTATCAGAGGAAAGGTATAGTCAACCTTTGGAAACTAGGATGTGAAAGCCTTAGTAAGAACCCTAAGGATAAGTCTAAGCATAGAACACAATCTTAGAAATGGCCATGAATAACCTAGGATAAGACCATAAGCATGAAAATTTTATTCTTGAATTATGTGGTTTCCTATTATAATTAGTGTTTCTCACACTATTCTTCTTGGTTTTAGTCAATGGATGGAACCCGAAGGAACCGTGTTAATGTGGAATGCGATGGGAAATGCAATGATTGTCCCCCTGAGCAACCAAACGATATGGGAGCTGGAATGAAAAATCTTGTAGCCATGCTCACACAACTTTCTCAAGCTATGAATCATGCAGGATTTCCAAACGAACAAAGGAGGGAGCAACATTCTGTTGAATCCTTCATGAGGCAGCGTCCACCATCTTTCAGCGGGTCTACTGATCCATTAGTTTCTGAACAATGGATTAGTACTACTGAAAAGATATTTTCAGTTCTTCAATGTTCTGACCATGATAAAGTCATCCTAGCAGTGTATCGTTTGGAAGGAGATGCTGATCAATGGTGGAATCTTGTTAAGAATACAAGGCAAAGGGATGAAATTGAGTCTATGGAATGGGACGAGTTCAAGAACTTATTTTTCAATAAGTACTTCCCTCGTATTCTCCGAACAAAGATGGAGAAAGAGTTCCTTGAACTGAAGCAAAGGGATGATGAATCGGTTGGTACCTATGAAGCAAATTTTACCAGACTTGCAAGGTACGCTTCTGGTATTATTATCCAACCTGAGAGTAAGATCGATCGATTCTTTAGTGGCTTAAAACCAAGTATTCGAAGGGCGTTAGCCATAAGGGACTTCAATAGCTACGAGGAAATCGTTCGATGTGCTCTCAAAGTCGAGATGGAGATTGGAGTAACCCATCAGTCACATGGGTTTGATAAGAAGAGGAAGATGGAATTCAAAGAAAAATCTAAAGAGCACACGGAAAAGAAGATGAACTTTCCCTTATGCTCAAAGTGTGGAAAGAAACATGGAGGGAGTTGTCTTAAAGGGACAAGTAAATGTTTTAAATGTGGAAAGGAAGGTCATCGGGCATTTGAATGCCGTGATAATGGGAAGAAGATTTCTAATGATGCAAACAAAGGAAGGGATACACAGAATGAACCTGCTACACTTCAATGTTTCAAGTGCAAGGAGATGGGGCATTATGCCAATCAATGCCCAAATCCAAGGGTTGATGATGATGGTCGACGTCAACAAACTCTTAAGGCTAAAGACAAAGGAAAGTCACATGCAATTTCTATCAGTGATGTGGAGTACGATAACGATGTGGTGAAAGGTACACTTACCATCCACTCTAAAGTAGCAAATTTTTTATTTGATTCTGGATCCACCCACTCTTTTATTTCTAAAAAATTTTCTAAGGGTATCACCGTATTACCTCAACAATTAGATGTTGAGTTAGTTGTGACAACACCTAATGGCACATCAATCGCATCAGAAGTTTATAATTCTTCTCCGATCGAAGTTTGTGGGAAAGTGCTTCTTGCAAATCTTGTGATCCTTCCTTTAGTGGAATTTGATGTGATTCTTGGCATGGATTGGCTTTCTCTACATGTAGCTCATATCAATTACCAAAGAAGGGAAGTCACATTTCATATTCCAGATCAACCTACGATCGTCTATCAATGCAAGGATGAACATAACCTTCCAGTGGAAATTTCTTCCATCTTATGGGTATTGATTCCACTAAATGAAGGTTATTTATCTCAAATGGTTGGTGAGAAACTCACGATTAAGAATATGCCCATTGTACGGGAGTTTGATGATGTCTTTCCGGAGGAATTACCGGGTCTTCCACCAAATCGTGAAGTTGAGTTTTCAATAGAACTCGTACCGGGTGCTTTGCCTATTTCAAAGACACCTTATAGAATGGCCCCAATTGAGTTGCAGGAATTGAAGAAGCAACTCCAAGAGAATCTTGATAAGGGATTCATACGCCCTAGTGAGTCACCTTGGGGAGCACCTGTTCTATTTGTTAAGAAGAAAGATGGATCAATGAGACTCTGCATTGATTATCGAGAACTTAACAAGATCACTATCAAGAACAAATATCCTCTCCCACGCATTGATGACTTATTTGACCAACTACGCGGAGCTCAATACTTTTCCAAGATTGATCTTCGTTCAGGGTATCATCAATTAAGGGTCAAAAGGGAGGATATACCAAAGACGGCTTTCCGTACAAGGTATGGACACTATGAATTTATAGTGATGCCATTTGGTCTTACTAATGCCCCTGCTATCTTCATGGATCTAATGAATAGAGTCTTTAGAGACTATCTTGATCAATTTGTGGTAGTCTTTATAGACGATATTCTTGTCTATTCAAAGAGCAAGGAAGAGCATGAAGATCACTTGAGAATTATATTGAAGACCCTGAGAAAAGAGAAGCTTTATGCCAAATTTACCAAGTGTGAATTTTGGCTTCAAAAAGTTGCATTTTTGGGTCATATAATCTCAAAAGAGGGGATATCTGTGGATCCAGCAAAAACAGAGGTTATCGAAAGATGGTCAAGACCAACAACAGTAACTGAGATCCGAAGTTTTCTTGGTTTGGCTGGTTATTATCGACGTTTTGTAAAAGATTTTTCACGATTATCTAATCCACTCACCAAGTTGACTCGGAAAGGAGTTAAGTTTGTCTGGACAGAGGAATGTGAAGAGAATTTCAAGGAGTTGAAAAGAAGGTTATCCAGTGCACCTGTGCTCACACTGCCTTGTAGTGGAGAAAGGTTTGTGATCTACAGTGATGCATCCAAGAAGGGATTGGGGTGTTTTCTTATGCAAAATGATATGGTGATAGCTTATGCCTCACGACAGTTGAAAATCCATGAGCAAAGTTACCCAACACATGATTTGGAGTTGGCTGCGGTAATCTTTGCATTAAAGATTTGGAGGCATTACCTTTATGGTGAATGGTGTGATATTTATACTGATCATAAAAGTTTAAAGTATATTTTCACACAAAAGGAGCTGAATATGCGCCAAAGAAGATGGTTGGAGCTGATTAAGGATTATGACTGCTCAATCCATTACCACCCTGGGAAAGCAAACAAGGTGGCAGATGCATTAAGTCGACAAGACCATGCTAGTTTATCCATGATGAGGATTACAAAAGATCCAATATTTATGGATTTACAAAGGATGGATCTTGGAATTATAATGGAAGGGGAAAAATCTTATCTTTCTCAAATGAATGTTCAACCATCTATACATGTGAAGATTAAAGAGGCATAGAAAGAAGATGTCGAGTTACAAAAGAAGGTGAGAAATGTTCCTGAATTCAACCTTGATTGTGATGGGATAATAATGTTCAGGAATCGGGTTTGTGTTCCTCCCATCCCCGAATTAAAGAAAGAGCTGCTGGATGAGGCTCATAGTTCTTCATTCTCTATTCATCCTGGAAGCACGAAGATGTATAGGGACATGAAAGAGTACTTCTGGTGGGATGGCATGAAAAGAGATGTTGCTGAATATGTCTCTCGATGCTTGGTTTGTCAACAAGTTAAAGCTGAGAGACAGAAGTCTAAGGGGATGTTACAACCATTACCCATACCCGAATGGAAATGGGAAAACATCACTATGGACTTTGTCACAGGACTTCCTAAAACATCCAAAGGCAATAATGCTATCTGGGTCATAGTTGATCGTCTTACAAAGTCTGCACACTTCATTGCTATTAGAGAGGATTTCTCTCTAGATCAGCTTGCCAGGATATATGTAAAGGAAGTGGTAAGATTGCATGGAGTACCACTTTCTATTATATCTGATCGAGATCCAAGATTTACCTCGAAGTTCTGGCGAAGTCTTCAGCATACTCTGGATACAGAGTTGAGTTTCAGCACTGCTTATCATCCCCAGACAGACGGTCAGTCTGAGAGAACAATTCAAACCCTAGAAGATATGTTGAGAGCTTGCTCTATGGATTTCAAAGGAGGTTGGGATCAACACCTACCTTTGGTGGAATTTTCTTATAATAATAGCTTTCACTCCAGTATTCATATGGCTCCTTATGAAGCTCTCTATGGAAAGAAATGTAGGACTCCAACTTGCTGGGATGAAGTTGGGGAAAGAAAGCTATTAGGACCTGATCTCGTTGATGAAATGGCAGAAAAGGTCAGATCTATTCAACAACACATAAGAGCAGCTCAGAGTCGACAGAAAAGTTATGCCGACAACCGAAGAAAAGACCTAGAGTTTGAAGTGGGTGATAAAGTGTTCTTACGAATATCTCCCTGAAAGAGGGTTATGAGATTTGGAAAGAAGGGGAAGTTGAGCCCTAGATATATCGGTCCTTTTGAAATACTGGATCGTGTTGGGAAGGTAGCTTACCGATTGGCGCTTCCACCGAATCTCTCTCAAGTTCACGATGTGTTCCATGTATCTCTCCTGAGAAAGTACATACCAGATCCTTCACATGTACTCAGCTCAGAAGTTGTACCGTTGGAGCAAGATCTTTCTTATGAAGAACAGCCGATAGAGATTCTGGATCGTAACGAAAAAGTCCTACGAAACAAAACCACTCGCTTGGTGAAAGTTTTATGGAGGAACCACCAACTTGAAGAAGCTACATGGGAGCTTGAGGATATGATGAGGGAGAAGTATCCTCATTTGTTTGTTACAAAGTGACGAATTTCGAGGGCGAAATTCTTTTTAAGGGGGGTAGAATGTAACACCCGAGACTTTTATGTTATATAAATCATCAAAGGAATCTTTTTCTACACAACACTTTCTTGGCTTTCTTTACACGCAATCGCGACCTTCCTCGATAGCTTGCGTCGTACGCAATACCGAGTTTCACTAAACAACAATATGCTATTAAAACTAGCCGTTATGAATAGTAATAACCACTTTTTGAAATTTTATAAATTTTATTTTTCAAAATGGACTTCATTTTTGGACTCAGAATATCGAAATTAGCCTAGGGTGAAATTTTGGTATTTTTCTGAAAAATTTCAATTTTTGATGAATAGTGAAACCACTAAGTGGTAGGTTAAAAACTGAATTTTGCATAAAACTTAATTTTACCGCTTCTGTGAATGGAATTTCGAAAATCCGAGAGACACGGTTAATATCAAGGACTAAAATGTGGTTCAATGAGATGAAAATAATTTTTTGGTGAATAGTAACTTTTTACTATTTTTACCGCGGTTAATAGTAAATAGGGTAACTAAGGGTAAATATGATATTAATATTACCCTAACACATGTCCTAATTCTATTGGACAAGTGTAATTCGACCAAAAACAAACTTAGGAATAAAATATGACCATTTAGGCCCACTTGGATTAGATTAGGACATTTATTATTAATTTATTTAAAGAAGGGTTAAAATAGTTAAAATCAAAGTTTAATAAGTAAATCATTTTTAATATAGGGTTATACATAAGATAAATTCGATTGTAAATATTCATTAGAAAGCTAAAACGATTTCCTACATGATGGTATTTTATTTGTAATTTTTAGACATCAAATAATTTAATTTATTTATGACACAAAGATGATGCAGTAATTATCTTATTAATGAAATATTGACAAAATTGATAATATAAATACCAAAATAAATGTAATTTGAGACTTTTTATGAATTCCACTAATTTTCTAGGTTACTATGATATATTAGTATTGATTTAATCAACTTGGTTCGAACATATAATTCTGTTATGACTTTCAAAAAAATCATATATCAAATAGTGTCAAAATTGACACAAAATAGTGTTTAAATCAAATATTATATTATTAATTGTTATTTTATTCCTAAAAATATAAGGTTAGGCCAAATGACTTAGATAAGGATATATATATTAATAATAAACAATTTGGGGTTCGTTTGGCATGTTATAGTAAGTGTATTAACCATATAGTGAAAGAAAACAAAAAGACACGGTAAAAGTTAAATTAATTAACTTAGAGTTAAATCTAATTGATAAGGTTAAAATAATACCCTAAACTTGTCTAAATCCTATTGGTTGATAGGATTTCGACCCATACCCACTTTAGCTTCGAAATAAGACCCTTTGGAACCATTATAAACCGATTTTGACTTTAATATAAAATAATATTTTAAGATATTCCTAAGGTGCCCCTCTCCTCCCTTATAAAAGGGCACCTCCTCCCCCTCCTCCTCACACCAATTTGAGCACTCAAGCTCGGCCAACCCCTGCCATTTTCCCTTCTCCACTTCCCTAGAATAAACCTAGAGGTCCTGGTCTTCTCCAAAGACCAATCTTAGTTCCTTAAGTGGAGGATTCAAAAAGGCCTTCCAAGGAAGAGGTAATATCCATTACCGATCTTTTCAATTTCTTTCTTCTTCAACTTCTTCTTTTTTAGTTGTTTCATGATAAAGTAATAACATCAGTATTACTTACATACTGATATTTTATTATAAATATGAAACAACCCTAATTCACCTTCTATCCATCCTACGGAAAAATGAAATCACCGCGCGTGCGTTCGTACGGAATACCGTCTCCACGCCGTGGTGTAATCTATTTTCCACCATCACCTTACAAGGATGGGTATAATGGTGTAATCAGTAACTATATATGATTATTATTAAGTAATATTGATACTGAAATAATATATATATATACTCCAATACAATTCCACGATCATAGGAACGATATCATCACTCGTGCGTACGTACGGAATACCGTCTCCACGATGTGATGCGACTCGTTCTACATGATCTTCATTTCATAATGATTATATAAATGAATTGAATGAATGAATATGGTATATACTACACTAATACCATTCTGGAAATGAATTATCTATAACCTAAAGATAAGAATAAGAATTTATTCGACAAAACACGCATAAGAACAAAAAGTTATAAAGACCCGAGTAACAAGTAACAATGAAATATTACTAACAAGAAGCTAATAATATGACCATATATGATCTCATATCAATATTTATGATTCTGGAATAAGTCAATAACATTATTTAAACCATTATACAGGAGCTTCGGACACGAACAAAGCAAATCGGACCTAAGGTAAGGGAAATATCACAATCTCATTTTTATCCGAGATTGTTTATTCGTAAGTATTTACTGGGGTGTATTTTATCATCCACATCCATGTTCCCTCAATATGTAATATTGTTTCCATCCACTTGCAATAGTTTAAATCCAATTTTACCCTTAGGTGAGTTTTTAGTAAAGAATATGAAAGGAATCTTTTGTCGTTTTTCCGTACGAGGTACTTTTTTGACTTTTCCGACAAAAGTACGAAGAATGTTTTTTTAACTTATACGGCATGAATGGATTTTTAAAACATTACTTCAAAGAAGCTTCCTTTACAAGTTTTCAAGTTTATTTTTAATCAACTTCTTTTATTTTAAAGTTTTATGACATGTTATGAAAGGAAAAATGTTTTTGAAGAAGAAAGGATATTTTCCTCAAGAATTCAATTCAAGTGTTTTATCAAAATTATTTTCCATCTAAGATAATAAAGGGTTCTGTTTCTATCCATATTTTTACATTGGTTTGACTATGTTGTGATGGAATTATGTTTATGAATTCCTTTATCATATATGAATTGATTTATGATGTCATGATGTTTCAAGAATCCCATTTTTGTTATATGTGTTATGCGATGATGTATGTTTTATGATTATGTGGCACACATAAGAAAGGATTCATTATAAGATGGGTGGGACCTATATCTCCCTCCAATGCATTGGGTAATGATTTTATATCTCATGAGATAGACATGGCTGGAACGGAAGGTTATTTCGGTTCAGTGATACAGGACTGAAACGAGGAGTGAACTCGGTTCAGAAAGGGACTTCGTCCACTAAGATAGTCTTGGCAATGAGTCATGACTAACAAGAAATGATTTTCCATGATTATGTGTGCATGCCACAAAGATTCAAGTTTTATGTTATGATTATGGGGATCTCATTTTCACTTCTATGATTTATTCCATGTTAAGATATTATGATCTCTTTTGCAGGTTTTGATTTTCATAAAGATATGATATGATTTTTATTTCCTTTATTTGCCCTTGCTGAGCATTTGAGCTCACCCTTTTATGTTTTCTTTTCCCCAGGTCAGGAAGATGGATATTAAGTAGAATATGCTAAAAGGGACCCTAGATATGATGAAATAAATGGGAGACACTGTAGAAGATTTATGAACCAGTTGTTTATGTTTCCCCAGTTTCTAAAGACACTATACCTATACGGTCCTTTGTGGTTTTGTCATATGTTGTAATAAGTGTGCTTCAATTTTGAAGTATTAACAATGTATGTAAAGTGTGGGTCGTTATAGTGTACTGATTTTTTCAAATATGAAATGAATCTAAACTAGTATATTATTTAACCTAAAATAGAAAAGGCTCACAAATTACCACAACTTTTGGGTTCGACAAGTCTTCTTTATTTTTATCCCTTATCGATTAGTTTAACACTTAGATAAACCAAAATTTACTTTTACCACGGTAAATAATATTTATGATTTTTATTATTAATTATCTTAAAAACTAATTTTAACCTGTTATATAATATATGTAACGCCCCGACCCCAGTTAACCAGAGTCGGTGCATTATCACATTGCATTGCCATGATCACAAAAGATCATGTATCGAAAGACCGATTAGTTTAGTACCCTTGGAAACACTAGATATATTCATAAGTCTTACATTACATCATAAAGTGAAACAAACTACTACACATCTTGTCTTTATATCCCCTCATACATTCCCTGTAGTTCATTCATAAAATACTTCTCTCTGTCATGGGAAAAATTAGAACATTGAAAGGGGTGAGCATAGATTCTCAGTAAGGATAACTGTAACAACTGAGTCCCAATGACAATGCAGACACCCCGCCTTAACATGGCCAACGAGTCCTGGCCTACCACGTACCACCAGTTGCCCCGCAGACACGTGGGGCCCACCCCAAGGTCCACTCACATATCTGAACGGGTCATCTGACTAATGATTGTCCCCACATCCAACATTTTTCCTTTTCATCGTGCTTTTTCCACACTCACACAGCGGGTCTACTGATCCATTAGTTGCTGAACAATGGATTTGTACTACTGAAAAGATATTTTCAGTTCTTCAATGTTCTGAGCATGATAAAGTCATCTTAGCAGTGTATCCTTTGGAAGGTGATGCTGATCAATGGTGGAATCTTATTAAGAATACGAGGCAAAGGGATGAAATTGAGTCCATGGAATGGGACGAGTTCAAGAACTTATTTTTCAATAAGTACTTCCCTCATATTCTCCGAACAAAGATGGAGAAAGAGTTTCTTGAACTGAAGCAAAAGGATGATGAATCTTTTGGTACCTATGAAGGAAATTTTACAAGACTTGAAAGGTACACTTCTGGTATTATTATCCAACCTGAGAGTAAGATCGGTCGATTCTTTAGTGGATTAAAACCAAGTCTTCGAAGGGCCTTAGCTATAAGGGACTTCAATAGCTACAAGGAAATCGTTCTATGGGATCTTAAAGTAGAGATGGATATTGGAGTAACCCATCAGTCATATGGGTTTGATAAGAAGAGGAAAATGGAATTCAAAGGAAAATCTAAAGAGCACACTGAAAAGAAGATGAGCTTTCCCTTATGCTCAAAGTGTGGAAAGAAACATGGAGGAAGTTGTCTTAAAGGGACAAGTAAATGTTTCAAGTGTGGAAAGGAAGGTCATCAGGCATTTGAATGCCGCGATGATGGGAAGAAGATGTCTAATGATGCAAACAAAGGAAGTGATACACATAATGAACCTACTAAACTTTAATGTTTCAAGTGCAAGGATATGGGACATTATGCCAATAAATTCCATAATCCAAGGGTTGGTGATGATGGTCGACGTCAACAAACTCTTAAGGCTAAAGACAAAGGAAAGTCACATGCAATTTATATCAGCGATGTGGAGTACGATAACGATGTGGTGAAAGGTACACTTACCATCCACTCTAAAGTAAAAAATGTTTTATTTGATTCTGGATCCACCCAATCCTTTATTTCTGAAGAATTTTCTAAGGGTATCACCGTATTACCTCAACAATTAGATGTTGAGTTAGCTGTGACAACACCTAATGGCACAACAGTCGCATCAAAAGTTTATAATTCTTCTCCGATTGAAGTTTGTAGGAAAGTGCTTCCTACAAATCTTGTGATCCTTCATATAGTGGAATTTGATGTGATTCTTGGCATGGATTGGCTTTCTCTACATGGAGCTCATATCAATTGCCAAAGAAGGAAAGTCACATTTCAAATTCCAGATCAATCTATGGTCATCTATCGGTGCAAGGATGAACATAACCTTCCAGTGGAAATGTCTTCCATTTTAGGGGTATTGATTCCACTAAATGAAGGTTATTTATCTCAAATGGTTGGTGAGAAACTCACGATGAAGAATATGCCCATTGTATGGGATATTTATGATGTCTTTCCGGAGGAATTACCGGGTCTTCCACCAAATTGTGAAGTTGAGTTTTCAGTAGAACTCGTCCCGGGTTCTTTGCCTATTTCAAAGATACCTTATAGAATGGCCCCAATTGAGTTGCAGGAATTGAAGAAGCAACTCCAAGAGAATCTTGATAAGGGGTTCATATGCCCTAGTGCATCACCTTGGGGAGCACCTGTTCTGTTTGTTAAGAAGAAAGATGGATCAATGAGACTCTGCATTGATTATCGAGAACTTAACAAGATCACTATCAAGAACAAATATCCTCTCCCACGCATTGATGACTTATTTGACCAACTATGAGGAGATCAATACTTTTCCAAGATTGATCTTCGTTCAGGGTATCATCAATTAAGGGTCAAAAGGGAGGATATACCAAAGACGTATTTCCGTACAAGGTATGGACACTAAGAATTTATAGTGATTCCATTTGGTCTTACTAATGCCCCTGCTATCTTCATGGATCTGATGAATAGAGTCTTTAGAGACTATCTTGATCAATTTTTGGTAGTCTTTATAGACGATATTCTTGTCTATTCAAAGAGAAAGGAAGAACATGAAGATCACTTGATAATTATATTGAAGACCTTGAGAAAGGAGAAGCTTTATGCCAAATTTACCAAGTGTGAATTTTGGCTTCAAAATGTTTCATTTTTTGGGTCACATAATCTCAAAAGAGGGGATATATGTGGATCCAGCAAAAACAGAGGTTATCGAAAGATGGTCGAGACCAACAACAGTAACTGAGATCTGAAGCTTTCTTGGTTTGGCTGGATATTATCGATGTTTTGTGAAAGGTTTTTCACGATTATCTAATCCACTCACCAAGTTGACTCGGAAACGAATTAAGTTTGTCTAGAAGGAGGAATGTGAAAAGAATTTCAAGGATTTGAAAAGAAGGTTATCCAGTGCACCTGTGCTCACACTGCCTTGTAGTGGAGAAAGTTTTGTGATCTATAGTGATGCATCCAAGAAGGGATTGGGGTGTGTTCTTATGCAAAATGATATGGTGATATCTTATGCCTCACGACAGTTGAAAATCCATGAGCAAAATTACCCAACACATGATTTGGAGTTAGCTACGAAAATATTTGCATTAAAGATTTAGTGGCATTACCTTTATGGTGAAAGGTTTGATATTTATACTGATCATAAAAGTTTAAAGTATATTTTCACACAAAAGGAGCTGAATATGTGCCAAAGAAGATGGTTGGAGCTGATTAAGGATTATGACTGCGCAATCCATTACCACCTTGGGAAAGCAAACAAGGTGGAAGATGCATTAAGTCGACAAGACCATGCTAGTTTATCCATGATGAGGATCACAAAAGATCCAATATTTATGGATTTACAAAGGATGGATCTTGGAATTATAATGAAAGGGGAAAATCGTATCTTTCTCAAATGAATGTTCAACCATCTATACATGTGAAGATTAAAGAGGCATAGAAAGAAGATCCCGAGCTACAAAATAAGGTGAGAAATGTTCCTGAATTCAACCTTCATTGTGATGGGATAAAAAAGTTCAGGAATCGGGTTTGTGTTCCTACCATCCCCGAATTAAAGAAGGAGTTGCTGGATGAGGCTCATAATTCTTCATTATCTTTTCATCCTGGAAGCACGAAGATGTATAGGGACCTGAAAGAGTACTTCTGGTGGGATGGCATGAAAAGAGATGTTGCTGAATATGTCTCTCGATGCTTGGTTTGTCAGCAAGTTAAAGATGAGAGACAGAAGTCTAAGGGGATGTTACAACCATTACCCATACCCGAATGGAAATGGGAAAACATCACTATAGACTTTGTCACAAGACTTCCTAAAACATCCAAAGGCAATAATTCTATCTGGGTCATAGTTGATCGTCTTACCAAGTCTGCACACTTCATTGCTATTAGAGAGGATTTCTCTCTGGATCAGCTTGCCAGGATATATGTAAAGGAAGTGGTAAGATTGCATGGAGTACCACTTTCTATTATATCTGATCGGGATCCGAGATTTACCTCGAAGTTCTGGCGAAGTCTTCAGCATACTATGGATACACGGTTGAGTTTCAGCACTGCTTATCATCCTCAGACAGATGGTCAGTCTGAAAGAACAATTCAAACTCTAGAAGATATGTTGAGAGCTTGCTCTATGGATTTCAAAGGTTGTTGTGATCAACACCTACCTTCGGTGGAATTTTCTTATAATAATAACTTTCACTCTAGTATTCAGATGGCTCCTTATGAAGCTCTCTATGGAAAGAAATGTAGGACTCCAACTTGCTGGGATGAAGTTGGGGAAAGAAAGCTATTAGGACCCGATCTCGTTGATGAAATGGCAGAAAAGGTCAGATCTATTCAACAACACATAAGAGAAGCTAAGAGTTGACAGAAAAGTTATGCCGACAACCGAAGAAAAGACCTAGAGTTTGAAGTGGGTGATAAAGTGTTCTTACGAATATCTCCCTGGAAGAGGGTCATGAGATTTGGAAAGAAGGGGAAGTTGAGCCCTAGATATATCGGTCATTTCGAAATACTGGATCGTGTTGGGAAGGTAGCTTACCGATTGGCGCTTCCACCGAATCTCTCTCAAGTTCACGATGTGTTCCATGTATCTCTCCTGAGAAAGTACATACCTGATCCTTCACATGTACTCAGCTCAGAAGTTGTACCGCTGGAGCAAGATCTTTCTTATGAAGAACAACTGATAGAGATTCTGGATCGTAGAGAAAAAGTCCTACGAAACAAGACCACTCTCTTGGTGAAAGTTTTATGGAGGAACCACCAATTAGAAGAAGCTACATGGGAGCTTGAGGATATGATGAGGGAGAGGTATCCTCATCTGTTTGTTACAAAGTGACGAATTTCGAGGGTGAAATTCATTTTAAGGGGGGTAGAATGTAACACCCAAGAATTTTATGTTATATAAATCATCAAAGGAATCTTTTTCTACACACAACACTTTCTTGGCTTGCTTTACACGAAATCTCAACCTTCCTCGATAGCTTGCGTCGTACGCAATACCGAGTTTCACTAAACAATGATATGCTAATAAAATATTATTAAAACTAGCCATTATGAATAGTAATAACCACTTTTGGAAATTTTATAAATTTTATTTTTCAAAATGGAATTCATTTTTAGATTCGGAATATCGAAATTATCCTAGGGTGAAATTTTTGTATTTTTCTGAAAACTTTCAATTTTTGATGAATAGTGAAACCACTAAGTGGTAGTTAAAAAACTGAATTTTTCATAAAACATAATTTTACCACTTCTGTGAGTGGAATTTCGAAAATCCGAGAGACACGGTTAATATCAAGGACTAAAATTTGGTTCAATGAGATAAAAATAATTTTTGGTGAATAGTGACTTTTTACTTTTATTTACCACGGTTAAAAGTATATAGGGTAATTAAGGGTAAAAAATGATATTATTATTACCCTAACACATGTCCTAATTCTATTGGACAAGTGTAATTCGACCAAAAACAACCTTAGGAATAACATATGACCATTTAGGCCCACTTGGATTTGATTAGGATATTTATTATTAATTTATTTAAAGAAGGGTTAAAATAGTTAAAATCAAAGTTTAATAAGTAAATCATTTTTAATATGGGGTTATACATAAGATAAATTCGACTATAAATATTCATTAGAAAGATAAATAGATTTCCTAAATAATTATATTTTTTATTTTTTATTTTTAGACTTTAAATAAGTTAATTTATTTATGACATAAAGATGATGCAGAAATTATCTTATTAATGAAATATTGACATAATTGATGTTATAAATACCCAAATAAATGTAATTTGAGACTTTTTATGAATTACACTAATTTTCTAGGTTAATATGACATGTTATTATTGATTTAAGTAACTTTTTTCGAACTAATCATTCTGTTATGATTTTCAAAAAAAATCAATTACTAAATAGTGTCAAAATTGACATAAAATAGTTTTTAAAACAAATATTATATTATTAATTGTTATTTTATTTCTAAAAATCTAAGGTTCGGCAAAATGACTTAGATAAGGTTATATATTTTAATAATAAACAACTTGGGGTTCGTTTGGCTTGATATAGTGAGTTTATTAAACTTATAGTGTAAGAAAACAAGAATACACGGAAAAAGTTAAATTATCTAACTTAAAGTTAAATCTATATGATAAGGTTAAAATTGATACCTGAACTTGTGTAAATTCTATTTTATGAGAGGATTTCGACCCCTACCCACCTTATCTTCGAAATATATCAATTTGGAGCTATTAAAAAACCGAATTTGACTTTATAATAAAATAATATTTTTAGTTATTCCAAAGGTGCCCCTCTCCTCCCTTATAAAAGGGCACCTCCTCCCCATCTTTCTCACACCACTTTGAGCCTTAAAGCTTGGCCAACACCTGAAAATTTCTCCTCTCCACTTCCCTAGAAACATCCTAGAGGTTCTGGTCTTCTTCAAAGACCTATTTTATTGCCCTAAAAGGAGGTCTCAAAGAAGAACTTCAAAGAAGAGGTAATGTCTGTTACCGATTATTTCATCTTTATTTCTTCTTCCACTTCTTCTTCTTTAGTTGTTTCATTATTAAGTAATAACATCAGTATCACTCATATACTGATATTTTATTATAAGTATGAAACAACCCTATTTCACCATCTATCCATTCTACGAAAAAATAAATCACCGCGCGTGCGTACGTACGGAATACCGTCTCCACGCCGTGGTGTAATCTATTTTCCACCACCACCTTACTTGGATGGGTATAATGGTGTAAATAATGACTATATATGACTATTATAAAGTGATATTGATTCTGAAATAGTATACATAAACTCCAATACAATTCCACGATCATAGGAACGATATCATCACTCGTGCGTACGTACGGAATATCGTCTCCACGATGTGATGCGACTCGTTCTACATGATCTTCATTGCATAATGATTATATAAATGAATTGAATTAATGAATATGATATATATTACACTAATACCATTCTGGAAATTAGGTATCTATAACCTAAAAATAAGAATAAGAATTTATTCGACAAAACACGCATAAGAACAAAAAGTTATAAACACCCGAATAACAAGTAGCAATGAAATATTACTACTAAGAAGCTAAGAATATGACCATATATGATATCATAAAAATAATTATGATTATGGAATAAGTCAATAACATTTTTTAAATCATTATATAGGAGGTTCGGACATGTACAAATCATATTGGACCTAAGGTAACGGAAATATCACAATCTCATTTTTATCCGAGATTGTTTATACTTTGGTATTTACTGGGGTGTATTTTATCATCCACATCCATGTTTCCTCAATATGTAATATTATTTCCGCCCACCTACAATTGTTTAAATCCAATTTTACCCTTCAGTGAGTTTTTATCAAAAGATATGAAAGGAATCTTTTGTCGTTTTTCATCCGAGGTACTTTTTGACTTTTCCAACAAAAGTACGAGAAAAATGTTTTTTTAACTTATACGGCATGAATGGATTTTTAAAACATTAATTCCAAGAAGCTTCCTTTACATGTTTTCAAGTTTATTTTTAATCAACTTCTTTTAGTTTAGGATTGTATGACATGTTAAGAAAGGAAAAGTGTTTTTTGAAGTAGAAAGGATATTTTCCTCAAGAATGGAGTTCAAGTGTTTTATCAAAATTATTTTCCATCTAAGATAATAAAGGGTTTTGTTTCTATCCCTATTATTACATGGATTTTATTATGTTGTGATGGAAATATTTTTATGAATTCCTTTATCTTATATGAACTGTTTTATGATGTCATGTTGTTTAAGAATCCCATTTTTACTACATGGGTTATGCAATGATGTATGCTTTATGATTTTGTGGCACACATAATAATGGTATCATTATGAGATGGGTGGGACCTATATCTCCTTCCAATGAATTGGGTAAAGATTTTATATCTCATGAGATAGACATGGCTGGAACGGTAGGTTATACCGGTTCAGTGAAACAGGACTGAAACAAGGGGTGAAATCGGTTCAGAAATGGAATTTGTCCACTAAGATAGTCTTGGAAATGAGTCTTGACTAACAAGAAAATATTCTCTATGATTATGTGTGTATGCCAAAAAGTTTCATGTTTTAAGTTATGATTATTGTGATTACATTTCACTACTATAATTTATCCCATGTTATGAAATTATGATCTCTTTTGCAGGTTAAGATTTCCAAAAGTTATGTGCTTATGTATATGAAGTGATTGATATTTCTTTTGAATACCCTTACTGAGCATTTGAGCTCACCCTTTTGTATGTTTTATTTCCCCAGGTCAGGAATAAGGTTATTAAGTAGAATATGCCAAAAAGGGACTCTAGATATGATGAAATAAATGGGAGGGAAAGTAGATGCTTTATGAACCAGTTGTTTATGTTTCCCAGTTTCTAAATACATTATACCTATACGGTCCTTTCTTGGTTTTGTAATATGATGTAATAAGTATGCTTCAATTTTGAATTATTAACAATGTATGTAAATTATGGGTCGTTATAGGGGGGATGGGAACTGATTCCCTTATCTCTCCTCCGTGCCATGTTCCTCTCCCATTAGGCTTTATCTCCATTGGGCCTCTATCCTGGAGTAAGTCCCAATCACCGTCTCCCTGGGCCTCAGACCATGCTTATGCCCCTATTTACTATTTGGTCTTTTAACCATGTGTAAGCACCATTCCACTTCCCACGGACGCACCTTTCGCGACATGATCGTCCAGTCTCTACTGCCTCTTATTTCTCACACCGAGCATGACTAACATGGGCTTAGAGTAAGCACCGACCATGAAACCTCCTTTGGGACTCCATGAGTGTAAGCCCAATTCCCCTTTATAAAATACATGGACATTGATCCTTGCTAAGGAAAGGTACGTAGGAAGCATCTCCGAGGTAAAAGCCCAACAACTTATCGGACCTAACCACTTCACGTTCGTTCACCCCCGTCCTGCAGGATGTTAAACTGTATACACCAATCAGTGGTAAGCATTTGTTCCCCAGTCTATGGTAAGTTGTTTCCCATATACCAATATATGTGTAAATTTATCCTTACAAAAGAAAGGTACGTAGGAAGCCTCCCCAGGGTCAATCCCAACACCCATGGTTTGGACCATTTTCACGTCGGTTCCAATGCCCCCATTACAAACTATGAGGACTTTGATCCATGTTATGGTGAGGTACGTAGGAAGCTCCCATGAGGTTCAATCCCACCATCCATTTGGTCCCTAGGTCCCCATTCACGTCGATCCACCAACCCCCATCCCATATGAACTATGTTGGTTTGATCCATGTCTCCTAGGCAGGGTATGTATGAGTATTTTATGAGGATTAAACCCATCCAGTGGTAAGCCGTTGTGACCCCATCCATTAGTAAGTCGTTGTGACCCCATCTAGAAGTAAGTCGTTGTGATCCCTATTCATCTGTAAGGCATTGCCACCATAACTAGCGGTATGCCGTTGGAGCCATCCTAAACAATATTGACTTTTATTCCCTATCACAGGGATATGTAGGAAGTCTCCTCGAGACCCAATCCCAACATTACCATCATTTTCATGGGGGTTCTATCCCATTCACTTTACCCTTAATTAAACACTATATAACCCATCTTGATTCTTACCCAGGCTGCCACATCTCGGTGAGGTTATGACAGCTCACCCCCTACATCAGTGTACCTTCCAGGGGTTACACTCATCTGATCCACTGTAGTCAATGTTCTGATTAGTCTGATATGTCACCGCTAGACGTTAAACTTGTGACATACCCTGTGTTAAACAGGGGAAGCTGAGAAAAACCTCAGAGACATTACTAGGTCATACGATTCCTCACATTAGATGTGGGATGCCTCAGGTATTCGCGCCCTCGTGAATCCCTATAATAAGGGACCAAAGGCAAACACACCAGTGTTCCAACGTCCAGACACGCCAATGATCCCCAACATGACTACTCCCTCAACTTAAAGGATGGTGTCCTGGCTTGAACCCTTGCAATATCCTAACATAAGTAGTGTAATTAACCAGCATCCATGATGATATGGTGCTGGAAAGAGTTTCATGAACAATGTATTAAATTTATAAGGGATCCCGGACTTAGTGACGAGTTCCAAGGAGGAATCCATGGACGGAAGAACTAAAATCCCATCATCCCATTTCGACCGAGGAGAAAACATCCTGAAATAAGCAACATATTCAACCTTCCATTGGAACGTTGGAATGCGAGTCTACAAACAACGCCTTTCATATTCAAGCAGACGGATGCGTGTGCCCTGTCGAAAGCGTCGAAAACATATACGTTTTAGTATTTTTGTATGAACTAAATATTTTATTCACAATTTTATAATTAATTTAATAAGTTAAAATGGAAATATGTTTTCATAAAATGTAATCATAATTTGTTACATTATATTCTTATGGTTATACGATAATTTTAGAGGACCCTAATTACATTCGTAAGGTGTTGCAGACGGTGTTATAGTTTTAAAGTTGTATTTTTAGAGTAAATAATGATTTTATTTAAAATATGAATTAAAAATATTTAAAAAATTATCCTCTTAAAATGGAGTTCGTTTTTTAATTTAGAGAATCGATATTAGGTTAGGACAAATTTTTGGGATTTTTCTGAAATAGTTGAATTCTCGGTGAATAGAAAAAAATACAGTTTTGAGTTTCAGGTGTTTAATGACTTCATTAATGATGTAATAATGATTTAATCATTTTGGTATACTTTTAAATATTATGATATGATATTAGGTTTCCTATATGGCCAATAACATTAGAAAATACCCTGGTAAAGCCCATTGTTTTGGAAATACCACCGATGAGGTGTCCCTTGGAAATTAATAATTTATTCCTTCAATTTTCCTATAAATATCAAGGAATTCCCTCATTAATTTCCTTCCTAAATCCACTTAAAAGAATATCTGGTCTTTTTACCTCCCAATAAATCCTTCCATGGTGCCTTCAATCCTATAATGGTCCCGACCTTCAAACTTTCAAAGTTAATCTTCATGGTAAAAAATCCTTTCACCCTCCTCTTTTAAGTCATGATTTCTTTTATGTTGTGTCTTCTGGTCTCCAGATATTTTTGTTTACGGTATGTTCTTATATATTATTATTATTATCCATTTCATGTAAAAATGATGAGAGACCATTTCTGCTATCATCAATGTCTTTTCTGAATGTTTAACTGACGTCGTTAGGCTGCCGAATTTTCATAATAGAAATCACATTTTCTCTTTCATTCATGTTTCCTTTACATGCGGTATGTCATTAAAATATCCATGACATGATATTCTTATGTAACCATACTTTATTTTCAATTTTTTATGTATGGGAGACCCTTTTCCTCTCTCATTTGATTATTTTGAAAAACCATGTTACATAGTCGTTATGCTGTAGAAATTTCGTCTCAAAATTTATGTATCTTTTTCTCAAGAATTCTCTTGTTTTATTTTTGTGAACTCAAAAATCTATTTTTACATTCATAGTTATAAATCTTGAAATAAAAATTTATCTATTTGATTTTTTATTTTACATACATATAACCCCAACTCCCTTTCCATGGGTTATAAATGACATAATGATCTTACTTTTAAGCACTCTTAAAATGTCACAATTTTGAAATCAAACCCATTTATTTTATTCTCCATGGGTTATTTATGAAATGATTGATTATGATATATGTGGATCACAGAAAAATAATGACATATTAATGGTTCACCTTGATAGATCTCTAATGCATTGGGTAAAGAATTAATCTCTAGAGGTGACGAGTTTCACGATATCTTGGTGAATAACCTTGGTAATTTTCTTATGACACCTCGGGGATGAACCATGGTGATATTTTCATTAATGTCTAAATGAAATTTTATATTTACATATTCTTGTTATGATTCATGTTATTTTTATTATGTTATGGCTCTTTTCCATTTCTCATGTCTTGTAGTTTTCATAATTTTCTTAATGATATCACAAGTAAACTGATTCTCATTCTTTCATTAATGGGCCTTAAAGTCACACTTTTTTTTTATGTATGTCTCTAGGATATGTGATGCAGTAATTTTACAGAAGATGAAACTATGATGAAGCCTTACAAATGGTTTATAAGAGTGTTTTATGTTATTTTCATGTATTATGTTCCTGATTTCCAAGACACTAGAATTTAATGATCCTCTATTTGTAAAATGTGGAAATGTTATGTAATAAAAAGGTGGGATGCTTTAATAAGGTTTCATAATCATAAATATAAAAAAACATCCTGGTAAACAATGTGATTATACCATAAAACCAATACTAAATTGGTTACATTTAATCATTTAACCCCTAGAAGAATAAACTAAAATTAAATGTAAAATATAATTATATCAAATAAATCCAAGATTTTAATTTCCAAATGTGTTTTTTATATAAACATCATCAAGTAATATAGGTTATTAACATGATATATTTCTTGAAGTAGATAATACGAGACAAAAATCACTTGTTACTTTAATAATTTTTATTATTTTAACAAATAATAATGAATAAAAAAATTAAATTTAAATATCATAAATGAAAAAGATATTTTTTTATATAACATTTAAATTGGGTATTATATACACTGAAAAGAAGGAAATGAGTTGGGAATTTTTATATGTCACCAAAAAAATAAATGAGAGACTGGAAATTCCTTTCTATAATTCTTGAATTCCTATGTAAAAAATAAAACATCGTATATAATAGTGATATTATTTTTATAAATATATTATAGATAAATAATTATATATATTATCCCATATATAATTTACATATTACCTTTTATTACTCTTATATTTATAATTCCATGTTAAAGTCATGTTTTTTTGTATCAATTGCTTTCTTTTTTATAGATGTTTTGATTTCGTATTTCGATTCTATTACATAGATCATTGATAATTATTCTCTTGAATATTAAACATGATATGAGTGTCACATATATTAATTATATATGTATTTATAATAATATAAAAAATTAGAAACAGAATATAGACTACACCATTCGTGGAGATGGTTGGTCATACGTACACATGATTGTTATTTATATTTTATCAATGGAATAAGTGAAATATTTGTTAAAAATATATATAAATTAAATAATATTTTTTATTCCATATAATTAAACTATGTTTATTTATTCCTTTTTCTATCTTTATCAATATGAAGCATACGTGGAAAACGAATCACATTGCTTTGCGAGGTGTTCGACCATTGTAAACATGGCCGACGTTATCATGTCCTATAGGAAATGTACAGTAAGAATATATATTTTAAATTATAATTATATAAGTTCAATTATTTATTTAATTTAATATCTATTTATTTAATGCCTATTTATTACCATCCGTGTAAAATAAAAATGAAAAACACATCACATCGGCAGGTGAGGATGTAGTCTGCCATACACATGAGCGATGTTAATGTATTTCAATGGGTTATGAGGTAACCAAGTATATGTGGTATTATAATTAAAATGATATAATGATATTTTAAATATAATATTTACAAATTTAATCCATAATTATATCCATCCATATAGGATGTGATGGAAAATAAATAATATTTTTTCACATGGTGATCAGCCACCATACAAACGATTGATGATTTCATATCCCATTTGATAGATTAGTGGTAGATATAGATTCTTAAATTATCAAAATATAATCATAGTATTTTCATATAATATTAATATAATAAAATTTTATGGTGTTGGATGATGAAATTAAAGTAAAACAAATGTTTTGGAATTTACCGATTTTTGGAGAGCCTATTTAGTTTTACACCTAACTCCTTCATCAAATGTATTACTAAAAAAATAGTCCTTCTAGGTAAATTTGATGGAATTAAAGAAATGTTTTGGTCTAATAATGTTTGAAAAAAAGTTCTTTATTTGTAAATAGGAGAGGATAGTGGTGTCTTTTTATAAGTTAGGTGATTGGAACACTTGAAATTTTTGAAATAAAAATGGTGTACCGATTTTTTCAAATATAAAATGAATCTAAACTAGTATATTATTTAACCTAAAATAGAAAAGGCTCACAAATTACCACAAATTTTGGGTTCGACATGTCTTGTTTATTTTTATCCCTTATTGATTAGTTTAACACTTAGATAAACCAAAAATTACTTTTACCATGGTAAATAATATTTATGATTTTTATTATTAATTATCTTAAAAACTAATTTTAACCTGTTATATAATATATGTAACGCCCCGACCCCAGTTACCCAGAGTCGGTGCATTATCACATAACATTGTCATGATCACAAAATATCATGTCTCGAAAGACCGATTAGTTTAGTACCCTTGGAAACACTAGATATATTCATAAGTCTTAAATTACATCATAAAGTGAAACAAACTACTACACATATTGTCTTTATATCCCCTCATACATTCCCTGAAGGTCATTCATAAAATACTTCTTTCTATCTTGGGAAAAATTAAAACATTGAAAGGGGTGAGCTCAGATGCTCAGTAAGGATAACTGTAACAACTGAGTCCCAATGACAACGCAGACACCCCGCCTTAACATGGCCAACGAGTCCTGGCCTACCAGGTACCACCAGTTGCCCCACAGACACGTGGGGCCAACCCCATGGTCCACCCACATATCTTAACGGGTCATCTGACTAATGATTGTCCCCACATCCAACAGTTGTCCTTTTCAGCGTGCTTTATCCACACTCACACACACCCTATGAAAAACATTCTAGAAGCTCACCCATCCTGATCAGTACTCTAGGCCAAGCACGCTTAACTGTAGAGTTCAAATCAAAAAGGCTCCTGAAAAGAAAGTTTCACCTTGTTGACATGAGTCATATAACTTAGCCATTTAACCCTTTATCATTATGGGGTGTTACAATCACCCCCCTTTAGAGCACAACGTCCTCGTTGTGGGCCCTACATCTCATCCCAGGCAGTGCATCACACTTAAGGTTGGGTACCACCTCTGATACCAAATGTAACAACTGGGTCCCAGTGACAACACAGACACCCCGCCTTAACATGGTCGTCGAGTCCTGGCCTACCAGGTACCACCAGTTGCCCCCACAGACATGTGGGGCCCACCCCAGGGTGCACCCACATGCCTGAATGGGTCATCTGACTAATGATTGTCCCCACAGGACAACACATGTCCTTTTTAGTGTTCTTTGTCCTCTGTCCTCACTCACACACACCTTGGGAAACTTCCTAGAAAGTCACCCATCCTGGTCAGTACTCCAGGCCAAGCATACTTAACTGTGGAGTTCTAATCAGAAATGCTCCCAAAAAGGAAGGTGCACCTTGTTGACATGAGTCATATCACATAGCCATTTAACCCTTTATCATTCTGGGGTGTTACAATAACAATATAGCAGAAACCTTCATAAATAAACATAAACATTTAAGGTAATTTATAACTAAGAAAAAGCCTTTTAAATTTGAACATCAACATAATTTGGAAAAGATAAAATGAAATAATTTCATTTACTTATTCACATGGATATTCTACTAGTCTAATAATGACATGAAATATCAATAACCACTTTCAAAATGATGGAATGCATAATTCTAGACTATCATAACCACATAGTCAAGGCCTTGTGCTAAGAATCCAAATAATATTTCATCAAGGCCTTGTGCCAAGACACTAGTTTGTCTCATGAGACCTACCGATGCATCGAGGAGCTATATTGGGCTCCACCCGTCACTTATTAAGTCCAATTCACTCCTCATATGAACAGGTCTAAACATAACATAAACATTCGTATTAAAACTAGCATACAAAATGTCAATACTTTCTCCATAAACCATGAATGGTATAAAAATAACACAACCACAGTCAAACATATCACAAAACCATCAATACAATATGGATGTTTTGTATCATAATAAATCAACTTCAAATAAGCTTAAAATCCATCAAAGGATGTTGACATAGATGAAAAAAAACTATTTGAGAGAAATATCTCTCTTTTTTTAATCATTTAAATGTAACATAATTATAATAGAAAACATTTAATTTGAAAATATTCTTATAATATTTTAAGAGAATCTTCAACAATTTTATAACGGCGGAAAAAAGTCACACCCGCTGTATAAGTTAAAAAAGACATTCTTACCTTAATTTTGTCGAAAAGGTTAAAAAGGTCCTTTTTTGGAAAACCACAGAAAGATTCCTTTATAAAATTCTTATAAAAAGTAAAACAAGGGTATAAATTATGTTAACCCATATTCTGTAAAATAGTATGAATGTTTTGAAATACATTTTTATGAAACATGGATGTGGATGATAAAGTGGTCCGAGAAGATAATTATATATAAACAACCTCAGATAATGAAGAGATTGTGAAATAAACCATTACCTTATACTTTTCCTTGGTTGAGGGTAGGTTAAACTCTTGTATAATGGTGAAATAATTGTTATTAAATTATAAAATAATAATATACATTAATATGATATCAAATATGATCTTTTAACATTGTTTTTCTAATAATTTCTTAGTATTATCGTCGTTCTTGGTGTTAACTTACTCGTTTTCTTTTATATGTTTAGTTAAATAAGTCGTGTTGGTTATGGATAGGTTGTATCTTATTCATATATAGAATGATATCATGTTCTTAAAAATTAATTTTAATCATCAAAGGAGAATTATTCTTGAATGGATACGATGGGAAATGAATCTCATCGCGTTCGTGGAGACGGTAGTCCGTACGTACGCACATGCGACAATATCATTTTTTTTTATATTTAAATAATATATAATTGTATGGTATATCATATATACAGAATAATTATCATGTTATATTTATTATTGACATCAATTACACATCATTATCATACCCATCCAAATAATAATGTTTTCAATAACAATTACACCACGACGTGGAGACAGTAAGCCGTACGTACGAACGTATGGTGACATGTCATTCAAAAGATGGATAGAATACATAATATGTTTATACCATATTTATAATAACATAATAGTATATAGAATATACTGGAGTTATTATTTTATAAAATAAATAAATAATAAATAAGGAGTTTAAGAAGAAAGGAACTTGAAAAAGTTTGGTGAAAACATTACATCTTCTTCAGGTTCTTCCTTTTGATTTGATCAAAAGGGATCTGTAGGTTGGATTTATTATCAAACTAAGGACACTAGGATGAAGGGAGGAAATTTTAGAGAATAATTGAGAAGGGTTAGGCTGAACCAAAAGTCTTTGATGGTGTGAATAAGGTGGTAGAGGTGGGGGCCTTTTATAAGAGGAGAGGAGGGGCTATTTGGAATGATTGAAAACTATTACTTTATTATGAAATGATTTTTGTATTTTAAAGGTCCCAGAATGAAATATTTCTTGTATAAGTTGATAAGGGTTGGAAATACACCCATCCAATAGGCTTTAGGCAAGTGTAAGTCTTAGATTTTACCTTATCTTTTTATTTTATTTAAATCGTTCATTAATTAGGGAATCGTTGTATCGTCATGGTGTCATAAATAAATTTATTTATTTAAGGTCTAAAAATTATAAAAAAATACCATGATGTAGGAAATAATTTTATCATTCCAACGAATATTTATAGTCTAAGAGATAATTTATTTAGACAAAATTAAAATTGTTTTACTTAAGTGTTACATACTTTTGTTATATTTTCGTTTCTTTAAAAAATAAAATGATAAAATGTCACTATCACACAAAAGTGATTCCATTGGGTCCCTAAGTTGGCACAAGGAATCCCATGGACTTCCATGACACAACCAATAACTTTAGGACACATGTTGGGGTCATTTAATATTATTATGATATTATTTCATTACCCTTAACTACCCGATTAATAATTAATGATGATAATTAAAGATAATTGTCGTTGTTACTATTCATAGTGTCAAAAAACAAAAGATTCTTAATTACATAATTTGGAACTTCTGATTCCAAATATGGAATCCATTTTACCAAATTCTAAACACATAAATTTCAGTAATTATTTCCCGCTGTCAAAACAATTAGCGTGTTTTTAAGAAACAATATCTATCAAAAGATTGACAATTATTTATGTCCAATTTCAAAGTGAAATTAATTCTAATGAACACCATAGGAATAAAAGGTAAAAATATATTCTAATTATACTTTAAAATCACTCAAATATATAATTTATCACTATTAATTATTTCTATTAAAAAATTTGTTTTTAAGAATATTTTCACTATTCATCGAAAATTGGATGTTCTCATAAAAATACCAAAAAATCAACTTAGTCTAATTCAGATATTACAAATCCAAAAATGAAGTCCATTTTGAAATATAAAATTTATATAATTCAAAAAATGGGTATTACTATTCATAATAGCTACTTTGATTAGTCGCGGTGTGTTAGAATCTCAAACTTGTGTACAATGAAAGCTATTGCATTACTCAAAGGGAAATGTACAGTTGATGCTTGGGGTGTTACATTCTCCCCTCCTTCAAATAATTTCATCCTCAAAATTTATAGAAAATTACTATATAAAAAGACTGAGGTGGTTCTTCATCATATGTTCCTCGGGTTCCCACGTTGGCTCTTCCATCTTATGGTTCCTCTATAGAACTTTTACCAGACAAGTCATCTGGTTTCTCAGCACTTGTTCTCTCCTATCAAGAATCCTGACAGCCTCTTCACAACACGACAGATCAGATTCCAGTTCTAATTCCTTATAGGTGAGTACTTGTGTTGGGTCAAGCAAGTATTTTCTCAATAGTGATACATTGAACACATCGGGAACTTTGGAGAGACTTGGTGGCATTTCTAAACGGTAAGCTACAGCCCCAATTCGTTCTAGAATTTCGAATGGTCTGTTGTACCTGGGACTCAATTTTCCCTTCTTACGAAAATGTATAGCACCCTTCCATGGAGATAGTTTCAAGAAAACACGATCTCTTACCTAAAATTCCAAATAATTCCTTCGGTTATCAGCATAGCTCTTCTGCCTTCTATGAGCTACTTTGATGAGGTTTTGGATTACCCTTACCTTTTCCATCGTTTCCTCCACCAGTTCTGGGCCCACATGTTTTCTTTCACCAGCGTCACCCCAATAGGATGGTGTGCGACATATGTTTCTGTATAATGCTTCATATGGTCACATCCAATTACTTGAATGGAAGCTATTGTTATAGGAAAATTCTACCAGTGGAAAATATTGATCCCACGTACCCTGAAAGTCATGTGAGAAAGATCTCCACATGAATTCTAAGGTTTGAATAGTCCGTTCTGATTGTCCATCTTTTTTAGGGTGGTAGGCAATGCTCAAACAAAGTTCAGTATCCAAGTCCTTCTGAAGACTCTTCCAGAATCTTGATGTAAAAAGGGGATCATGAATAGAAAAAATCGATATGGGTACTCCATGAAGTCTCACAACTTCGTTAATATATATAATTTCTAGATGTTTAATTGGTAAATCTTCCCTTATAGCAAGAAAATGTGTTGAATTGGTAAGACGATCAACATTGAACCATATTGCATCGTTCATTCTAGGATTCTTTGGTTGTTTCATGACAAAGTCCATCGTGATATTATCCCATTTCCACTCACGTATGGGAAGAGGTTCCATAACTCCTCCAGGAAGATGCCTCCTAGCTTTCACTTGTAGACAAACCATGCATCTTGACACAAAATCAGCAATCTCCCTCTTCATGTTGTCCCACCAAAAATGTTCATTCAAATCTCTATAAATCTTAGTGCTACCAGGGTGTATAGAGAAGTTGGAACTATGATCATCATCCAATAATTCTCTTTTTAGACCAGCTATATCGGGAACACATTGTCTATTCCCAAATTTCAAAATTCCATCCTCATACCCAAAGTCACTCAATCTCCCATCATTCATAGCTGTAATCTTCTTTTGAAACCCCTCATCATGACCATGAGATCATTTTACCCTTTATAATAAATATGGTTTTGAAACCATTTGAAAAATTATTGATGATCCACCTTCCATGGTTATTCCCATATCCATCTTTACTAGATCCATGAGAATAGGATCCCTTTCAAAAGGCTAGTATATGGGAACATTGCACTTCTGTTCCCTAAATGTCATTAGTGAATACCCCCATGGGCAATAGAAATGTATGAAAACTGAATTCCTCTACCTTCCGCACCCAGTTCTATACCAGCGGCGCAGTCAGTTTAGCTATAAATCTCCCCATGACATTCAGGATGGATGGACAGAAGTTAGATCCCGTATGAGAGATGGGGTTAGGCTATTCACAACCCCCCCCCCCCTACCATGAGCTGATATCCACCCATACAAGAGGTGGAATGGACCACATATCCTCTGTGGACTGTTCCCCTCACTGATAAGCCAAAACATTTTGTACATTTTGGAAGGAATCCCTATCCGGAGGTTGAGTCTCTTTCGTGTCGCCAACCTGGATTCCACGATAAATGTTCTTGGTCACACACCCATGTTGGTATCCCCCACCGGCAGTATCCAACCTCAAATGTGAGCTGCAATGAATGCCACCAGCCTGACTACCAGCTGCTGCTCGGTGGTGACACTGAATCCCTAGGTTTTCCACTGCCTCTCCTCCAAGAACCGCTAATATGAGTGATCCTTGCTCCATTGTTCCCCCTTCCTTCAAGTCCGAGGCCTCACCAAAAAAATGCCTCTCTTTTAAAAAATTTAGAAACTTCTTAAACCACAGCCCGAAATGGACGTCCCTCATTGTTTCCTTGTCCTCTCAAGTCACCACCTTCAGCAATGCCATCACCAATGGAGGAATCTACTCTGGATCCTCCCACATACCCATAACGGGGAAGAATTCATCATACATATCCCCCAATATTCCCCCCCCCCCTGAGATCTGGTGCATATCCCACAGGTTGATACCAACCTCCATGTGGGTCAAATGGAAGGAATTGGTCTATGATGACAATCTGTTCATGAATTCCGGCATTAGATAATTCATTTGATAGATGGGGAATTTGGAGGCCCATGCTACCTCATACAGTCCCACTCATCAGAGATCCACCCCAAAATCCCCACACGAGGCACCTACCCAGTAGGTCCAGGCCCAATCATATGTGAATTTACAGCCCTGGCGTAGGTCCCACTCCTACGACCACCCCTTCCCAAGGTACCTCAAGGATACCATCAAGATCATATGGTATAGAGGGAGAGATTTCTTCGGTTGTAGTATCTTTGCATCAACATTTTTCAGGTGATTGTATAGGCAGACAGCGTTGACAGGTGCGAAGTCCGCCCGGACATGACCGTCAGCCGCCCTGAAACACTGGCGCTGGTACTATGTGTTCCTGAACTTTTATGCTGGCTTATCTTAACTTCCTTCTGTGATGAAGACGTCATCCCTCAGGAAAAATCCATACAAAGGAAGCCTCTTACACAGTGACTAATTCCTCTGGCTCTCCAGTAGCAGCTCCACCAATGAACCTTTATCAGAGTGACTCCTAATTAACTCCTCTATGCCCAATCTATTCGCTATCTCCTTCCTTCGGGAAGTGTCTGTAAGGACCCCCTAGAAGCCTCTTGATGAGCCATTCAGTTTTGAGTTCAGTTAATTTTTTATTTGGGTTCTCGAAGCTCATTTATAGAGCTGGTTCGCGAAGACTGTTCGTCTTGTCCTGCCCTGACCATCCAATGCCAAGTCACAAAGCACTCTGACGTGAAGTCTATGACTCTCTATGCACCGCGGAGTAGAAAGACTGATTCACATAGGGAAGTTGTGGAGTACGCGGAGCTTCGCCAATCGAGAGTTCTAAAAGCCAAATTCGTTAAGGATAGAATAGACAAAAGAGAGGTTATCCCCTCTATTTATATGTGATGACCTTTGGATCTTTATGGTGCATTGAGACTGTTGCGAGTTTTACACTGTGCCCAATCGGCCCATCGCTTTCCCACTTGGTGAGCCCCCTTCGTGAGACAGCATCGCGAATGGCTGAGGGATTTTGGCAGCTGACCCTCAGTCTTTGACCCTTTATTTCTCCTCTACTCCATGTCTGGTGAGAGGCATTTGACGGATCCAAAAAATTGGGAAGAATAAGGATAATAGGAGAGTCTCCAGAGCTTCTTTATGAAGCCCTTTCACAGAGACCCATGGCCCCATAGCCACCGCAGAGCAAGGATGTGGGATGCTCCATGAACCGATTTGACAGTCGCGTGCCCGCCGTGGAAGAACAAAGCGGGATGCTCCACTATCCAATTTGACATTCACGAGCCCACTACGGAGCTAGAAGGTGGGATGCTCTACGAACCCCTTTGACGTTCGTGACCCGCCGCAGAGAAAAATCCATCTTCTCGTCGAGCGAGCTCTGCTTCACAGAACCTCTTGAATATAAATACATGAATCCCACCAATCCCAAAGGATTGATCATCCGACCTTTCACCCTCTCCTCTCTAAAGGTGTGAATCACTTTCTGATCTATGAACCATGAGCTTCTCAAGGTACTTTTCCATTGCAAGGTGCCTCCCCCTTTTCCTTTTTTTAACCCCTCTTTCGAGAGGGATGTCTTTCGCGAAGCCCACAGGCCTTCGCGATGGAAGGGGATCCCCCAGGGACTCGGGTCCTCAATGAGTGTTTATTCTTCACGATACACCCTCTATGCACACATGAATTTCATGATAAGGCAGGGCCACTATGCTTCGTGAAGCACATTTCTTCACAACACCTTACTTTAGAAGGCACCATTTCTTCGTGAGGCAGTGCTCTGTGAACACCTTTCCACTTCACGAAGCACCTCTTATATGAACCTATGACCATACCTAGGCTATGACACTTCACTTCGTGAAGCATACCACTTCACGAAGCCCCTCGATTACATGGAGAATCAGAGCTCTACAAGGGTCCTACCCCTGAACTCCTTTCCCCCGCAACGCCTTCTCTCATGAAGCCCTCCAGGTTTGCACGAAGTAACTTAAAAGTACCTTGGGTAGTGTTTCATATTGCATTGCTTTGGCTCATGATTTTTCTCATAGGCACGTTAATAGCTATTAGTTCTACGCATAACCAAGATAACATGGTCCTCCAATAGGATCACTTCTCGACACCCCCCAGTCACATCGTTTCCTGTCCCTTCTCTTCACCATGGGGTAAAGGGTACTGGTCTTGTAAGTACTAGGAGGTGCAGAATGAACCCACCTCTTCTGAGCTAGAGGCCATTAAGATTTCAAGAGCCATCATTCTCATCACATGATGTTAATCCAATACCTCACCCCATGCATCATATGTGGGGTCCCCCACCTTGGACATTCTACATGTCTGCTCATCTTCACAAGAGAGATATCTTCTTCAAATGGAATGAGATCCTATTTTCTGGAGCAGCTCCTGTCCACGAAGAAGGGAAACCATCATGGTGTAAGCCCCTAGATTTTTTTATAGGAGTTAGTGTGACTACTTTTCCTTTTTGGTACCAATGCTCTGAGAGGGGGTGTAACACCCGAGACTTTTATGTTATATAAATCTTCAAAGGAATCTTTTTCTACACACAACACTTGCTTGGCTTGCTTTACACAAAATCGCAACCTTCCTCGATAGCTTGTGTCGTACGCAATACCGAGTTTCACTAAACAATGATATGCTAACAAAATATTATTAAAACTAGCCATTATGAATAGTAATAACCACTTTTTGAAATTTTATAAATTTTATTTTTCAAAATGGACTTCATTTTCGGATTCGGAATATCGAAATTATCCTAGGGTGAAATTTTGGTATTTTTTTGAAAACTTTCAATTTTTGATGAATAGTGAAACCACTAAGTGGTAGTTAAAAAACTGAATTTTTCATAAAACTTAATTTTACCACTTCTGTGAGTGGAATTTCGAAAATCTGAGAGACACGGTTAATATCAAGGACTAAAATGTGGTTCAATGAGATGAAAATAATTTTTGGTGAATAGTAACTTTTTACTTTTATTTACCACAGTTAAAAGTAAATAGGGTAATTAAGGGTAAAAAATGATGTTATTATTACCCCAACACATGTCCTAATTCTATTGGACAAGTGTAATTTGACCAAAAACAACCTTAGGAATAAAATATGACCATTTAGGCCCACTTGGATTAGATTAGGACATTTATTATTAATTTATTTAAATAAGGGTTAAAATAGTTAAAATCAAAGTTTAATAAGTAAATCATTTTTAATATGGGGTTATAGATAAGATAAATTCGAATATAAATATTAATTAGAAAGCTAAAAAGATTTCCTACATAATTATATTTTTAATTTTTAATTTTAAGACTTTAAATAAGTTAATTTATTTATGACACAAAGACGATGCAGTAATTATCTTATTAATGAAATATTGACATAATTGATGTTATAAATACCCAAATAAATGTAATTTGAGACTTTTTATGAATTACACTAATTTTCTAGGTTAATATGACTTTTTATTATTGATTAGAGTAACTTTCTTCGAACTAATCATTCTGTTATGATTTTCACAAAAATCAATTACTAAATAGTGTCAAAATTGACATAAAATAGTTTTTAAAACAAATATTATATTATTAATTGTAGTTTTATTCCTAAAAATCTAAGGTTCGGCCAAATGAATAAGATAAGGTTATATATTTTAATAATAAACAACTTGGGGTTCGTTTGGCTTGATATAGTAGGTTTATTAACCTTATAGTGTAAGAAAACAAGAAGACACGGTAAAAGTTAAATTATCTAACTTAAAGTTAAATCTAAATGATAAGGTTAAAATTGATACCTAAACTTGTGTAAATTATATTATATGAGAGTATTTCGACCCCTACCCACCTTATCTTCAAAATATATCAATTTGGAGCTATTAAAAACCGAATTTGACTTTATAATAAAATAATATGTTTAGTTATTCCAAAGATGCCCCTCTCCTCCCTTATAAAAGGGCACCTCCTCCCCCTCTTTCTAACACCACATTGAGCCTTCAAGCTCGGCCAAACCCTGCCAATTTCTCCTCTCCACTTCCCTAGAAACATCCTAGAGGTTCTGGGCTTCTTCAAAGACCTATTTTAGTGCCCTAAAAGGAGGTCTCAAAGAAGCACTTCAAAGAAGAGGTGTTGTCTGTTACCGATTCATTCATCTTTATTTCTTCTTCCACTTCTTCTTCTTTAGTTGTTTCATTATGAAGTAACAACATCAGTATCACTCATATACTGATATGTTATTATAAGTATGAAACAACCCTATTTAACCATCTATCCATTCTACGGAAAAAGAAGTCATCGCGCGTGCGTACGTACGGAATACAGTCTCCACGCCATGGTGTAATCTATTTTCCACCACCACCTTACTTGGATGGGTATAATGGTGTAAATAATGACTACATATGACTATTAAAAAGTGATATTGATTATGAAATAGTATACATACACTCCAATATAATTCCACGATCATAGGAACGATATCATCACTCGTGCGTACGTACGGAATACCGTCTCCACGATATGATGTGACTCGTTCTACATGATCTTCATTGCATAATGATTATATAAATGAATTGAATGAATGAATATGATATATATTACACTAATACCATTCTGGAAATTAGGTATCTATAACCTAAAGAGAAGAATAAGAATTTATTCGACAAAACACGCATAAGAACAAAAAGTTATAAACACCCGAATAACAAGTAGCAATGAAATATTACTACTAAGAAGCTAAGAATATGACCATATATGATATCATAAAAATAAGTATGATTCTAGAATATGTCAATAACATTATTTAAATCATTATACAGGAGGTTCGGACACGTACAAAGCATATCGGACATAAGGTAAGGGAAATATCACAATCTCATTTTTATCCGATATTGTTTATACTTTGGTATTTACTGGGGTGTATTTTATCATCCACATCCATGTTTCCTAAATATGTAATATTATTTCCATCCAACTACAATTATTTAAATCCAATTTTACCCTTCGGTGAGTTTTTAGCAAAAGATATGAAAGGAATATTTTGTCGTTTTTCATATGAGGTACGTTTTGACTTTTCTGACAAAAGTACCAGAAGAATGTTTTTTTAACTTATACGGCATGAATGGATTTTTAAAACATTATTTCCAAGAAGCTTACTTTACATGTTTTCAAGTTTATTTATAATCAACTTCTTTTAGTTTAGGATTGTATGACATGTTAAGAAAGGAAAAGTGTTTTTTGAAGTAGAAAGGATATTTTCCTCAAGAATGGAGTTCAAGTGTTTTATCAAAATTATTTTCCATATAAGATAATAAAGAGTTATGTTTCTATCCCTATTATTACATGTATTTTATTATGTGGTGATGGAAATATTTTTATGAATTCCTTTATCTTATATGAATTGTTTTATGATGTCATGTTGTTTAAGAATCCCATTTTTACTACATGGGTCATGCACGGATGTATGCTTTATGATTTTGTGGAACACATAAGAATGGTATCATTATGATATGGGTGGGACCTATATCTCCCTCCAATGCATTGGGTAAAGATTTTATATCTCATGAGATAGACATGGCTGGAACGTTAGGTTATACCGGTTCAGTGAAATAGGACTGAAACGAGGAGTGAACTCGGTTCAGAAATGGACTTTGTCCACTAAGATAGTCTTGGAAATGAGTCTTGACTAACAAGAAATGATTCTCAATGATTATGTCTATATTCCAAAAAGTTTCATGTTTTAATTTATGATTATTGGGATTACATTTCACTACTATGATTTATCCCATGTTATGAAATTATGATCTCTTTTGCAGGTTAAGATTTCCAAAAGTTATGTGCTTATGTATATGATGTGATTGATATTTATTTTTTTTACCCTTACTGAGCATTTGAGCTCACCCTTTTGTATGTTTTATTTCCCCAGGTCAGGAAGAAGGTTATTAAGTAGAATATTCCAAAAAGGGACTCTAGATATGATGAAATAAATGGGAGGCAAAGTAGATGCTTTATGAACCATCTTTTTATGTTTCCCAGTTTCTAAAGACACTATACATATACGGTCCTTTCTTGGTTTTGTTATATAATGTAATAAGTATGCTTCAATTTTGAAGTATTAACAATGTATGTAAAGTATGGGTCGTTATAGTTGGTATCAGAGGAAAGGTATAGTCAACCTTTGGAAACTAGGATGTGAAAGCCTTAGTAAGAACCCTAAGGATAAGTCTAAGTATAGAACACAATCTTAGTGTTTTAGAAATGGACATGAATAACCTAGGATAAGACCTTAAGTGTGAAATTTTATTCTTTATTTTGTGGTTTTCCTATTATAATTAGTGTTGCTCACACTATGCTTCTTGATTTTAGCAAATTGCTGGAACCCGAAGGAACCATGTTAATGCGGAATGCGACGGGCAATGCAATGATTGTCCCCCTGAGCAACCAAACGTTATGGGAGCTAGAATGAAAAATCTTGTAGCCATGCTCACACAACTTTCTCAACCTATGAATCATGCAGGACTTCCAAATGAGCAAAGGAAGGAGTGAAAATCTGTTGAATCCTTCATGAGACAGCATCCACCTTCATTCAACGGGTCTACTGATCCATTAGTTGCTGAACAATGGATTAGTACTACTGAAAAGATATTTTCAGTTCTTTAATGTTCTGAGCATGATAAAGTCATCTTAGTAGTGTATCGTTTGTAAGGTGATGCTGATCAATGGTGGAATATTATTAAGAATACGAGGTAAAGGGATGAAATTGAGTCCATTGAATGGGACGAGTTCAAGAACTTATTTTTCAATAAGTACTTCCCTCGTATTCCCCGAACAAATATGGAGAAAGAGTTTCTTGAACTGAAGCAAAAGGATGATGAATCTGTTGGTACCTATGAAGAAAATTTTACAAGACTTGCAAGGTACGCTTCTGGTATTATTATCCAACCTGAGAGTAAGATTGATCGATTATTTAGTGGCTTAAAACCAAGTCTTCTAAGGGCCTTAGACATAAGGGACTTTAATAGCTATGAGGAAATCGTTCGATGGGCTCTCAAAGTTGAGATGGATATTGGAGTAACCCATCAGTCATATGGGTTTGATAAGAAGAGGAAAATGTAATTCAAAGGAAAATCTAGAGAGCACACTGAAAATAAGATGAGCTTTCCCTTATGCTCAAAGTGTGGAAAGAAACATGGAGGGAGTTGTCTTAAAGGGACAAGTAAATGTTTCAAGTGTGGAAAGGAAGGTCATAGGGCATTTGAATGCCACGATGATGGGAAGAAGATGTCTAATAATGCAAACAAAGGAAGGGATACACAGAATGAACCTACTACACTTCAATGTTACAAGTGCAAGGAGATGGGACATTATTCCAATAAATGCCCTAATCCAAGGGTTGGTGATGATGGTCGACGTCAACAAACTCTTAAGGCTAAAGACAAAGGAAAGTCACATGCAATTTCTATCAGCGATGTGGAGTACGATAACGATGTGGTGAAAGGTACACTTACCATCCACTCTAAATTAGAAAATGTTTTATTTGATTCTGGATCCACCCACTCCTTTATTTCTGAAGAATTTTCTAAGGGTATCACCGTATTACCTCAACAATTAGATGTTGAGTTAGCTGTGACAACAACTAATGGCACAACAGTCACATCAAAAGTTTATAATTCTTCTCCGATTGAAGTTTGTGGGAAATTGCTTCCTACAAATCTTGTGATCCTTCCTATAGTGGAATTTGATGTGATTCTTGGCATGGATTGGCTTTCTCTACATGGAGCTCATATCAATTGCCAAAGAAGTGAAGTCACATTTCATATTCCAGATCAATCTATGATCGTCTATCGATGCAAGGATGAACATAACCTTCCAGTGGAAATTTATTCAATTTTATGGGTATTGATTACACTAAATGAAGGTTATTTATCTCAAATGGTTGGTGAGAAACTCACCATTAATAATTTTCCCATTGTACGGGAGTTTGATGATGTCTTTCCGGAGGAATTACCGGGTCTTCCACCAAATCTTGAAGTTGCGTTTTCAATAGAACTCGTACTGGGTGCTTTGCCTATTTCAAAGACACCTTACAGAATGTCCCCAATTGATTTGCAGGAATTAAAGAAGTAACTCCAAGAGAATATTGATAAGGGGTTCATACTCCCTAGTGTGTCACCTTGGGGAGAACTTGTTCTGTTTGTTAAGAAGAAAGATGGATCAATGAGACTCTGCATTTATTATCGAGAACATAACAAGGTCACTATCAAGAACAAATATCCTCTCCCACGCATTGATGACTTATTTGACCAACTACGAGGAGCTCAATACTTTTTCGAGATTGATCTTCGTTCAGGGTATCATCAATTAAGGGTCAAAAGGGAGGATATACTAAAGACGGCTTTCCGTACAAGGTATGGACACTATGAATTTATAGTGATGCCATTTGGTCTTACTAATGCCCCTTCTATCTTCATGGATCTGATGAATAGAGTCTTTAGAGACTATCTTGATCAATTTTTGGTAGTCATTATAGACGATATTCTTGTCTATTCAAAGAGCAAGGAAGAACTTTAAGATCACTTGAGAATTATATTGAAGACCCTGAGAAAGGAGAAGCTTTATGCCAAATTTACCAAGTGTGAATTTTGGCTTCAAAAAGTTTCATTTTTGGGTCACATAATCTCAAAAGAGGGGATATCTGTGGATCCAGCAAAAACAGAGGTTATCGAAAGATGGTCGAGACCAACAACAGTAACTGAGATCTGAAGTTTTTCTTGGTTTGGCTGGATATTATCGACGTTTTGTGAAAGATTTTTCACGATTATCTAATCCACTCACCAAGTTGACTCGAAAAGGTGTTAAGTTTGTCTGGACGGAGGAATGTGAAGAGAATTTCAAGGATTTGAAAAGAAGGTTATCCAGTGCACCTGTGCTCACACTGCCTTGTAGTGGAGAAAGGTTTGTGATCTATAGTGATTCATCCAATAATGGATTGGGGTGTGTTCTTATGCAAAATGATATGGTGATATCTTATGCCTCACGACAGTTGAAAATCCATGAGCAAAATTACCCAACACATGATTTGGAGTTAGCTGCGGTAATCTTTGCATTAAAGATTTGGAGGAATTACCTTTATGGTGAAAGGTGTGATATTTATACTGATCATAAAAGTTTAAAGTATATTTTCACACAAAAGGAGATGAATATGCGCCAAAGAAGATGGTTGGAGCTGATTAAGGATTACGACTGCTCAATCCATTACCACCCTGGGAAATCAAACAAGGTGGCAGATGCATTAAGTCAACAAGACCATGCTAGTTTATCCATGATGAGGATCACAAAAGATCTAATATTTATGGATTTACAAAGGATGGATCTTGGAATTATAATGAAAGGGGAAAAGTCGTATCTTTCTCAAATGAATGTTCAACCATCTATACATGTGAAGATTAAAGAGGCATAGAAAGAATATGTTGAGCTACAAAAGAAGGTTAGAAATGTTCCTGAATTCAACCTTGATTGTGATGGGATAATAAAGTTCAGGAATCGGGATTGTGTTCCTCCCATCCCCGAATTAAAGAAGGAGCTGCTGGATGAGGCTCATAATTCTTCATTATCTATTCATCCAGGAATCACGAAGATATATAGGGACCTGAAAGAGTACTTCTGGTGGGATGGCATGAAAAGAGATGTTGCTGAATATGTCTATCGATGCTTGTTTTGTCAGCAAGTTAAAGCTGAGAGACAGAAGTCTAAGGGGATGTTACAACCATTACCCATACCCGAATGGAAATGGGAAAACATCACTATGGACTTCGTCACAGGACTTCCTAAAACATCCAAAGGAAATAATGCTATCTGGGTCATAGTTGATCATCTTACCAAGTCTGCACACTTCATTGCTATGAGAGAGGATTTCTCTCTGGATCAGCTTTCCAGGATATATGTAAAGGAAGTGGTAAGATTGCATGGAGTACCACTTTCTATTATATTTTATCGGGATCCAAGATTTACCTCGAAGTTCTGGCGAAGTCTTCAGTGTACTATGGATACAGAGTTGAGTTTCAGCACTACTTATCATCCTCAGACAGACGGTCAGTCTGAGAGAACAATTCAAACTCTAGAAGATATGTTGAGAGCTTGCTCTATGGATTTCAAAGGTGGTTGGGATCAACACCTACCTTTGGTGGAATTTTCTTATAATAATAACTTTCACTCCAGTATTCAGATGGCTCCTTATGAAGCTCTCTATGGAATGAAATGCAGGACTACAACTTGCTGGGATGAAGTTGGGGAAAGAAAGCTATTAGGACCCGATCTCATTGATGAAATGGCAGAAAAGGTCAGATCTATTCAACAACACATAAGAGTAGCTCAAAGTCGACAGAAAAGTTATGCCGACAACCGAAGAAAAGACCTAGACTTTGAAGTGGGTGATAAAGTGTTCTTACAAATATCTCCCTGGAAGAGGGTCATGAGATTTGGAAAGAAGGGGAATTTGAGCCCTAGATATATCGGTCCTTTCGAAATACTGGATCGTGTTGGGAAGGTAGCTTACCGATTAGCACTTCCACCGAATCTCTCTCAAGTTCACGATGTGTTCCATGTATCTCTCCTGATAAAGTACATACCTGATCCTTCACATGTACTCAGCTCAGAAGTTGTACCGCTGGAGCAAGATCTTTCTTATGAAGAACAACCGATAGAGATTCTGGATCGTAGCAAAAAACTCCTACGAAACAAAACCACTCTCTTGGTGAAAGTTTTATGGAGGAACCACCGATTAGAAGAAGCTACATGGGAGCTTGAGGATATGACGAGGGAGAGCTATCCTCATCTGTTTGTTACAAAGTGACGAATTTTGAGGGTGAAATTCATTTTAAGGGGGGTAAAATGTAACACCCGAGACTTTTATGTTATATAAATCATCAAAGGAATCTTTTTCTACACACAACACTTGTTTGGCTTTCTTTACATGAAATCGCAACCTTCCTCGATAGCTTGCGTCGTATGCAATACCGAGTTTCACTAAACATTGATACGCTAATAAAATATTATTAAAACTAGCCGTTATGAATAGTAATAACCACTTTTTGAAATTTTATAAATTTTATTTTTCAAAATGGACTTCATTTTTGGATTCAGAATATCGAAATTATCCTAGGGTGAAATTTTGGTATTTTTCTGAAAACTTTCAATTTTTGATTAATAGTGAAACCACTAAGTGGTAGTTAAAAAACTGAATTTTTCATAAAACTTAATTTTACCACTTCTGTGAGTGGAATTTCGAAAATCCGAGAGACACAGTTAATATCAAGGACTAAAATGTGGTTCAATGAGATGAAAATAATTTTTGGTGAATAGTAACTGTTTACTTTTATTTACCACGGTTAAAAGTAAATAGGATAATTAAGGGTAAAAAATGATATTATTATTACCCTAAAACATGTCCTAATTCTATTGGACAAGTATAATTAGACCAAAAACAACCTTAGGAATATAATATGACCATTTAGGCCCACTTGGATTAGATTAGGACATTTATTATTAATTTATTTAAAGAAGGGTTAAAATAGTTAAAATCAAAGTTTAATAAGTAAATCATTTTTAATATGAGGTTATACATATGATAAATTCGACTATAATTATTCATTAGAAATATAAAAATATTTCCTACATAATGATATTTTTTATTTTTATTTTTAGACTTTAAATAAGTTAATTTATTTATGACACAAAGATGATGCAGTAATTATCTTATTAATAAAATATTGACATAATTGATGTTATAAATACCCAAATAAATGTAATTGGAGACTTTTTATGAATTCCACTAATTTTCTAGGTTAATATGACATGTTATTATTGATTTACGTAACTTTTTTCGAACTAATCATTCTGTTATGATTTTCACAAAAATCAATTACTAAATAGTGTCAAAATTGACATAAAATAGTTTTTAAAACAAATATTATATTATTAATTGTTATTTTATTCCTAAAAATCTAAGTTTCGGCCAAATGACTTAGATAAGGTTATATATTTTAATAATAAACAACTTGGGGTTCGTTTGGCTTGATATAGTAAGTTTATTAACCTTATAGTGTAAGAAAACAAGAAGACACGGTAAAAGTTAAATTATCTAACTTAAAGTTAAATCTAAATGATAAGGTTAAAATTGATACCTAAACTTGTGTAAATTATATTGGATGAGAGGATTTCTACCCCTACCCACCTTATATTCGAAATATACCAATTTGGAGCTATTAAAAACCTAATTTGACTTTATAAAAAAATAATATTTTTAGTTATTCCAAAGGTGCCCCTCTCCTCCCATATAAAAGGGCACCTCCTCCCCCTCTTTCTAACACCACATTGAGCCTTCACGCTCGGCCAACCCCTGCCAATTTCTCCTCTCCACTTCCCTAGAAACATCCTAGAGGTTCGGGTCTTCTTAAAAGACCCATTTTAGTACCCTAAAAGGAGGTCTCAAAGAAGCACTTCAAAGAAGAGGTAATGTCCGTTACCGATTCTTTCATCTTTATTTCTTCTTCCACTTATTCTTCTTTAGTTGTTTCATTATGAAGTAATAACATCAGTATCACTCATATACGGATATGTTCTTATAATTATGAAACAACCCTATTTCACCATCTATCCATTCTACGGAAAAATAAATCCTCGCGCGTGCGTACGTACGAAATACCGTCTCCACGTCGTGGTGTAATCTATTTTCCACCACCACCTTACTTGGATGGGTATAATGGTGTAAATAATGACTATATATGACTATTATAAAGTGATATTGATTCTGAAATAGTATACATAAACTCCAATAAAATTCCACGATCATAGGAACGATATCATCACTCGTGTGTACGTACGGAATATCGTCTCCACGATGTGATGCGACTCATTCTACATGATCTTCGTTGCATAATGATTATATAAATGAATTGAATGAATTAATATGATATATATTACACTAATACCATTCTGTAAAATAGGTATCTATAACCTAAAGAGAAGAATAAGAATTTATTCTACAAAACACGCATAAGAACAAAAAGTTATAAACACCCGAATAACAAGTAGCAATGAAATATTACTACTAAGAAGCTAAGAATATGTCCATATATGATATCATAAAAATAAGTATGATTCTGGAATAAGTCAATAACATTATTTACATCATTATACAGGAGGTTCGGACACATACAAAGCATATCGGACCTAAGGTAAGGGAAATATCACAATCTCATTTTTATCCGAGATTGTTTATACTTTGGTATTTACTGGGGTGTATTTTATCATCCACATCCATGTTTACTCAATATGTAATATTATTTCCACCCACCTACAATTGTTTAAATCCAATTTTACCCTTTGGTGAGTTTTTATCAAAAGATATGAAAAGAATCTTTTGTTGTTTTTCATCCGAGGTACTTTTTGACTTTTCCAACAAAAGTACGAGAAGAATGTTTTTTTTAACTTATACGACATGAATGGATTTTTAAAACATTATTTCCAAGAATCTTCCTTTACAAGTTTTCAAGTTTATTTTTAATCAACTTCTTTTAGTTTAGGATTGTATGACATGTTAAGAAAGGAAAAGTGTTTTTTGAAGTAGAAAGGATATTTTCCTCAAGAATGGAGTTCAAGTGTTTTATCAAAATTATTTTCCATCTAAGATAATAAAGGGTTTTGTTTCTATCCCTATTATTACATGGATTTGATTCTGTTGTGATGGAAATATTTTTATGAATTCCTTTATCTTATATGAATTGTTTTATGATGTCATGTTGTTTAAGAATCCCATTTTTACTACATGGGTAATGCAATTATGTATGCTTTATGATTTTGTGGCACACATAAGAATGGTATCATTATGAGATAGGTGGAACCTATATCTCCCTCCAATTAATTGGGTAAAGATTTTATATCTCATGAGATAGACATGGCTGGAACGGTAGGTTATACCGGTTTAGTGAAACAGGACTGAAACAAGGAGTGAACTTGGTTCAGAAATGGACTTTGTCCACTAAGATAGTTTTGGATATGAGTCTTGACTAACAAGAAATGATTCTCTATGATTATGTGTGTATGCCAAAAAGTTTCATGTTTTATGTTATGATTATTGGGATTACATTTCACTACTATAATTTATCCCATGTTATGAAATTATGATCTCTTTTGAAGGTTAAGATTTCCAAAAGTTATGTGCTTATGTATATGATGTGATTGATATTTCTTTTGTTTGCCCTCACTGAGCATTTGAGCTCACCCTTTTGTATGTTTTATTTCCCCAGGTCAGGAATAAGGTTATTAAGTAGAATATGCCAAAAAGTGACTCTAGATATGATGAAATAAATGGCAGGCAAAGTAGATACTTTATGAACCAGTTGTTTATGTTTCCCAGTTTCTAAAGACACTATACCTATACGGTCCTTTCTTGGTTTTGTTATATGATGTAATAAGTACGCTTAAATTTTGAAGTATTAACAATGTATGTAAATTATGGGTCGTTTATAGGGGGATGGGAACTTATTCCCTTATCTCTCCTCCGTGCCATGTTCCTCTCCCATTAGGATTTATCTCCATTGGGCCTCTATCCTGGAGTAAGTCCCAATCACTGTCTCCCTGGGCCTCAGACCATGCTTATGCCCCTATTTACTATTTGGGGTTTTAACCATGTGTAAGCACCATTACACTTCCCATGGATGCACCTTTCGCGACATGATCGTCCGGTCTCTACTGCCTCCTATTTCTCACACTGAGCATGACTAACATGGGCTTAGAGTAAGCACCGACCATGAAACCTCCTTTGGGATGCCTAGAGTGTAAGCCCAATCCCCCTTTATAAAATACATGGACATTGATCCTTGCTAAGGAAGGGTACGTAGGAAGCATCTTCGAGGTAAAAGCCCAACAACTTATCAGACCTAACCACTTCACGTTCGTTCACCCCCGTCCTGCAGGATGTTAAACTGTATACACCAGTCAGTGGTAAGCCTTTGTTCCCCAGTCTATGGTAAGTTGTTTCCCATATACCAATATATGTGGAAATTTATCCTTACAAAAGAAAGGTACGTAGGAAGCCTCCCCAGGGTCAATCCCAACACCCATGTTTCGGACCATTTTCACGTCGCTTCCAATTCCCCCATTACAAACTATGAGGACTTTGATCCTTGTTATGGTGATGTACGTAGGAGCTCCCACGAGGATCAATCCCACCATCCATTTGGTCCCTAGGTTCCCATTCATGTCGATCTACCAACCCCCATCCTATATGAACTACGTTGGTTTGATCCATGTCTCCTAGGCAGGGTATATATGAGTATTTTATGAGGATTAAACCCATCCAGCGGTAATCCGTTGTGACCCCATCCATTGGTAAGTCATTGTTACCCCATCTAGAAGTAAGCCGTTGTGATCCCTATTCATTTGTAGGGAATTTCCACCATAACCAGCGGTATGCCGTTGGAGCTATCCTAAACTACATTGACTTTTATTCCCTATCACAGGGATATGTAGGAAGTCTCCTTGAGACTCAAGCCCAACATTACCATCATTTTCATGGGGGTTCCATCCCATTCATTGTTCCCTTCATTCAACACTATATAACCTACCCGGGCCGCCACATCTCGGTGAGGTTATGACAGCTCAAACCCTACATTAGTGTACCTTCCAGGGGTTACACTCATCTGATCCACTGTAGTCAATGTTCTGATTAGTCTGATATGTCACCGCTAGACATAAACTTGCGACATACCCTGTGTTAAACAGGGGAAGCTAAGAAAAACCTCAGAGACATTACTAGGGCATACGATTCCTCGCATTAGATGTGGGATGCCTCAGGTATCTGCGCCCTCGTGAAGCCCTATAATAATGGACCAAAGGCAAACACACCAGTGTTCAAACGTCCAGACACACCAATGATGCCCAACATGACTACTCCCTCAACTTAAAGGATGGTGTCCTGGCTTGAACCCTTGGAATTTCCTAACATAAGTAGTGTAATTAACCAGCATCCATGAAGATATGGTGCTAGGAAGAGTTTCACGAACAACGTATTAAATTTATAAGGGATACCCGGACTTGGTGATGAGTTCCAAGGAGGAATCCATGGACGGAAGAACTGAAATCCCATCATCCCATTTCGACCGAGGAGAAAACATCCCGAAATAAGCGACATATTCCACCTTCCATTGGAACGTTGGAATGCGAGTCTACAAACAACGCCTTTCATATTCAAGCAGACGGATGCGTGCACCCTGTCGAAAGCGTCGAAAACATATATGTTTTAGTATTTTTGTATGAACTAAATATTTTATTCACAATTTTATAATTAATTTAATAAGTTAAAATGGAAATATGTTTTCATAAAATGTAATCATAATTTGTTACATTATATTCTTATGGTTATACGATAATTTTAGAGGACCCTAATTACATTCGTAAGGTGTTGCAGACAGTGTTATAGTTTTAAAGTTGTATTTTTAGAGTAAATAATGATTTTATTTAAAAAATAAATTAAAAATAGTTAAAAAATTATTCTCATAAAATGGAGTTTGTTTTTAAATTTAGATAATCGATATTAGGTTAGGAAAAAAAATTTGGGATTTTTCTGAAATAGTTGAATTTTCGGTGAATAGAAAAAATACAGTTTTGAGTTTCGGGTGTTTAATGACTTCATTAATGATGTAATAATGATTTAATAATTTTGGTATACTTTTAAATATTATGATATGATATTAGGTTTCCTATGTGGCCAATAACATGGGAAAATACCCTGGGAAAGCCCATTGTTTTGGAAATACCACCGATGAGGTGTCCCTTGGAAATTAAAAATTTATTCCTTCAATTTTCCTATAAATATCATGGAATTCCCTCATTAATTTCCTTCCTAAATCCACTTAAAATAATATTTGGTCTTTTTACCTCCTAATAAATCCTTCCATGGTGCCTTCAGTCCTCTAATGGTCCCAACCTTCAAACTTTCAAAGTTAATCTTCATGGTAAAAAATCCTTTCACCCTCCTCTTTTAAGTCCTGATTTCTTTTATGTTGTGTCTTCTAGTCTCCATATATTTATTTTTAAGACATGTTCTTATATATTATTATTATTATCCATTTCATTTAAAAACGATGAGAGACCATTTCTGCTATCATCAATGTCTTTTCTAAATGTTTTAGTGACGTCATTAGGCTGCCGAATTTTCATAATAGAAATCACATTTTCTCTTTCATTCATGTTTCCTTTACATGCGGTATGTCATTAAAATATCCATGACATGATATTCTAATGTAACCATACTTTATTTTCAATTTTTTATGTATGGGAGACCCTTTTCCTCTCCCATTTTATTATTTTGAAAAACCATGATACATAGTCGTTATGCTGTAGAAATTTCATCTCAAAATTTATGTATCTTTTTCTCAAGAATTATCTTGTTTTATTTTTGTGAATTCCAAAATATATTTTTACATTCATAGGTATTAATCTTGAAATAAAAATATATCTATTTGATTTTGGATTTGACATACATATAACCCCAACTCCCTTTCCATGGGTTATAAATGACAGAATGATCTTACTTTTAAGCACTCTTAAAATGTCACAATTTTGAAATGAAACCCATTTATTTTATTCTCCATTGGTTATTTATGATATGTTTGATTATGATATATGTGTATCACATAAAAATAATGGCATATTAAGGGTTCACCTTGATAGAGATCTAATGCATTGGGTAAAGAATTAATCTCTAGAGATGACGAGTTTCACGATATCTTGGTGAATAACCTTGGTAATTTTCTTATGACACCTCGGGGTTGAACCATGGTGATATTTTCATTAATGTCTAAATGAAATGTTATATTTACATATTCTTGTTATGATTCATGTTATTTTTATTATGTTATGCCTCTTTTCCATTTCTCATGTCTTGTAGTTTTCATCATGTTCTTAATGATATCACAAGTAAACTGATTCTCGTTCTTTCATTAATGGGCCTTAAAGTCACACTTTATTTTTATGTATATCTCTAGGATATGTGATACAGTAATTTTACATAAGATGAAACTATGATGAAGCCTTACAAATAGTTTATAAGAGTATTTTATGTTATTTTCATGTATTATGTTCCTGATTTCCAAGACACAAGACTTTAATGATCCTCTATTTATAAAATGTAGAAATGTTATGTAATAAAAATTTGGGATGCTTTAATTAGGTTTCATCATCATAAATATAAAAAAACATCCTGGTAAACAATGTTATTATACCATAAAACCAATTATAAATTGGTTACATTTAATCATTTAACCCCTAGAAGAATAAACTAAAATTAATTGTAAAATATAATTATATCAAATAAATCCTAGATTTTAATTTCCAAATGTGTTTTTTATATAAACATCATCAAGTAATATAGGTTATTAACATGAGATATTTCTTGAAGTAGATAATATGAGACAAAAATCACTTGCTACTTTAATAATTTTTATTATTTTAACAAATAATAATGAATAAAAAAATTAAATTTAAATATCATGAATGAAAAAGATTTTTTTTATATAACATGTCAATTGGGTATTATATACACTGAAAAGACGGAAATGAGTTGGGAATTTTCATATGTCACCAAAAAAATAAATGAGAGACTAGAAATCCCTTTCCATAATTCTTGAATTCCTATGTAAAAAATAAAACATCGTATATAATAGTGATATTATTTTTATAAATATATTATAGATAAGTAATTATATATATTATCCCATATATAATTTACATATTACCTTTTATTACTCTTATATTTAAAATTACATGTTAAAGTCATGTTTTTTTGTATCAATTGCTTTGTTTTTTATAGATGTTTTGATTTCGTATTTTCGATTCTATTACATAGATCATTGATAATTATTCTCTTGAATATTAAACATGATATGAGTGTCACATATATTAATTATATATTTATCTATAATAATATAAAAAATTAGAAACAGAATATAGACTACACCATTCGTGGAGATGGTTGGTCATACGTACACATGATTGTTATTTATATTTTATCAATGGAATAAGTTAAATATTTGTTAAAAATATATAAAAATTAAATAATATTTTTTATTGCATATAATTAAACTATGTTTATTTATTCCTTTTTCTATCTTTATCAATGTGAAGCATACGTGGAAAACGAATCACATTGCTTTGCGAGGTGTTCATCCATTGTAAACATGGCCGACGTTATCATGTCCTATAGGAAATGTACAGTAAGAATATATATTTTAAATTATAATTATATAAGTTCAATTATTTATTTAATTTTATATCTATTTATTTAATGCCTATTTATTACCATCCATGTAAAATAAAAATGAAAAACACATCACATCGGCAGGTGAGGATGTAGTCTTCCATACACATGAACGATGTTAATGTTTTTCAATGGGTTATGAGGTAACCAAGTATATGTGGTATTATAATTAAAATGATATAATAATATTTTAAATATAATATTTACAAATTTAATCCATAATTATATCCATCCATGATAGGATGTGATGGAAAATAAATAATATTTGTTCACATGGTGATCAGTCGGCATACAAACGATTGTTGATTTAATATCCCATTTGATAGAGTAATGGTAGATATAGGTTCATAAATTATCAAAATAGAATCATGGAATTTTCATATAGTAATTATATAATCAAATTTTCTGGAGTTGGATGATGAAATTAAAGTAAAACAAATGTTTTGGAATTTACCTATTTTTGGAGAGCCTATTTAGTTTTACACCTAACTCCTTCATCAAATGTATTACTAAAAAAATAGTCCTTATAGGTATATTTGAAGGAAGTAAAGAAATGTTTTGGTCTAATAATGTTTGAAAAAAAGTTCTTTATTTGTAAATAGGAGAAGATAGGAGGGTCTTTTTATTAGTTAGGTGATTGGAACACTTGAAATTTTTAAAATGAAAATGGTATACTAATTTTTTTCAAATATGAAAAGAATCTAAACTAGTATATTATTTAACATAGAATATATAAGTCTCACAAATTACCACAGATTTGGTGTTCGACAAGTATTGTGTATTTTTATCCCTTATCGCTTAGTTTAACCCTTAGATAAACCAAATTTTACTTTTACCATGGTCAATAATATTTATGATTTTAATTATTAATTATGTTAAAAAATAATTTTAACCTATTATATAATATATGTAACACCCTGACCCTAGTTACCCAGAGTCGGTGCATAATTACATAACATTGGCATGATCACAAAAGTTCAAGTCTCGAAAGACCGATTAGTTTAGTTGCCCTGTAAACACTATATATATTCATAAGTCTTACATTAAATCGTAAAGTGAAAAAACTACAACACATCTTGTCTTTATATCCCCTCATACATTCCCTGCAGGTCATTCATAAAATACTTCATCACATCCTACGAAAAATTAAAACATTGAAAGGGGTAAGCTGAGATGCTCAGTAAGGATAATTTTAACAACTAGGTCCCAGTGACAACATAGACACCCCGCCATAACATGGTCGTCGAGTCCTTGCCTACCAAGTACCACCGGTTGCCCCACAGACACGTGGGGCCCACCCAAGTGTCCACCCACATGCCTGAACGGGTCATCTGACTAATTATTGTCCCCACAGGCCAACACATGTCCTTTTCAGTGTGCTTTGTCCTCACTCACACACACCCTAGGAAACTTCCCAGAAGCTCACCCCTCTTAATCAGTACTCCAGGCCAAGCACGTTTAACTGTGGAGTTCTAATCAGACAGGCTCCCGAAAAGGAAGATGCACCTTGTTGACATGAGTCATATCACTTAGCCATTTAACCCTTTATCATTCTTGGGTGTTACAATAACCCCCCCCCCCCCCTTTAGAGCACAACGTCCTCATTGTGGGCCCTATATCTCATCCTAGGCAGTGCATCACACTTAAGGCTGGGTACCACCTCTGATACCAAATGTAACAATTGGGTCCCAATGACAACACAAACACCCCGCCTTAACATGACCGTCAAGTCCTGGCCTACCAGGTACCACCAGTTGCCCCGCAGACATGTGGGGCCCACCCAAAGGTCCACCCATATGCCTGAACGGGTCATCTGATTAATGATTGTCCCCATAGGCCAACACATGTCCTTTTTAGTGTGCTTTGTCCTCACACACACACAACGAGGGAAACATCCCAGAAGGTCACCCATCCTGATCAGTACTCCAGGCCAAACACGCTTAAATGTGGAGTTCTAATTAGACAGTCTCTCGAAAAAGAAGGTTCACCTTGTTGACATGAGTCATATCACTTATCCATTTAACCCTTTATCATTCTAGGGTTTTACTATAACAATATAGCAGAAACATTCATAAATGAACATAAACATTTAAGGCAATGTATAACTAAAACAAAAGCTTTTAAAATTTGAACTTCAACATAATATGGAAAAGATAAAATGATATAATTCCATTTACTTATTCACATGGATATTCTACTAGTCGAATAATCACAATTAATAACAATAACCACTTTCATAATGATAGAATACATAATGCCAGATTATCATAACCACATAGTCAAGGCCTTGTGCCAAGACTACAAATAAGATTTTGTCAAGGCCTTGTGCCAAGACACTAGTTTGTCTCATGAGACCTACTGATGCATCGAGGAGCTATATTGGGCTCCACCTATCACTTATTAAGTCCAATTCACTCCTCATATTAACAGGTCTAAACATAACATAAACATTTCTATTAAAACTAGCATAGGAAATGTCAATACTTTCTCCATAAACCATGAATGGTACAAAAATAAAACATCCAGAGTCAATCATATCAGAAAACCATAAATACAATATGGAAGTTTAGTATCATAACAAATCAACTTCAAATAAGCATAAAATCCATCAAAGGATGTTGACATAGATGAAATCAAAACTATTTGAGAGAAATTTCGCTATTTTTTAAATTATTTAAAAGTCACATAATTATAAAAGAAAACATTTACTTCGAAAATATTATTATAAGATTTTAAGGGAAGCTTCAAAGATTTTATAATGGTTGAAAATACCCGCACCCACCGTATAAGTTAAAAAAGGAATTCTTACCTTAATTTTGTCGTAAAGGTTAAAAAGGACCTTGTTTGAAAAATGACAGAAAGATTCCTTTATAAAATTCTTATAAAAAGTCAAACAAGGGTATAAATGAAATTAACCCATATTCTGTAAAATAGTATTAATGTTTTGAAATACATTTTTAAGAAACATGGATGTGGATGATAAAGCGGTCCCAGAAGATAATTACATATAAACAACCTCGGATAATTAAGAGACTGTGAAATAAACCCTTACCTTGTACTTTTCCCGGGTTGAGGATTGGTTAACCTCCTGTATAATGGTGAAATAATTGTTATTAAATTATAAAAGAATCATATACATTAATATGATATCAAATATGATCTTTTAACATTGCTTTACTATTAATAACTTAGTATTATCGTCGTTCCAGGTGTTAACTTACTCATTTTATTTTATATGTTTGGTTACATAAGTTTTGTTTGTTATGGATAGGTTGTATCATATTCATATAAATAATTATATCAAGTCCTTAAACATTAATTTTAATCATCAAAGGATAATTAGTCTTGAATGGATACGATGGGGAATGAATCTCATCGCGTTTGTGGAGATGGTAGTCCGTACGTACGCACGGGCGACAATATCATTATTTTGATATTTAAATAAAATATAATTAGATGGTATATCATATATAAAGAATACTTATCATGTTATATTTATTATTTACATAAATTACACATCATTATCATACCCATCCAAATAATAATGTTTTGAATAACAATTACACCACGACGTGGAGACGGTAAGCCATACGTACGCACATATGGTGACATGTCATTCAAAGGATGGAAAGAATACTGAATATGGTTGTATCATATTTATAATAACATCATAGTATATAGAATATACTGTATTTAATATTTTGTAAAGGAAATAACTATGAAATAAGAATTTGAAGAAGAAAGGAACTTGAAAAAGTGTGGTGAAAAAATTAACTCTTCTTCAGGTTCTTCCTTTTGATTTGATCAAAAGGGCTCCGTACGTTGGCTTTATGATCAAAATAAGGACTCTAGGATTAAGGGAGAATATTTGAGAGAATAATTGGGTAGGGGTTGGCCGAACCAAAAGGCTTTGAAGGTGTGAATAAGGTGGTAGAGGTGGGGGCCTTTTATAATAGGAGAGGAGGGGCTCTTTCGGAACGATTGAAAATATTACATTATTATGAAATGATTTTCAGAATTTAAAGGTCCAAAAATGATATATTTAGAGTATAAGGTGATAAGGGTTCGAAATCCACCCATCCAATAGGCTTTAGACAAGTGTAATTCTTAGATTTTACCTTATATTTTCATTTTATTTAAATCGATCATTAATTAGGTAATCGTTGTATCATCATGGTGTCATAAATAAATTTATTTATTTAAGGTCTAAAAATTATAAAAAATACCATGATGTAGGAAATTGTTTTATCTTTACAATGAATATTTATATTCTAAATGATTATTTATGTAGAAAAAATTAAAATTGTTTACTTAGGTGTTACATACTTTTGTTATATTTTCATTTCTTTAAAAAATAATATGATAAAATGTCACTATCACACAAAAGTGACTCCATGGGGTCCCTATGTTGGCACAAGGAATCCCATGGACGTCCATGACACAACCAAAAACAATAGGACACATGTTGGGGTCATTTTATATTATTATGATACTCTTTCATTACCCTTAACTACCCGATTACTAATTAATCATGATAATTAAAGACAATTGTCATCGTTGCTATTCATAATGTCCAAAAACAAAAGAGTCCTAATTACATAATCTGAAACTTCTGATTTCAAATATGGAATCCATTTTACCAAATTCCAAACCCAGAAATTGCAGTCATTAATTTAAAAATTATTCCTGCTGTCAAAACAAATAGCGTGTTTTTAAGAAACAATATCTATCAAAAGATTTACAATTGTTTATGACCAATTTCAAAGTGAAATTAATTCTAATTAACACCATTAGAATAAATGGTAAAAATATATTCTAATTATTTTTTAAAACTACTCAAATTCATAATTTATCACTATTAATTATTTCTATTAAAAATGTTTTTTTTTAAGAATTTTTTCATTATTCATCGAAAATTGGATGTTCTCATAAAAATACCAAAAAATCAACTTAGTCTAATTTAGATATTAAGAATCCAAAAATGAAGTCCATTTTGAAATATAAAATTTATATAATTCAAAAAGTGGGTATTATTATTCATAAGAGCTACTTTGAATGGTCGCGGTGTGTTAGAATCTCGAACTTGCGTACAATGCAAGCTATTGAATTATTCAAAGGGAACCGTACACTGGAAGCTTGGGGTTTTACATTCTCCCCTCCATAAAATAATTTTGTCCTCAAAATTTCTAGAAAATTACAATATAAAAAGACTTGGGTGGTTCTTCATCATATGTTTCTCGGGTTCCCATGTTGGCTCTTCCATCTTGTGGTTCCTCCATAGAACTTTTACCTGACGAGTCGTCCGGTTTCTCAGCACCTATTCTCTCGTATCAAGAATCCTGATAGGCTCTTCGCAACAAGACAGATCAGGTTTTAGTTCTAATTCCACATAGGTGAGTACATGCATCGGGTCAAGCATGTATTTTCTCAACAGTGATACGTGGAACACATCGTGAACATTAGAGAGACTTGGCGGCATTGCCAAACGGTAAGCTACAGCCCCAATTCGTTCTAGAATTTCGAATGGTCTGATATACCTAGGACTCAATTTTCCCTTCTTACTGAAACATATAACACCCTTCCATGGAGATACCTTCAAGAAAACATGATCTCCTACCTGAAATTCCAAATACATCCTTCAGTTATCAGCATAGCTCTTCTACCTACTTTGAGCTGCTTTCATGTGGTTTTGGATTACCTTTACCTTTTCCATCGTTTCCTCCACCAGTTCTGGGCCCAAAAGTTTTCTTGCACCAACGTCAACCCAACAGGATGGTGTGCAACATATCTTTCCGTATAATGCTTCATATGGTGCCATGTGAATACTTGAATGTAAGCTATTGTTATAGGAAAATTCTACCAGCGGTAAATATTGATCCCACGTACCCGGAAAGTTAAGTGAGCAGGATCTCAACGTGTCTTCTAAGGTTTGAATAGTCCATTATGATTGTAAATCTGTTTGAGGGTGGTAGGCAGTGCTCAAACAAAGTTCAGTATCCAAGGCCTTCTAAAGACTCTTGTAGAATCTTGAAGTAAAACAAGGATCACAATCAGAAACAATTGATATGGGTACTCCATGAAGTTTCACAACATCATTAATATATATCCTTGCTAGATTTTCAAGTGGTAAATCTTCCCTTATATCATGAAAATGTACTGACTTGGTAAGATGATCAACATTGACCCATATTGTATTGTTCATTTTAGGAGTCTTTGGTAGTCCCATGACAAAGTTCATCGTGAAATTATCCCATTTCCACTCAGGTATGGGAAGAGGTTTCATAACTCCTCCAGGAACATGCCTCCTAGCTTTCACTTGTTGAAAAACCATGCATCTTGATACAAAATCAGCAATCTCTCTCTTCATGTTGTTACACCAAAAATGTTCCTTCAAATCCCTATACATATTCGTGCTACCAGGGTGTATAGAGAAATTGGAACTATGAGCATCATCCAATAATTCCCTTTTTAGACTAGCTATATCGGGAACACAAAGTTTCTTCCCAAATTTCAAAATTCTATCCTCATACACAATGTCACACAATCTTCCATCATTCACAGCTTTAATATTCTTTTGAAACCCCTCATCATGATCTTGAGAACTTTTTATCCTTTCTAATAAATATGGTATGTAAACCATTCGAAAAATTATTGATGATCCAACTTCCATGGTTATTCCCATATCAATCATTACTAGATCTATTATAATATGATCCATTTCAGTTCTCATATTGTTCAAAACTCCATGATCTTTTCTTATCAAAGCATTTTCCCCCGTATTTACCTTTCCCGGGTTGTAGTGTATCGTGCAATCATAATCCTTGAGTAATTCAATCCATCTCCATGGCCTCATGTTGAGTTAGTTTTGTGAGAAAATATACTTCAAACTCTTGTGATCAGTATAAATATCACATTTTTCACCATTAAGGTAGTGTCTCCATATCTTCAAAGCAAAGATCATAGCTTCTAAATAAAGATCAAGAGTATGATAGTTTTTCTCATGAATTTTAATCTGTCTTGATGCATATGCAATAGCCCTATCATTCTTCATAAGGAAACAACCAAGTCCTTTCTTCGATGCATCACAATAAATAACGAACCCATAATTCTGTGATGGTAGATTCAATATAGGTGCATTCACTAATCTTCTCTTCAGTTAATCGAAACATTGTTCACACTCTTTTTTGCAAACAAATTTAACCCCTTTACGTGTGTGCTTTGTTAATGGGTTATCCAACAGGGCAAAATTCTGGACAAAACGTCGATAATAACCTACTAAACCAATAAAACTGCGTACCTCATTTATACTCATCGGTGCTGGCCATTCATGGATTGTTCTTATATTAGAAGGATTAACAGATATTCCATCCTTAGAGACAATATGGACAGGAAAAGAAATCTCATGAATCCAGAATTCACACTTGCTACACATCCCATATAATTTGATCCTTCTAAGAGTCTTTAGAAGAATGCGCAAGTGATTTTCAAGATCTTCATAGCTTTTGGAGTATACAAAGATATCATCAATAAATACTACTAAAAAATCATCGAGATATTCCTTGAAAACTCTATTCAATAGATCCATGAAAACAGAGGGTGTATTAGTCAGCCCAAAATTCATCACTATAAACTCATAATGCCCATACCTGGTTCGAAATGTTATCTTTGGAATGTCGTCCTTCTTCACAAAAAACTGATGGAATCCATTTCGAATTTCAATATTTGAAAAGTATTGATCTCCATGCAGTTGGTCAAATAAAGCATCAATGTAAGGTAGGGGATACTTGTTCTTTATTGTTAAAGCATTGATCTCCCTGTAGTCAATACACAACCTCATAGATCTATCTTTATTCTTAACAAAAAGGACCGGGGTTCACCATGGAGAAACACTAGGGCGAATAAATCCCTTATTACTCAATTCCTATAGTTGTTTATTTAGTTCAACTAACTCCACATTGACCATTCTATAAGGAGTCTTCGATATGGGCCTTGAACCAGGAATTAAATCTATGTAAAATAAAATTTCTCTTTCTAGAGGATGTCTAGGTAAATCATCCAGAAACACATCTACATATTCTTTCACAATAGGTATATCCTCTATTTGAACATTCCTTTCCTCAACCATAGTTATTTCATTCTCTTCCTCCCTAAAAATTAAATTTAGTTGAGCTACTGGTGGTGGATCTAGATAAGAATCAAGTTGTGATGATTCTGCTCTAAAGATAAGGTGTTCTTTATCATCATCATCAAAAATTGTAACCTCCATCTTCTTACAAAAAATCTTCACATCATGATCTGAAAACCAATCCATACCGAGGATTATATCAAACTCAATCATAGGTATGATGATTAGATTAGCAGATAAAGAACATTTATATGCTCTTATGGGAACTGATTCTTAGAACATTAAAGAAACGATACTTCCCTTAAGAGTTTTCATTGACAACTCCCTTGTTAAATCAAATTATAAATGTCTAATTTTCATAGTAAACTAGGAAGATATGAAAGAATGTGATGATCCAGAATCAAATAATGCATTTTATAAACTTGAGGAAACCATTAAATTACCTGCCACTATGACTTTCAGAGCTTCTACCTCAGTAGTAGTGATAGCATAAACCTAGCCTTGATCCCTTGGACCTTTTCTGAGGTAAGTTTCCTGGATGATTAGGACATTCATTTTCATAATGTCCCATCTCCCTGCAATTGTAGCATTGGACATCGGTAGATTCCTTCTTTCCCTTGCAATCACGAGTTTGGTGGCCTTTTTCACCACACTTGTAACAGACTCCCATTCCTTTTAAGTATATACTGGGGTGTTTCTTACCACATTTACTGCAGGATACATATTCAACTTTTCCATTCTTCCCCTTATTTCCATTTCCAGAGTGATCAGTAGATCTCTTCTTCTCTTGCTTTTCTTTAAAGTCGTAAGACTTAGAGAATTCCTTTTCTGTCTTAATATCACATTAGACAATGTCTTCGTATGACGAGAAGTTTGTGAGACCAATGCTTGACGGAGAAATGGTTTAACCCATCAATGAAATGATAAATATTACTTCTTGGGTTACGTATATAATCGGTATCATACCTCTCTAACCTTGTAAAGTTAGCCACATAATTTGGGACATTCTCATCCTTGTTTTCCCTCAGACTTAGAAATTGCCTTTCCATATCTACTCGATGGTCATGAGGAAAGTATTTTTTCTAAGAAAATCTCTTTGAACTCCCTCCATTAAATATTTTTATACTTCACCATCTTCCTTCGTGTTTTGAATCAATGACCTCCATTGATCAACATCTATAGTGAGGCGGTAAACTACCATGACAACTTTTTCCCTTTCGCTACTCCCCAAGGCATGGAATATTTTATCTAAGGAATTTATCCATTACTCAAATACTAAGGGATTTGTTCTCCAATTGAATGTTGGTGGTTGTTTCCTCATGAAGCGATCTAACATTGATCCTCCACGTTGCGGATCAGGGTGCTCCATACGGGTAAGGTGATTATTCATAACCTGAGTGAGTTGTCCCAGTATGGTGATTACTTGATCAGCACCAGTTGCATCACCACCTCCACTATAATTATCTTGAGTAGGAGGTAAATCCCTATATAGAGTTCATCCATTGATACAGTTTACATTCCTTCCACTAGGCTCCATTTCTAAACAATGGCATAAACTAGATCAGTTTATGAATCAAAATACATAATTCCAAACTTGTAAAACACTTTACCTAAATTGAACTATTTATGGATATAATCCAAAACCATAAAAAAATGTTTTCTTTGAGGAAGTATATACTCCTAAACCCTTCATAATGATTTGTAAAGAAAATGAGAATTATCCTAAGCATTTCTCCAAGGAGTGTCGTAACCCTGAGTGCAGCATGGCCCATTGTCGTGCACCAGTTCCCGTTCGAGTCTAGCTCAAAGCGGGGTTTTTGGGTTTTACCCCTAGGGAAATCTGTGCCAGATTCGCCTCTACCTGCTCGTATCCAGAAATGGATGTATTGCACCGAAAACTCACAATATCTCTATAATACCATAATTCTAAGAAGTTCTTCAATACTAATCCTCAAAGTCTATCTTAGGTATATGTTCTCTAATCAGAGTTTATCTAAACCTAGCTTCCAAGGTTAGTACTAAACTTCATATGATACCAACTGTAACGCCCCGACCCCAGTTACCCAGAGTCGGTGCATTATTACATAACATTGGAATGATCACAAAAGATTAAGTCTCGAAAGACCGATTAGTTTAGTATCCTTAGAAACACAAGATATATTCATAATTCTTACATTACATCATAAAGTAAAAAAACTACAACACATCTTTTCTTTATATCCTCTCATACATTCCCTGTAGGTCATTCATAAAATACTTCTTCACATCCTGGGAATAACTAAAACATTAAAAGGGATGAGCTCAGATTCTCAGTAAGGATAACAATATAGCGGAAACATTCATAAAAAACATAAACATTTAAGGCAATGTATAACTAAAAAAAGCCTTTTAAATTTTGACTTCAACATAATATGGAAAAGATAAAATTAAATAATTCTATTTCTTATTCACATGGATATTCTAGTAGTCAAATAATCACATGAAATATCAATAACCACTTTTATAATGATGGAATGCATAATGATAGAATATCATAGCCGCATTGTCAAGGCCTTGTGCCAAGACTACAAATAAGATTTTGTCAAGACCTTGTGCCAAGACACTAGTTTGTCTCATTATACCTACCAATGCATCGAGGAGCTATAGCGGGCTCCACCCATCACTTATTAAGTTCAATGCATTCCTCATATGAACAGGTCTAAACATAACATAAACATTCAGATTAAATCTAGCATACAGAATGTCAATACATTCTCCATAAACCATGAATTGTATAAAAATAACACATCCTCAATCAAACATATCACAAAACCATCAATACAACATGGAAGTTTTTTGTCATAATAAATCAACTTAAAATAACCTTAAAATCCATCAAAGGATGTTGACATAGATGAAATCAAAACTATTTGAGAGAAATATCTCTTTTTGTAAAATAATTTAAAAGTCACATAATTATAAAAGAAAACCTTTACTTTTAAAATATTCTTATATGCTTGTAAGGAAAGCTTCAACGATTTTATAATGGAAGAAAATAGCCGAACCCACCGTATAAGTTAAAAAATACATTCTTACCTTAATTTTGTCGAAAAGGTTAAAAAGGACCTTGTTTGGAAAATGACGGAAAGATTCCTTTATAAACATCTTATAAAAAGTCAAAAAGGGGTATAAATGACTTTAACCCATATTCTGTAAAATAGTATGAATGTTTTGAAATACATTTTTAAGAATCATGGATGTCGATGATAAAGAGGTCCCAGTAGATAATTACATATAAACAACATCGTATAATGAAGAGATTGTGAAATAAACCCTTACCTTGTACTTTTCCTTGGTTGAGGGTAGGTTAACCTCCTGTATAATGGTGAAATAATTTTTATTAATTATAAAAGAATAATATACATTAATATGATCTTATATATGATCTTTTAACATTGCTTTGCTAATAATATCTTTGTATTATCGTCGTTCCGGGTGTTAACTTACTTGTTTTATTTTATATGTTTTGTTACATAAGTCGTGTTTATTATGGATAGGTTGTATCTTATTCATATCCAGAATGATACAAAGTCCTTAAAAATTACTTTTAATCATCAAAAGAGAATTATTCTTGAATGGAGACGAAGGGAAATGAATCTCATCGCGTTCGTGGAGACAGTAGTCCGTACATATGCACGAGCGACAATATCATTCTTTTGATATTTAAATAATATATAATTGGATGGTATATCATATATAAAGAATATTTATCATGTTTTATTTATTATTTCCATCAATTACACATCATTATCATACCCATCCAAATAATAATTTTTTGAATAACAATTACACCACGACGTGGAGACGGTAAGCCGTACGTACGCACGTATGGTGACATGTAATTCAAAGGATGGATATAATACTGAATATGGTTGTACCATATTTATAATATAATCAAATTATATAAAATATACTAGAGTTATTATTTTAGAAAGGAAATAACAAATAAAGAAGAAGTTGAAGAAGAAAGGAACTTGAAAAAGGTTGGCGAAAACATTATCTCTTCTTCGGGTTCTTCATGTTGATTTAATAAAAATGGATCCTTAGGATGGATTTCTAATCAAACTAAGTCCTCTAAGATGAAGGGAGGAAATTTGAGAGAATAATTGGGCAGGGTTTGGCCGAACCAAAAGGCTTTCAAGGTGTGAATAAGGTGGTAGATATGGGGGCCTTTTATAAGAGGAGAGGAGGGCCTCTTTTGGAATGATTGAAAATATTACTTTATTATGAAATGATTTTAGGATTTTAAAGTTCCCACAATGAAATATTTCTAGGATAAGGTGATTAGGGTTCGAAATCCACCCATCCAATAGGCTTTAGACAAGTGTAAGTCTTAGATTTTACATTTTATTTTCATTTTATTTCATTCATTCATTAAATAGGTAATCGTTGTATCATCATGGTGTCATAAATAAATTTATTTATTTAATTTCTAAAAATTATAAAAAAATACCATTATATAGGATGTGTTTTTATCTTTACAATGAATATTTATAGACTAAGAGATCATTTATGTAGACAATATTAAAATTGTTTTACTTAGGTGTTACATACTTTTGTTATATTTTCCTTTCTTTAAAAAATAAAATGATAAAATTTCACTATCACACAAAAGTGATTCCATGGGGTCTCTAAGTTGGCACAAGAAATACCATGGTAGTCCATGTCACAAAAAATAACATTAATACACATTGTTTGGTCATTTTATATTATTATGATATTATTTCATTGCCCTTAACTACCCGATTACTAATTAATCATGATAATTAAAGATAATTGTCTTCATTACTATTCATAATGTCCAAAAACAAAAGAGTATTAATTACATAATTTGGAACTTCTGATTCCAAATATGGAATCAATTTTACCAAATTCTAAACAGAAAAATTGCAGTAATTAATTTAAAAATTATTCCCACTGTCAAAACCTATAGCATGTTTTTAAGAAACAATATCTATCAAAAGATTGACAATTGTTTATGTCCAATTTCCAAGTGAAATTAATTATAATGACAACCATTGGAATAAATGGTAAAAATATATTATAATTATAATTTAAAACCACTCAAATTCAAGATTTTTCATTATTAATTATTTCAATTAAAAAAGTTGTTTTTAAGAATATTTTCAGTATTTATCAAAAATTGGATGTTCTCAGAAAAATATCAAAAATTCAACATAGGATATTTTCGATATTTTGAATCCAAAAATGAAGTCCATTTTGAAATATAAAATTTATATAATTCAAAAAATAGGTATTTCTATTCATAACGACTACATTGATTGGTCGCGGTGTGTTAGAATCTCGAACTTTTGTAAAATGCAAGCTATTGCATTATTTAAAGGGAAACGTACCGTGGAAGCTTGGGGTGTTACAATATAAATTATCATTATTATAAATATGGTATACCATTTTCAATTTTATACTCACTGATGTGAAAATATAAATTTTAAAACTAAACCCCCACCCGCGATGTGAGTAAAGTTTTTGAAAAACAAAATGTTCAAAAGATTAAAATGTTTTCATATTAAAATAAAAAAATGAAATTTATTAAAATGAACTAAATTATAAAAATTGATATATATGGAGAGAATTTTACTACTCAAAACTAATATATATTTTATGATTTTAAATTGATGATAACAAATAAAATATATTAATAAAAACAAGTATTTTGCCTATTCCTTTAAAAAATTATCTTCTTAAAAAATCAAAAAATAAAACCCAAAGATAATTTTAAAATTATGATTTAATAAATGATGTAATATTTTGTAGAAAAAAAAGAATAAAGTGAAAAAATAATTCTAATATTATTGTGAAATAGATGACAATAATTGTTTTTAGAAACAATAATGTTTTTTAGCATAGAAAATAAATTATTCTAATCTATTTTAAAGAAAACAAACAATATGAATTTTAAGTGTTTTTTCAATATAAAATATATAAAATAAATTAAAAATCATGAAAAGTGATTTGTTTAAATTTCTTATGTAAAATTCGTTTTTGTGTATAATAATAGTTTTTTAGAATAAGTTTAAATTAATTTTTAAATGTTTTTTATTTTAATTTATAATTAATTGGTCACTAAATAATAATAATTATATACATATATATTCAAACATTAGATAATTATATTCATGCATTATATTTCTATATTTATTCAATATGTATAATATTAAATTATTATATTTAAATAATATATCTTGATTTATTAAAATACAAAGTTGCATGTAAAAAAAATCTAAACTTGATGTTGTGTGTAATTTAAGATATCATTGAAATTATATTTATTTCATAAAATATATTTCATAAAATATTAGTGGTCTTACAATATACCCACATTGAAATGAATTTATCCCATTTAATTTTTCGCTATGATAAAACCAAATATGAATTTCTTTTCCTCATTACATCAAAAAGTTCCAAATTTACATCCTAAAGATTATGGTTTTGCAAAAAAATGATGATGTGAGTGGTATTGTTTTGTAGAACATTCTATATATGATCTAGAATCTCTAGCAATTTTTTATTACAAGAAAGATCATGCTCTATTGGCATGACTTCTGAGATCTATAAATATGAAGGATCATGTATATACTTCCTCCCGAGAGATACATGGAACACCTCCTGGGCTTGGGAGAAATTCGGTGAAAGCTCCAAAGGATAAGCTAACATCATGATACAAAGATAAATTTTAGATGGAATAATATACCTATGATTATTTTCTCCTATTTAATCCATGGAGAAATTTATAGAATAACCGTCACATTAACAAGATATTCAATATTACATCATCAATTATTAGCATAACATTTCTACTTACTTTGTATTTTCATTATGTGTTTCTAAATGGAAATACCTTCTCTGAAATTTCTTTATCTAATTCAGGACCTAATATATTTCTTCAACCAACTTCATCCTCATATGTTGGAGTTGTACACTTTATTCCAAAAATGGAATCATATGTAGCCTTATGAATTCTTGAGTGAATGCTATTTATATTAGAAAATTAAAAATAGGGAATATTTTGATCAGAACAAAATTTAGAATCCATATAAAAATGTTTTTATCATATATTATAGAGTCTGAATTATTCTCTTAGACTAGAAATATATCAATTAATGGTTCACTGAGATGAAACTCAATACAATATCAACATATTTATGAATACTTCCCAAAAATGATGATGAAATAATTAGATCATAATCAGATATAATTGAATTCAATACTCAATTATAAGTTACGACATATTTATGGTATATACTGTAGAGATTATCTATAGATAAAACATATCATAAAGAAATGATGTTTGATTTACATACTAGGTGATAGACTAAAACCCACATCACATTGTTACATTTAAATATTTTGGGGTATCCAATGACAAAATCCAAGGTGATGATTTCCCATTTAAATTCATGTATGGGTAATAGATTTAACAACACCTTTGAGATTTTACTTTCATACTTAACATTCGGACATACCAAACAATAGGTGTAGTACCTCCAGTTTTAGGTATGTGGAATTTTTTAAGCATTTTTATCTGTTTAACGTGCATGGGATGAGTTGGGAAGAGGTTGGGAGAGTTTGGAATGGTTTTGGATGAGTTTGGAGGCTTTTCTATGGGTGCACGGTTTGAGCACGGTTAGTGGAAACCGTGCGGATTCTCCAAAAAACCGTGCAAGGGAGACAGTAGGCTTTTCCCAGCTTGCACACGGTTTTCCAAACCGTGCGAGGCAACCGGTAAAACCCTAGCTCTCGAGGCAGTAGCTTGCGCACGGTTAGCGCACGGTTCTCTAAACCGTGCGGGCTAACCGTGCGACCACTTAAAAATATGGTTATAAGTTCTAGGATCCCTCAGTCTTAACCTATTTCTCTCCAAATTCACTCCCACTTGAGGGTCACTCGGGATTTTGTGTTCTCAGGTGTTGGAAGGGTTCTCTCACTCGTTTTGGAAGCGTTTCGAAGGGGTTTCAAGGTGGTTTGAAGGTGGTTTTTTCCCGGGTAAGTCTCTCCTCTTGGTTTCCTTGTGTTTTCCCCTAGATCTACATCCCTATATTTCTTGGTTTTCTAGATATACACTTGTTGTGTGTAAATATAGGGTTGTGGTTTCCTTGGATGATGTTTTTAAGGCTTGTGAATGCTAGAGAAAGGGATCTAGAGAGGTTTCGGTGGTGTGGTCACTGGTGTTGAGGTGCGGTTGCTTGTGGGTCGATTCCTCAAGAACCCTAAAGGTAGGTGGCTTCTCTCTCGAATACACTTGGTTAGATATAATGTTTTTGGTTATAATTAATTTTTTGTTCTTGAAATTAATTATTTTTTGATGTGATAAATTGGTTAGATATCCCTTGTGTGATGTTTTGGGGTTTTTTGGGAAAAATGGGGTTTTATGGTGAAATGTAATTCTTGTGAATTATAAAATGGAGATTTTAAAATGGGATTCTATGGTTGATTTGTGAAAATGATTGATAGAAATGGTTTTCAATAAAAGGGGTGTTTTATTTAAATGTTTTTTGGCATGGAAAATAGTTTTCAATAAATAGGTGATTTATTGAGGTGGATTGATATGCAATGGAATTGGTTGATTTCATGTGGTTGTGACCTTGATGGGTAGTGGTCGGGAAGTACCACTAGTTGAGAATGGGTGAATGGGTTGGGTGGAAGTCCCACTATTTTGGTTGTTTTTGTAAGCATGGGTGAACAGGTTGGGTGGAAGTCCCACAGTTTGGTTGTTTGTTGTGCATTGCTTTTCAAGTTGTTAAATTGTTGTGCTAGTGTGTGAATGATGAAATGGATTGTGGGATACTTGGTTGGCTTTCCCTTGGGTTCTTGGTTTGGGTGTGATGGCTTGGTAAGGGCATGTTCGGCTTATGGAAATGGATTAATTTGAGATTTATTTTATATAAACTGTTTTTTATAAATGTGCTAATGATTTTATCCTAGTGGCGTTTGTAGAGAAGTCATTTGGGGAAAACCTACTGAGTTTTAGTAATCACCCCCTAATTTGGCACGTTGGTGTCTTTGAAGATGTTGTGCATCGTGATGTGGGAAAAGTTTAGGCATCACCATCCTTTAGTGGAGCATTGTGATCCCTTGGTGGAGCTGGGAGTGTGGACCTTGGTGTGGAGCTATGGTGGTGTCCTAGCTTGTGTGGTGTTTGGTTGTTTAGTTTCCGCAGTTTACTATGATGATGTGTGGACATGTCTGGTTGTATTCATTTTGAGTTTTGTTATGGAACAACTTGGTTGTCTGTTTAGAATACATGCTTGAATGTGGTATTAACATACATCATATAGTGGTTGTTATGGATTGTTGGTTGGTTTTGTCTTAAGGTAAAATTCTTCTACAATTTTTTTTAGAATCCCTCAACATTTATTTCCAGCCTTTTACCTCTTGGTAATGTCACTTAATGCCAAGTATCCCTCACCACCTCCTCAAGACAATGAGGTAGGGGCGGGGTGTTACAAGTGGTATCAGTTTGTTCGGTCCTTTATAGTTGATTCTCGTATTTTGTGTTGAAATTCGTTGTGGTGCATTCCTTGAATCGGGATGGCATAAAGGAGTAGGAATGTCGGAACATTGAATGTATAGAAGAAAAGGATGTAGCTAACCCTTTTATTCTGAAATTCAAGTTACCAGGAAGTCGGGTATATAAATGGTGCGAAGACACTTATAGGAATTGGAAATCTCATTGGCGTGGGTGTAGCCAATGAGATGAGCATGGCATGAATTATAGAAATGAATTCCCTCTAGGATGAATATTTCATTTGGGTATAATTAATTATGATGTGATATGAATGTTTGAAATTGTAATGTGAATAAATTGGTATTTTGAAAATGGTTTGGTTTTCATAATGGTAACACATGGAAAATGTGAACTTGTGGAAAGCCTTGTGCGATAGTGTTGTGTAATGTGATTTAAAATGGGAATTTGTGATGTCTACGAAAGTGAGACTCATTTTTGTTTGTTTTCTGTTGATAGAAATAGTACTGGGTAGGCGTCGTAGAGACCAACCGGAGGAGGCTGCTGAGAATGTGGTAGCACCTGAGCCTCAGGTGAACCAGTAGCTAGTGCAAAACATAGTTCAAGATTTCCAAGCTGTGGAAAGTGAAAATAAAATGGATGAACCAAGGCATGTGTATCATGTGGTTTAGTTTCAAATGTATAATCCACACATCTTCAGGGGTGATGCATAGCCGAAGAGGGCAGAAGCATGGTTCAATAGAATGAACATGATCTTCGAGTTCTTGGGAACACTGGTAGAGTTAAAAGTGAAGTTGGAAACCTAAATGTTGGAAGATCATGACCTTCAGTGGTGGGAGTTGGTAGTCCAAGCGGGGACTAAGCAGGGTATGATGTGGGAAGGCTTGAAAGAATTGTTTAATAAACAATTTACCCATATACGTTCAAAATTCAGCTTAAAACTGATTTCTTTAGTTTGAAGCAAGATCTTATGTATGTGATGGAGTACGCATCTAAGTTTATGAACATAGTGAGGTTTTCACCTGAAGTGGCGGGTAGCACGTTGTTGAAATCTAGGATCTTTGAAGTGGGGTTAAGGCATGAAATCTGTTCAAAGATAACAGTACTATGTATAGATGATTAAACTGAGATGGTGAATAGAGCCTTAGTAGATGGGCGGGATCTGTTGGGTGCTCCGGGTGGAGAAAGCATAATGTTACCCATGGGGAATAGTGGGAACTCTAACGCTAGGTTTAAGCAAAGGAGGGACACTTATTCCCAGAGCGGGAATATGGAATATTATATGACACTAGGATCAGTAAATATCCCTCTGAATCCCCAGATAAATTCAGGATGTTTTTACTGTGGTTCTACGAGCCACATCAAGCGGGATTGTACGGAACAACCTCAAGCATGTCAGAATTGTAAGCAGATGGGGCATCTGCAGTGCTATTTTCGGATTGCTCCGAGGTTGGGTGCACGTGATACTTCTCAGGTATTGCAGAAGCCGTATGCTTTGATGGGATGGGGGTAGCATCATGCCCCTCAGCAGGAGGGTAAAGTGGGTCATGGTCATTCTCGGAATACCATGACATCTCATCACAACAATAAAGAGCAGAGTGTGGAAAGCAAACATGTGTTTGGAGCGGAGCAGGTTGTGGTGGATGATCACTCAGGACCATCCACGGTGTGAGGTACAATTCTTTTAAATTCTTCCTTGATGAAAAATATGTTTGATACGGGTGCTTCACACTCTTTTATTGTTGCACATGTGGTTGATTTTCTGGGTTTAAGGGTAGAAATGATGCCCTCGACTTTGAAACATCAAACTCCTCTGTGTCGAAGAGAGTGTCGAGCCTTCCTGTATAGATCATGTGGTATCGTTGTGGGCGAGGTTGAGCTAATGTGGAATTTCTCAATGCCTGAGATGGATGGGTATGGTGTAATCCTGGGAATGGATTGGCTGGTGGGGTTTAAGGCCAGCATTGATTATGATGCGTGAACAATGTCTTTTACGAAACATGATGGTTCCAGAAATCTCTTTAAAGGAGAGATGTATGAAATTCATGGGGCAATGAGTTTGTTGGAACCAGCAGTGGGCACGTTATCATATCATTTGGCAGTGTTTTTGTTAAAATCGGTAATGGGTGTTGAGTAGGGTGTTCTTTCGGCAGTGGTAGATCAGTTCATGGATGTTATTCCTAAAGAATTCTATAGGTTACCTCCCGTAAGAGAAGTGGAGTTTACGGTTGATCTCATTCTGGGGACCAGTCCTATATCACATCCGTCTTATCTGATGGTACCGGATGAATTACAGGAATTTAAAGTCTAGTTGGAAGAGTTAGAAAACAAATGGCTTATCTGGCCTAGCACATCTTCACGGGCAGCGCCGGTGTTGTTTTTTAAAAAGGAGGATGAAGCATTGAGGCTATGTGTTGATTATCATAGACATAACAAAGTTACGAGAAATAATAGATATCTACTCCCACGAATTGATTATTTGTTCAACCAGTTGAGGGGATCCTAGTGGCTTTCCAAGATTGACATGAGGTCGGGATATCATCAATTGCGGGTGGGGAAGGATGATATTCCTAAAATAACTTTCAGAAGTAGATATGGACATTATAAATATGTGTTTATGACCTTTAGTCTAACGAATTCACCAACGGTGCTTATGGCATTGATGAATAAGATATTTCAGAGATATCTGCATTCATTTGTTGTGGTGTTTGTAGATGGTATTCTGGTGTATTCAAGGACAAGGGTGGAGCATGAGCAGCACTTGGAGACAGTGCTAGGGATCTTGATGGATCATCATTTTTATGCCAAATTGTCAAAGTTTGACTTTTGGATACAAGAAATTCATTTTCTTGGCCATGTGATTTATGAAAAAGTTGTTTCAGTGGATCAGGAAAAGATAGAGGTTGTTATCTCGTGGAAACCGCCAAAGAATGTGTTTGAGATACGGAGTTTTCTTGGTCTAGCTGGGTATTATCAATGTTTTGTTCATGATTTTTCACGTTTTTCTTCGCCAATGATAGCTTTGATAAGGAAGAATGTTCCATTCCATTGGAATGAACAGTGTCAGCAATGTTTTAAAGAGCTAAAGGGTCGCCTTACATCAGCACCAATCTTGGTTTTTCTAGAACCTGGAAAAGGGTACGTGGTGTATTGTGATGCATCGAGATCAGGGTTGGGGTGTGTTCTCATGCATGTGAATCATGTGGTTTCATATGGCTCAGGGCAGTTGAGGGTCCATTGGAAGAACTTCACAACTCATGATTTATAGTTGGCAGTAGTGGTCCATGCTTTTAAAGTATGGAGTCATTATCTCTTCGGTGAGAAATTCATGGTATATACAGATAATAAGAGCTTGAAGCATTTATTCTCCCAAAGAGATTTGAACTTGAGGAAATAGAGATGGATGGAATATCTCCAGATGTTTGATTTTGACTTAATTTACACACCAGGTAAGGGAAATTAAGTGGTGGATGCATTAATTTTAAAATAATATTCTCAGGTGGTAAAACAGGCATCAGACCAGTGGCAGTTGATGTCGATTATAGATGATATGTGGTTGAAATGTGAGAAACAGGGCAATAGAGTGGTCTTCATTCCAGTTTTGTTGATTCCTGAATTGGATGGCCTGCTTAGAGAGGCACAGATATCTGATTCCGAGTGTGTGACCATGGGGTCGAGACTCAATGGTTGGGAGACCATTGATGGTTGGAAACAGAATGGAGATTCAGTTTTGTTTTTTCAGAATCGGATGGTTGTACCAGTTGCTTGTCAAGAGGATCTTCTCAGGGCGTATCATCATTCCAGGTGGGATGTTCATCCAGGAATTCAAAAAAATTTATAAATCCCTGAAGGTGTAGTTCTAGTGGACAGGTATGAAAAAAAGTGTCGCTAAGTTCATTTCTAGATGCTTGACTTGTCAGCAGATCAAGGCAGAGCATCATAGGTCAGTAGGAATGTTGTAGTCTATACCAATTCCTATTTGGAAGTGGGAGCAGATAGCGATGGATTTTGTTACAGGTCTCCCAAGAATGGTCAGAAAGCCCGATGCCATTTGGGTGATAGTGGATCGGCTAACGAAGTCGGCCCATTTCATCCGGATTCATGAATCTCATACGGTGGTTGATCTGTCCAAAATATATATCCGGGAGGTGGTGAAGAGTCATGGTGTTCCAATTTTTATTTTATCAGATAGAGATCTGAGGTTTACATCTCATTTCTGAAAATCCTTTCAGCAAGCCCTTGGAACTAAGTTGACCATGAGTACGGCGTATCACCCTCAGACGGATGGTCAATCAGAGTGGACGATACACACTTTGGAGGATATTTTGTGGGTTTATTTCATGGATTTTGGTGGCTCTTGGGAGGATCAATTGTCTTTGGTTGAGTTCTCGTGCAATAACAGTTATCAGGCATCCATACAGATGGATCCGTTTGAAGCATTGTATGGGCGGCCGTGTCGTTCTCCACTATATTGGGTGGAAAGGGGTGAGTCCTCAATGGTTGGACTGAGCCTTGTCCACGAGACTACTAAGAAGATCATGTTGATTAGAAAGAGAATTAATATGGCTCAGAGTTTTCATATATCATATGAGGATCATCGTCGATGGTCGTTGTCATTCGAGGTGGGTAATCATGTTTTCCTGGGGATCTCTCCTAGGTTAGGACATCATCAGTTTGGGAAACAGGGGAAGTTATCTCCACGGTATATTGGACCTTTTGATATTCTTGAGTGGGATGGTGAGGTGGCTTATCATTTGGCTTTTCCACCTATGTTCAGTGTGGGTCACAATGTGTTTCATGTGTCGTAGTTGAAAAAGTATCAGTCGGATCGTGACCATGTGATTCTATGTGATCATGTTAAGTTAGAACCGGATGCTTCGTTGGTGCACGTGCCAGTGCGGGTTTTGTATAGGCAAGAGAATGTCATTCATGGTAAAATAATTGGTTTAGTTTGTGTTTTGTGGCAACATGGTCAGATTCAAGAGGAGACATTGGAGCAGGAGAAAGAGATGGTCGAGCAGTGGCCCGAGCTCTATCGGCAAAGGGCGGGTTAACAACATTCCGATGATGGAAAGTCCAATGGTGGGGATAATTTAGTACCCCTGGTTTGAGGTAAGTGGCCTTTTTTATGCATTTTTATGTGTTTAATTTTCATTAGAATAGTTGGGAAGATGTTGGGAGAGTTTGGAATGGTTTTGGATGAGTTTGGAGGCTTTTCTATGGGTTCACGGTTTGAGAACGGTTAGTGGAACCCGTGAGGATTCTCTAAGAAACCGTGCAAGGAAAAAAGTAGGCTTCTCATGGCCTACGCATGGTTTTCAAAACTATGTGAGGCGACCGTGCGGACCCTAGCTCTCAAGTAATTAGCATGCGCAGGGTTAGCGCACGGTTTTCCAAACTGTGCGGGCTAACCGTGCAGCCACTTAAAAACAGGACTATAAGTTCCAGGCTCCCTCAGGATTAACCTATTTCCCTCCAAATTCTCTCCCAATTGAGACACACATTGGATTCCGGGTTCTCAGGGGTTTGAAGGGTTCTCCCACTCGTTTTAGAAGCGTTTCGAAGGGGTTTCAAGGTGGTTTGAATGGGGTTTCTCCCAGGTAAGTCTCTCCTCTTGGTTTCCTTGTGTTTTCCTCTAGATATACATCCCTATATTTCTTGGTTTTCTAGATCTACACTTTTTGTGTGTACATCTATGGTTGTGGTTGCCTTGGATGATGTTTTTACGTATTTTGAATGCTAGGGAAAGGGATCTAGAGAGGTTTTCTTGGTGCGGTCGCCGGTATTGAGGTGCGGTTGCTTGTGGGTCGATTCCTCGAGAACCCTAAGGGTAGGTGGCTTCTCTCTCGACTTCACATGGTTAGAGATAATGGTTTTGGTTACAATTAATTTGTTTTGATTGAAATTAATTGTGTTTGGATGTGTGAAATTGGTAAGAAATCCCTTGTAGAATGTTTTGGATATTTTTGGGGAAAAGGGGGTTTTATGGTTTAATGTTAATCTTGTGAATTTTAAAATAGAGATTTTAGAATGGGATGCTATGGTTTATTTGTGAAAATGATTTATGGAAATAGTTTTCAATAAAAGGGGTGTTTTATTGAAATGTTGTTTGGCATGTAAAATGTTTTTCAATAAATTGGTGATTTATTGAAGTGTATTGATATGCAATGGAATTGATTGATTGCATGTGGTTGTGACCTTGGTGGGTTATATGCCTGGCATTGGCTTGTTTTTTTAATGTTTTGTGGAAGTGGGTGGGAAGTCTCACTATAAAAGGTGATGGATAGTGGTTGGAAGAACAACCATGTGGGTAGTGGTCAGGAAGTACCACTAGTTGTGAATGGGTGAACGGGTTGGGCGGAATTCCCACCATTTTGGTTGTGTTTGTGTGCATGGGTGAACGGGTTGGGTGGAAGTCCCACCGTTTGGATTTTTTATGCATTTCTTTGCAAGTTGTAGATTTTTGTTCTAGTGTGTAAATGATGAAATAGATTGTGGCATACTTGGTTTGCTTTCCCTTGGGCTCTTGGTTTGGGGTGATGGCTTTGTAAGAACATGTTTGGCTTATGGAAATGGTTGCATTTGTGATTTATTTTTTATAAACTATTTATATAAATGTGCTAATGGTTTTATCCTTGTGGCGTGTGTAGGGATGAAATTTGGGGAAACCTACTGAGTTTTAGTACTCACCCCCTGCTTTGACACGTTAGTGTCTTTGAAAATGTTGTGTATCGTGACGTGTGAAAAGGTAAGGCACCATCCTCATTTAGTAATTCATTGTGATCCCTTGGTGGAGCTGGGAGCGTGGAGCTTGGTGTAGAGATGTGGTGGTGTCATGGATTGTGTGGTGTTTGGTTGTTTTGTTTCCGCAGTGTACTCTGATGTTGGGTGGACATGTCTGGTTGTATTGGTTTTGAGTTGTGTTATGGAACAACTTGGTTGTCTTTTAAGGATACATACTTGAATATTTTATTAACATGCATCATATAGTGGTTGTGATGGATTTTTGGTTGTTTTTGTCTTAAGGGAAAATCATTCCACAATTTGTTTTAGAAGCTCTTGGCATTTATTGCCATCCTTTGGCACCTTTGGAATGTCGCTTAAGGCCATGTAGCCCTCATATTCTCCTCAAGCTAATTAGGTAAGGGTGGGGTGTTACACCAAGATACACACTCATCTATTTCAACATTCATATTGGACCACTAGAACTACCCATTCACATTTACCAATAGTGGGAATTATACCCTTTCCATCCTTATGTTGCAGTTTCATGAACCAAAACCTTGTCACATGCAACATGTTTCCTCCTGGAATGTTGTCATTATTTTTCAAAAAACTATAGTAATATAATTCTCAAATTAAAATAATAGATATTTAATTCAACATAAAATATAATATAAAATATAAATGTTACCAATACTATTATTCATATCCCCAACGAATTTAATGGAATTACTCCTCATATATATTTTTACACTAAAATATATACATATACAAAGGGTTAAAATACCATAAATAGCCCACAAAATGTCATTAATCTTGATAAGAACCCATCACATAAATCCTTGAAGAGGATGTTTAGTATATTTAACTTATTTTCAACTTTAAGATCTTAAAACCATGAGTGTATCAATATATATTATCTTCATATTACATGGAGTCATATATGATTCAATGAATAACATAATACTTATATGTCTCATTATCATTATAACTAAAATACCATCGCTAAAATACTTATACATCAAAAAACATGAATCCAATTACATAAAAAATAAATCCTTCCCCATAAATTATTAACATAGAAAAGATCCATTTTGGGTCTAGAAACTATCTATTAAATCAGTGCATTGAATTGGATAATTACCAAGTTCCGAAATAATATGGTATTTAAATCCATGCCAACTCATCGTTCTGATGGAAATCTATACCACACATAAGACATATTCCCCTATGTTTGAGATATTCTTATAGGCGATTATTCTAACATTCATGAAATATATGAATCTGAATCTTCATCCCAAAATATTCATTAACAGATGAAATTTTATAAAATTCAACCTTCCTCTAATTTTATGCTTTAGGATTATCATCTATGTTCACACTATTAATCATATATTGAAATATCTTATTATTAATAACTATAATATTTTTCTCTCTAGTAATTATCCAAATTGTATTCGTTGTCACTATATTTTTAATCATATATTATGTTAACGATATTCCTTATTCTATTACCATAGAATGAAACAAAAAATCATATCATGAGAAATACTAATATTAGTATAAAAATACATAATCATGAAAAATTACTTATAAGATTTCAAAATCATGAGGCATTATTTTCCATTTATAATAACTTATACTTCACCCACGCCATTCATAGTAATCATTAATATCCTTCATATAGGTTTTTAATGAATTTTTGAATTTGAAAAGAATATCCAAAATGAGTTTGAAAGTAGGAATTCTTTAGCGCTCATTTTCATACACTAGGGGGAGATTGCATCAAGATCAATGTGCCCATTTTGGATTATTACACATACGTATAACAATGTCAGAACACCGACCCGTGTGCTTAATTTATTAATTTATTTTTCTGCCCTAAAATATTTCATTTTTGGGGTTCGGGTTGAGTTTCAGACGGACTTTTTGAGCAAATGATAAAACATTTTCTTTCTGAGGCATCGTCGTTGGGCGCATGGGCAGAATGCTTTTTGGAAACCCCATGCGGCTCTGCCCGGGTGACTCTGCATACCGTTTGCATCGGAAAATTGAAATAAAAATTTTTTATATTTAAAATACACATCAATTATTGACATTTAATATTTTTATTGTTTCTAATGTCTTTATTATCATAAAAATAAATAATTACTTGAATTATTTATTTACCATCATGATTGTATTATTATTATTATTATTATTGTGATTATTATTATTATTATTGGTATTATTTTTTATTATTATTCTTTATATTATTACTATTTTTATAATACTAATAATAATAATTATTCCTTATATTATTATAACTATTCTTATTAAATTATAATTAACGAAAAATAATAATAAGAAGGAATCCCTAACCCACCGCTTTCTCTCTCCAATTATCCATCCTATCCTTGGGTGGGGCGTGACCCGGCCGCCTCCTCCCCCTGTAGCACCGATCGGCCCTCAGACTCCCTCAGACTCCCTCTGCCTCAACGAGCGCCCCGGCCTCCCTTGCCTCGGCAACTACTGACCGGATCTTCCCTGCCCAGCCCCATCGCCCTGTGCAGCTACCTTCCGACATGGCCCAACCCCCTAGTGCGCGCTCTACCCGCTCTAGTGCCCCTTCTCTACAAACACTACCCTTGATCTCCACCATCCAGCCTCAGTCGGCGTTGTTCCATCCTCTCTGTGACGACCCCCTGCACCCTCAATCTCTTCGCGACGACCTCCCTGCTCAAGCCCTACTTTTTTTCATCCCCTCTCTCAATGCAACATCGACCTCACCCTACCGACATGCCCGGCTTCTGGATGAGACCCCCATCGTCCCTACTCCACCAAGGCGCACGACGCCCTACATCGGAAACCCTCACCCAGCAAACCCTCCTCAGCCCTCAGACCTCCCTGCTCTAACCGACCAGCCCTCGGCCCCCTTGTAGTAGCCCTGTCTCCCCCCGCTCACTTCCTACCTTACATGATCCATTCAGCCTCACCCTCCTCCGATCGCGATCCTCCTGCCTACCCTCCTTCAGTATGCACAACCCCTTCGACCTCTATTCAGTGCACCGCCTCCTTTCGATTTGTTTCACCCCTTCCCTTCGGTATAATCATCTCTCTCTATGTGTTATTTCTGTTAGTTTGGGGGTTTTATTTTTAGTTGTTATTTTGGTAGGTGTATACTTTTTAAAACCCTCATGAAACTGTCTCCGGTTTATGTTGTCTTGAGGAATTAGTTTTATGGTGAGGGTTTCTCCCCGCCACTTGGTTTCACATACTCTAGTCGGTTTTTTATTTTTTATGTTTTTGAGTACTTGATATTTATTTTTCAGTACATTGGACCTTACCGTGTGGTTCAAAAAATGCATTGTTTTCGTCGTGCTTTGTATCCGAGGTAGGAATTCCATTGCACTTTCCATTTTTAATTTAATAAATTCTAATACTATATTTTTCTCACTTACTATACATGTTAAATATTTTTTATTGTTAAAGCTTCTGGTTAGTCTCATAGTATGTGCTCTACATTTGATGTTTTGTTTGTTTTGGTTTCATTATGATGTTAATTTGAAATTAGTATTTTTTGTATAATCGGTTGTATTTTTATGTAGAACATTGTTGTGCCTCTGGTTGGGTTTTTACAAGTTAATCAGACATTTATTAAATTATATTGGTCGTGCGAATTATAAAAAAGGATATTTCTATGGTGCATTTTATTTCAAAAAATATTTTTCTTTTGATGAATGGGGTTCTATTGTGTCACGTTGTGAATACCTAATGATTACACACATAGTTTGTAATGTTAAAAAAAGGTTCAATTGTTTAAATAAATATATGGCATGCATGTTGGGTCCATAATTCTTTGGGTGTTAAATTGAAATTGTTTTATTCAAAAATGCATGCCTCGTTTTCTTTTTAAAATTCCCATTTGGATTTTTGGAGTAATGGGTGATGTAAAATAAATTGTTGGAGATTATAATTGTATCTAAAGAATGTAGAAAAATGTTGTCGGTTCTTTATGTGGTTTGGTTTTTACAAAAGTTTGTATTTTATTTTACCATGTATTGGAATTTTATTAAAAATGGCCAGGTCTTGAGTGTGTAGCCTAAATATATTAAAAAGAGTATAATCAAGGTTTTGGTGTGATAAATGATGTGTTTACACCTCCCATCGAAATGTGGAAATTGTACCTTTGATATAAGCATGTTTTGTAAATATTGTTCAACAGCCCGTTTGGCCACTTTGAAATAAATGATGTAATGTGTTTGTCATAAAACCATCGTGGATGTTAATTCTGCCTCGTTGACTTGGGACGGTTGGGATGTCCTCGATGTGGAATCTCCGGGTTCCGTTATTCAGGTCCCCCAGTTAGGAACCCTTGGAATCTCTTGCCTTTAAGGCATGAGATTCACCCTTGTAGATACTTGGGTTGAGGCCTCCTATGAATTATTTTTATGAATATTGATTTTGATATGATCCTTGAAAACATCTGTTGACTCACATCTGTTATACTAGCGACATATGAACCTGACATATTGCGGGAATTTTATGACATGAGTACTACACTGGTAGGTTATAGTACTGACTAGTGGCCCATAGTAGGTGGATATGTTTGAGTTTATTGCTATGATATTTTCCCTCATTCTGCCTGAGAAAGGATGGTTGAGTGTTTTTGAGTGTTATATTTCATCTTATGTGGCATGCTATTGTAGATGGGGTAACAATAATTTGTGTCATATGGATTATTCTCGATCTCTCAGGTTCACGTATGTCTAGATATTTTTAGCTAATGAATTTTTGTTGAGATATTTTCATTCCTATTTGCATTGGCTTGATATATCTGTTTTGGTACCCTTGTGTGGTGTTCTTTATGAAAAGTGACATTTTGGTTTTCATAACTCCTATGATACCGTTTTAAAAAGAAAACATGTTTCAAACTCTTTGGTTCTGGTATTTCATATGACTAAGGGTAATGGTTTGTACATTGTTTTCAAGTAAAATTTTTATAAGTGCATATTTTAATATATTGTATTTCATACTTAGAATTGATGTTTCTTAATGTAAAAGGTGGTGCCTTGGGAATAAATATCGGGCTATCCTACTACGTTTTAATACTCACACCTATTATTCTTTTTTGTTTTTAGTTTCTGTGCAGGCTTCATCTTGGGTGCACTCACCTTGGGCGACTCATTATCATTGAGTCGGAGAGTGACCCGCGTGGTCACACGGAGGTAGTTCGGTCATCATGTTCAGTTAGTGTTACCTTTATATGTTCTTGTTTAGTTGTTTTCTTTGGATTATTTATCCTGCATTGCTCTTTTTTATTTCTTATACTTTATTTATTTGGGTGAAATCGTTCACACAGTCTGTGTTGATTCCGTGGCACTTGTTGCTAGACCCATAAGATCGTGAATGCCACTCAGGCCATGTCACAGACCTGCTCGGGTGATGGGTTCAGGATGGACCCAGGTTAGTTCGTGACAAAATGTTATCAGAGGCAGGTTGGCTCTTAGCGGACCTCGCCTTTCAGAGTTCCCTTGGTTATTTGGGATGTCAAGGTAGACAGATTATGATTTTCGAGGCATTAAGTGTAGGTGCAGGAAGAGTGTCATGAACTCTTGCTCATGATGATCCTCAGGTTTCCATATGAAGTCCAGTTTAATTATTTTCATTAGGTTTTAACGGAATTTTTTCTTATTCGGATACGATGATGGGAGTTGGGAAAATAGTCCTCCTAACCCACATGGCCTGGCAAGCCAGGCAGAGCTAGGGGCATGGTCCAAGAAGGCCCTCTTTGTCGGTGGCGTGTTTGGCATATGGTCGCTGACCATATGGTCATGTCACCCACCGACACTAGTTCTTTGTTGGAGTATTTTGGGGCCTTTTCTAACTTCTGGAGGTTTTTTTATCTGAAATAAAATTGTTTTTGAAAAATGGTTTTTTAAAATGACATATTTAATTTGAGTATTGTTTAAATTTTTTTTGGATGAATGATTTGTTTTTGGAAAATGAAGTTGTTGTTTTTGTCCATGGTGTTCCTAGGGGTATTCACATGAATAGTTGTATGTTGGATTATGAACAGATGTCTGGTATGGCTGATGGATGCCCAAGGTGGAACATATACAAGCATGTGATTGATACTCTAAAGAATACCAATGACGATGGATTAACCCACAAAGATTTTTTAAATTAAATATGTTTTCAAAAGTAATTTTTTGATGTTAAGATGACTCGTCTTCTTTTCTTTAGAGCCTTTAAAATATGTGGAGTTTGTTTTTGAGGATTTTTATTTATTGAGTTGGCCTTTATTGGGTTCTTGTATTTTCTTGTCCAGCGGTTATCCCCTTGAAGCTTCGATGGGTGAGCATAGTACGGTAGATCAACCTAGGGATTTAATGCTTGAGTTTTAGAAGCTAGATCTAACTCTCTTTATGGTCAAGCAGACCCTTCTGTAGTGGAGATTTGGACACCAAAGATGTAAATGGTATTTAACCTCGTTGAGTTTCCCGAGTCATTGAAGGTCAAGTTTGCAACCTTCATGCATGATGGTTCACCATGGATGTGGTGGAAGTCAGTTTCTCAGAACAAGCCCCGTCAAGAGATTACATGAGAGTCATTCATGGTTTTGTTCATTCTTCAATATTTCAATAATGAAGAAAGGGTGAGAAAGGGGACAGAGATGTGTTGTCTGCAGTAGGGAGACATATCAGTGTTGGAATATTTCTAGCCCATTATAGGGTTAGTCCCTTATGATTCGGGGTATGTCATAGATGAACCCCTCAAGGAGTGAAGATTTGAGACGGGTCTCCTCCCTGATCTGCAGTCAAAGTTGTCAGAGTCCAACCTAAATTATTTTTTCAATGTGGTGAGACATGGTTTTCATGTCGAAGCTGTGATGGTCGGAGTGCTCGAAGTTTTCCTCCCTACATTAATCCCTATGAGCAGTGTTGATGATTCTGTAATGAAGATGATTCTGAAATTGAGATTGTATGGAGTAGGCCATGCAATTAAAAAGCCTCGGGATATTTCATCAACATATTCAGATAGAGAGAGATCATTGTGTGTTATCAGTGTGAAAAGCTGGGTTAGAATAAGATGTCGTGAACCAGTGTTCCGAAACCCTATTAGGCATGTGGATGCCTGGGTCACTGGTGACAAATCTATCCTAGCATTGTAGGAAGCATCCTGAGGAATGTTCTCACAGGTGATGTGTTGTTGGATTTTTGTTCAAAGTTTCTTGTGTATGTTTCCTTTTAGTGTAACGAATCTCTTATCGTTATAGTGTACTGATGATGTTTTGGGTTATTAAGTGTATGGTAATGTCATGGGTCATTTGAGGAACTTAGATTTTCAATGGTAGTACAATTTTCATATTAAAATCTCGTATTTTTTATCAATTCAAAAGGTGTATGTTTCTTATTGCGATTATCGTAACCTAACTGTGAGGTAGTATATGCTTAATCCATCAAAGCTCCAGCTAGAAGGTCATGGAGTAAAGAAAGTGCGTAGTCATGAACCACTGGGAATTTTAGGAGTCTGGTTAAGGTTGTGCCTCTATCATTTGAAGAGTAAATTTTAGTGTTTCTATCTATAAATTTTATCTTTTCACAAAGAGAGAGATGGAATTATCCCTCATGCAATGCTAGTAATTGTGTCTTTTTGGATGTGAGGTGTCAATTAGTGGCATTGCGTAGACCACCCATGTGAATCAGTTGGGACTTTGGTTTGTTTCCAACCCAAAGCAGTGAGTTGTGAGTAGTTTTCCATCATAGTTTCATTAATCTATTCATTATTGCCTCCCTCCCCGCCCATGTGGTTAGGGTTTCATGTTCGTATGGAGTTTTAGGTCAAGCTCTCATCCATTTCAGACAAGAGTAATTGGTGTGAATGTTCTTATTGGGTTTCTTTTAGCTTGAGCAAGGCCTGGTGTAGACCTAAGTTAGATTTTGATTTGGTCACTAGTAGGTTGGTTCTTCATGGTGGGGATATCCACCGTCTTTCTATGTAATCACTTAAGTCATTATCGTATGATAGTTGTGTTCTTATGGTGGGGGTCCACTCAGGCCTCCCCTCCGCAGGTGATTTGTTCCAGGAAATGAGGTTGAGTCCCACTGGTGGTTGATAAAATGTCCTTGGGTAAATAGTTTGGATCTTGTTTGTATGGAATACATAGATGTTTATCGATCGACTGGTTGGAGTTGTGGATTTCTAGGGATGGAAAGTGTTATGGTGGGGAGAATTGTCACCCCCGACCCATGTGTTTAATTAATTAATTTATTTTTATTCGCTAAAATATATATTTTTTTGGGGTTCAGGTTGAGTCGTGGACATAATTTTTGACTGTATAAATAAAAGTGTGATTTCTGAAGCGATGTCATTGGGCGCGTGAGCATAATGCATTTTGGAAACCCCGCGCTGCTCCGCCCAGGTGATTGTGCATATCGTTTTCTTCAGAAAATTGAAATAAAATTATTTTATATTTAAAACTCATATCAATTATTGTAATTTAAATTTTTTATTTTTTCTAATGAATTTATTATCATTAAAAGAAATAAATTCTTGAATTTTTTCCATCATGATTTTATTACTATCATTAATATTGTTGTTATTATTATTATTATTATTATTATTTTTTATTATTATTCTTTATATTATTACTATATGTATTAAAATAACTATTATTATTCCATATATTATTATTACTATTATTATTACATTATAATTAAAGAAAAAAATAAAAAGAAGGAAACCCTAACCCGCCCCTTTGCCTCTCCAATTATCGACTAATTTTTAATATGGGTTTTAGAAAAACCAAAATTAGGTAAAAGGGGTTAGGGTTACGATATTTTTAAAACTGGGTTCAAGATGCGTGAACCCCGTTCACGCATCACTGACCCCGGGAAGATGCGTGAACGGGGTTCACGCATCTTAACCGCGCTGAAGGATGCGTGAACCGCGTTCACGCATCCTACAGTAACAGTTTTTTTAAAAATTTTATTTTTATTTTTTGTTTTGTTTTATATATATATATATATATATATATATATATATATATACAAACAAAACATAAAATTCAGCAGAATTTATCTACTATTTAATATCCAGCAGAACTGCCATTACAGCAGTCTGGATTCTGACAGAAACCATCACCCAGGGCTCTATTTTATAAGAGGGATTGCCCAGGAAATCATACTGCATTTCCGATGTGGGATTCAGGTTCTCTTTTCCTGCACAGAACATTCTGCATTTCCAAAGCGGGATTCTGTTTCAAGTACGTGACTTTGAAAGACAGTAAAATACAAACTATACGACCAATATAAATGAAACTTAAAACATGGATTAAACATATAATAAATAGTTGAAAATGAAAAGAATTTCGTAAAAAGGGTTGATGAATAATAATTTATAAGCTTTCAAAACCACCAACTTGAAACTTAAAAAAGTTTCAAGTACGTGACTTTGAAAGACTATAAAATAAAAACTATAAGACCAATATGAATGAAACTTAAAACATGGATTAAACATACAAGAAATAGTTGAAAATAAAAACAATTTCATAAAAAGTGTTGATGAATAATAATTTATAAGCTTTCAAAACCACCAACTTGAAACTTAAAAATGTTTCAAGTACGTGTCTTTGAAAGATTATAAAATACAAACTATATGACCAATATGAATGAAACTTAATATACGGATTAAACATATAATTATTAATTACATAATAATTAATTAGTTAATTAGTAAATTAGTAATATAATAAATAATTATAAATATTCATTACAATTATTAGTTATTAATTATTAATAATTAATTATATAATAATTAATTAGTTAATTAGTAATATAATTTTTAATTATTATTATAATTATTAATTATATAATTAATGATTATATTACTAATTAACTAATTAATTAATATATAATTAATTTTTAATAATTAATAATTATATTGGTAATTAACTAATTAATTATTATATAATTAAAAATTACTAATTATAATTAATAATTATATTACTAATTATAATTACTAATTATATTACAAATTATAATAAATAATTATATTACTAATTAATATATAATAATTATAGTTAATAATTATAGTACTAAATAACCAATTAATTTTTAATAGTTAATCATTATATTGGTAATTAGCTACTTAATTATTATATAATTAATAATTAATAATTAATAATTAATAATTAATAATTAATAATTAATAATTATAATAAATAATTATAATCACTAATTATATTACTAATTAATCAATTACTTATTTTATAATTAATAATTATATTACAAATTAACTAATTAATAATTATAGATAAATAAAAAATAATTATAATTAATAGATATATTACTAATTAGCTAATTAAGTATTATATAATAAATAATAAATAATTATATTTAATAATTATATTATTAATTAACTAATTAATTATTATATAATTAATAATTAATAATTAATAATTATAATTATAATTAATAATTACTATTAAGATTTATATTACTAATTAACTAAGTAATTATCAATTAATAATTATACTACTAATTAACTAATTAACTATTATATAATTATATTACTAATTAACTAATTAATTATTGTATATTAGTAATTAATAATTAATAATTATATTAATTATTAACTAATTAATAATTATATTACTAATTAACTAATTAATTATTAACTATTTGTTATATGTTTAATCCATGTTTTAATTTTCATTCATATTGGTTTTATAGTTTGTATTTCATAGGCTTTCAAAGGCACGTAAACGTATTTAAGTTTCAAGTTGGTGGTTTTGAAAGCTTATAAATTATTTTTCATTAAATTTTTTTTATGAAATTCTTTTTATTTTCAACTATTTCTTATATGTTTAATCCGTATATTAAGTTTCATTCATATTGGTCATATAGTTTGTATTTTATAATCTTTCAAAGACACGTACTTGAAACATTTTTAAGTTTCAAGTTGGTGGATTTGAAAGCTTATAAATTATTATTCATCAACACTTTTTATGAAATTGTTTTTATTTTCAACTATTTCTTGTATGTTTAATCCATGTTTTAAGTTTCATTCATATTGGTCTTATAGTTTTTATTTTATAGTCTTTCAAAGTCACGTACTTGAAACTTTTTTAAGTTTCAAGTTGGTGGTTTTGAAAGCTTATAAATTATTATTCATCAACCCTTTTTACGAAATTCTTTTCATTTTCAACTATTTATTATATGTTTAATCCATGTTTTAAGTTTCATTTATATTGGTCGTATAGTTTGTATTTTACAGTCTTTCAAAGTCACGTACTTGAAACAGAATCCCGCTTTGGAAATGCAGAATGTTCTGTGCAGGAAAAGAGAACCTGAATCCCACATCGGAAATGCAGTATGATTTCTTGGGCAAGCCCTCTTATAAAAGAGAGCCTTGGGTGATGGTTTCTGTCAGAATCTAGACTGCTGTAATGGCAGTTCTGCTGGATATTAAATAGCAGATAAAATCTGCTGAATTTTATGTTTTGTTTATATATATATATAAAACAAAACAAAACAAAAAATTAAAATTAAAATTAAAATTAAAAAAAAACAGTTACTGTAGGATGCGTGAACCCCGTTCACGCATCCTTCAGCGCGGTTAAGATGCGTGAACCCCGTTCACGCATCTTCCCAGGGTCAGTGATGCGTGAACGGCGTTCACGCATCTCGGACCCATTTTTAAAAATATTCGAACCCTATACCCTGTTATCAAATTTTAATTTTTTAAAAACCCAGATAAAAAAATTAGCCCCAATTATCCCCCTTCTCTTTGTCTGCGGCATGACCCAGCCGCCTCCTCCCCCTATAGAACCGCTCGACCCTCATCCTCCCTCTGCCTCAACGAGTGCCTCGGCCTGACCTACCTCCACAACTCCATGCCAGCTCTTCCCTACCCAGCCCCGTCACCATACGTAGCTCCCTTCTGGCATGACCACAGCCCCCTGGTGTGCGCTCCACCCGCTCTAGCACCCCCGCCCTGCGCACTCCACCCTTGATCTCCACTGTCTATCCTCAGCTACCTCCATTCTAGCAACTCTACGATGACCTCCTCCACCCTTGATCTCTCTGGAACGACCTCCCCACTCCAGTTCTGTGTTTTTTCATCCCCTCCCTCTGTTCAACATTATCCTCTCCCTGTCGGCGTTCTTGGATCCATGCCGAGACCGCCCTCAGCCCTACTTAACCATGATGTGCGACCCCCTTCTTTGGCAGCCCTCGCCCAGCAATCCCTCTGAATCACTTGAACCTCCCTGCTCAAACCGACCAGCCCTCAGCCTCCTTATAGTATCCATGTCACCCCCCGCTCACTTCCTGTCTTGTGCACACCGTCCAGCTGCACCCGACTCCAGTCGCGAACCTCCAGCTTGCCCTCCTTTAGTGCGCACAACCCCTTCAACCTCCTGTCAGTGTGTCGCCTCCTTCTGGCATGTTTCACCCCTTCCCTTCCGTAAAATCATCTTCTCTCTTTGTGTTATTTTAGTTAGTTTGGGGGTTTTTATTTTTAGTGGTTATATTAGTAGGTTTATGATTTTTAAAACCCCTTCGAAACGGTCTTGGGTTTTTCTTTGTTGTCATGCTTCAGTTTCGAGGTGAGGGTTTCTCCCCGCCGGTTGTTTTTACATACTCTTGTTTTGTTTTTTTATGTGTTTAAGTATTTGATATTTATTTTTCGGTATGTTGGACCTTACCATAGGGTTCTGAACATGTGTTGTATTCATTGCACTATGTATCCGAGGTAGTTATTCCATTTCACTTGCCATTTTTAATTTAAGAAACTTTAATTCTATGTTTTCAAAACATAGTATACATGGTAATTTTTTTTAAACCTTCTGGTTAGTCACATAGTATGTGGTCTATGTTTGAAGTTTCTTTTTGTTATGGTTTCATTATTCAGTTTATTATAAAGTATTATTTTGTGCAAAATCGGGTGTGTTTTTTATGTGGAACCTTGTTGTGCCTTTGGTTGGTGTTTTATAAGTTTCTCAAATATTTACTAAATTATTTTGATAGTGTGAATTATAAAAGATGGTATTTTTTGGGGAGCATTCTATTTCAATGATAGTTTTTCTTTTGATGAATGGTTTTTTCTTTTTTGTCGAGTTGTGAATACCGAATTTTTACACACAAGGTTTGTAAAGTTAAAAACAATGTTCAACGATTTAAATAAAATTATGGCATGCATATTGGTGTTCATAATTAATTGGGTGTTAAATTGAAATTGTTTTATTCCACAATGCATGCATTATTTTCTTTATAAAATGCCAGTTTAGCATTTCAGAGTAAAGTGTGATGTAAAATAAATTGTTTGAGTTTATAAATGTATCAATAGTGTAAGGAACAATGTTTTCGGTTCAATTTGTGTTTTTCCAAGTGGTTTAGTTTATAAAAAAGTGTTTATTGTGTTTTAGCATGTTTTGGCATTTTATTAAAAATGTTCGAGTCTTGAGTGTGTAGATTAAATATATTTCAAATTTTTTTATCTGTGTTTGGGTGTGATAAATAATGCGTTTACACCTCCCTTGGAAATGTTGAAATTGTACCTATGGTAAAAGTGGCTTTTGTAAATTGTGTTCAAGGGACCATTTGGCCACTTTGAAATAAATGATATAATATTTTTGTAATAAAACCCTTGTGGATATTCCTTATTCCTCATTTTCTTGTGATGTCCACGGTATTGAATCCTCGAGTTCCGTTATATGGGTCCCCCAGTTAGGAACCCTTGGAATAATAGGACTTTAAGGCATGCGATTCATCCATTGGGAGACTTAGTGTGAGTCCCATTGTGAATTTGTTTTATAAATATAGATTGGGATTTGATGCTTGACGAAATATGTTGAATCACCTCTTTTTATACTTGAAAAATACGAACCTGGCATATTGAGAGAATTTTCTAAGACGAGTACTGCAATGGGAGGATATGGTACTGACTAGTGGACCACAGTAGGTAGATATTTTTGGATTTATTGCTATGGGATTTTCCCTCGTCCTGCATGAGAAAGCATGGATAAGCGTTTTGGAGTGTTATATTTCAACGTATGTGGCATGCTACTATAGATGGGGTCGTGGGTATTAGTTTCGTCTGGATTATTCTCGGTCTCTCATGTTCTCTTATGACTAGTGATTTTTATTTAATGAATAGTTTCTAAGATATTTGCATTACTATTTGCATTTCCCTTGCTATATTTGTCTTGGTACCCATGTGTGGTGTTTTTAATGAAAAGTGACATTTTTTTCCTAACTCCTATGATATTATTTTCAAAAGAAAAAGTTTTTCAAACTCTTTGGTTCTGGTTTTTCAAAACACTAAAAGAAATGGTTTGTACGTTGTTTTGATGTAAATTTTTTAGAAGTGCATATTTTAATATATTGTACTTCAATCTCAGAATTGATGTTCCTTGATATAGAAGGTGGTGCATTGGGTATATATTCTGGGATAGCCTACTGAGTTTCAATACTCATGCCTATAGTTATTTTCTATTTTTAGTGTTTGTGCAGGATCTAGATTTGGTGTGCTCGCCTTGGGCGACGCTTTATCGTTGAGTCAGAGAGTGACTCACAGGGTCACACGGAGGATGATTGGTCATCGAGTTCGGTTAGTGATATCTTTATAAGTTCTTGTTTAGTCATTTTCTTTTGTTTATTTATCCTTCCCTACTCTTTATTATTTCTGATGCTTTATTAATTCGTGAGAAATCGTTCCCACAATCTCGGTTTATTCCCTAACTCTTGTTGCCATCCTGGGAGGATCGGGAATGGCTCTTGGGACATGTTGAAGACTGTCTCGGGTGATCGATTTAGGGTCGACCGGGGTTGGTTCATGAAATATGATGAGAAAGAGTCACTTGTAGTGTACAGACAGGGATGAGAAACAACTCACTCTATCCTTCAAAATAATTCTAGGATTGTAACATCCCATTACCAATCTGACATGTACATCTTAAAACATTTCTTGGTATTCCCTTTTTTGTTTGGGTAGGGGTTGAGTTTCTATTGGGAGGATACCTATAATGGTGAAGTCAGAGTTTTTTTGGATTCTCTCCAAATAATAGATTTTTCATACAGGCTACGTAAGGATTTCATGTCATGTAAGAGATTTACACAATGGGTAATGGTTATACAAACAAGTTGTGAATGACATCATGTTGTGATGGGTACACATCGTGATGGAATTAATGAAAAGTTTTTAACTCAAGGGATTATGTTTTAATGTAAAATGTTTCATGTTTTGATAGTTAAAAAACTTAATTATTTCATGTTGTGTATTTGGATTTCACATCATGAAATACATTGATTATGTTTTTTTAAATAGGTATTGGAGTTGATTTGGTCTTTTTCCTCCACTCTAGCTCCCTCTCCCTTGAGCTAGGGTATCTTCTTGGAGATATTATAGCCTTCCATCCCTTCTAAATCTTATCATTTTCAATTCAATCATCGCTACTATTGTTGTGTAATTCTCGGGTAAGAGTTATCTCTTGTTCATCACATTTATCTCATTCACATCTATTGGGTTTTCAATGGATCATCTTGGAATTGATGGATATATACCCTGTGGTGTTGGATCTTGCTTCTAATTCTGAATTTACCGTATTCTCCACATTCGTTCTCATTTGAGGGGTGTCATCACGAGTGTTGAATTTTGGTAATATGTAGGTGGCTCCATCTCAATTATCAAAATTGATTAACTTTCAATTTTGTGATATATTTCAACTATTGATTTAAATTAAATTTCTCAAACATTCATTCAATTGTTTTGATAAAACCCAATTCCATGGAATTGGGAGAATTGAGATTGTTTTGGCATATATATTGGGAAAAATTAAAATTCTATTGAATTGGGATGTGTTTATGGAAATTGGATAATTTAAATCGTGTATTTTAAATTGTGTATTTTGAGGAAATAATTTCAATAAAACAATTAATTAAATTATGGAAATGAATTGTGAAAATTGATGTAATTGGTTTTGAATGGATTTCAATCTTTTTGAACTTTATAAAAAGATTTGATAAAAACCCAGTGGTTTTCTCTATTGAAAAATGAATGTTTTTTGGAAAACCCATTTGCATTTTAAATAAAAAATTGGCATTTTGAATAGGGAGAATTGGATACAATTCTATTTTAAGTATTACTAAAATAAATTTCTCATAATTGATTATGAAAGAGAACATGCAAGACATAGGTAGTTGGTGAGTTATTTGGACACACTCTATTTTATTACAAGGTTATAAAACATACATGTAATGGGTCATATCTCTGATGGGAGGGTGAAGAGTCACCTATTAATAGTGTTAGGTGCACATGGGTATACTCATATTTCTGAGATCACTTAGAGAGTATAGAGACATAAATCAAGAAATATTATTATACCCTTTTTAATATGACTGTTTTACTCTCCTTTTATTTATATTTGACATATAAATATATTCCAATGATGTAAAATTGGTTTACACGCCTTTGATATTTATATAAATGTTTTAATATTAATGATTTATTAAATCCTTTTTTTAAAAATACTACTTCATTTGTAAATCCTTTTGTTAATGTACTTTACATCATATGAAATGTATAGCATGAATTATTTTAAATATGATTAAAAATTACAAACCACTTTATTTTAAAATGGAATGAATTATATTGGTTGATATATATTTCGGAATTGTTATGGAATCCTTAGGGAGACCCTAAAATCCTTTTTATGTAAAACTCTACTTATGACTTTGGGTGTTTTTTTGATTACCTTTATACAGGTTTGAGAAATGGGAAAGGATAACATAGAGGTGGATCCTTTTGTTGGACCATGGACGTGAAAAGTTGTTTACACAGGGACTTGGGCTGTTTTCCTATCATAGTAAATTTTTTGTAGTATGTTAGGCTTTTTATTTTCTTGTTGAATTTGGGTACATCACCCCCAGTGGAGTTTCTTTTAAATGCATACTATCTTATTTTATTTTACTTCTATATTTTTGGTGAAAAATTGTTCCCACTATAATGTTTTATGAATCCAGTTTCTATCCATATGACTATGGGGATTGAGAATACCCTTCTGGAAATGTTATGGGTAGACCTATTATTGGATTACTAGGGTACCTAGGATGGTTCAAGAAAATGTGGTATCAAAGGGAGGTAGTTGAGATTCTTCCATGAGGTCATTATGCATTTTTTGAAATAATGTTGCGACATAGGAGGTATTTATGATTTAGTGTCTTCCATGATCTCACTGTAATGAACCTTATGTCAATAGGTGTGGTTAAGAAATGAATTCATTGGGATTAGTTCTATTCCTTTACAAATTCTAATTTGGATTGAGTGGAATATTAATGTGGTTGTTCTATATATTGGGAATAATTTATTTCATTTATCTCTTTGATTATGAATCTAATGTCATTAGTGTTTTTGTTGATGTTGTATAGAATCATCCCTATATTAATACCTGTAAATCAGATCCAGAAGAAAGCTATTATTGAACCATGATGAGAGAATACTCTTTCAGTGACAAATCTATTTTCGGTGATTGTGTGGACTATCCATACTATAGTATATGAACCACTCTTGTCCTTATTCAATTTCCAAATGTGAATTCTCAGGGGGGGTGTTCTTTAAAATCATTCTCAAGAGTCATTTTTTCAGAAGAACTGGTTTTCAATGGCTCCCTGGATCCTCAATAATATGAGGAATGTTTGGGAAAGATAGAATGTATGTTTATGTTCTAGGAGACACTGGGAATGATCAGTGTTATGTGTTCCACCTTCATGCTTTAGGGAACAAGAAAAAGATGGTGGAAAACTATGGTGAGTGAAAAGAAAAATGAAGGATTTGAGTGGAAATACATCAAGGTTATTTTCACTAATTAGTGCTCTCCATATTCAATGTTGTTGGATAAGGTTGTGGAGTTTTTCAAGAATGATTTTTCCAATAGAACTGTGAATGAGTATTCAATTCCCTTTCCTAAGATGGTGTTGTGTGCTCCAGAGATTGTATACAATGATAGATTAATGTCTTTACTATTTGTGTTGGGACTTCGATCAGATATCAGTTCTCAGGATTTCTTCCTTAAGCTTTCCCTTTTATGAAAACGTGAGGGATAAGGTGATGATTGTTGAGATATACATTGCTACTGAGTTAGGGTAATAGGGAGTTACTTTTATTTCTAGTTATAGTATTGTTTCTATCAAAGGAAAACAAATGCTTGATGATTCTCACAATAGTTATTGATGGTAGGGTCATTCCATACCTCCTACTACACTCGATGGATTCTCACGAATAAAATATGGTCACTACCAAAACCGGCACCAAACCCAGCCCATGATAAGGCACGAAGGGTGTTATTGATCTCCATGGTATGGAATAATTTCCCAGGTATCATAAAATAAGAATTTTGAACGATTTAACAGTCTCTATAGTCATAAAATGACAAAAAAATTCCAATAAAACCATTCTGCATTTTTCAAACAAAACCATCTTTCACAAAATTTCAGAACTGAATTATATAAACTAAAACAATCTTTAAAGACAATTACAATTGTACAAAACCAAAAATGACAGCCCAAGAACCTCCACATATCACGAGTAACTACCATCAAGCTAGATCCATAACACCACACATGATGGACCGCTAAAAACCCAAACCATTGGAACAAAAGTTGTACCCAAACCTACGACAAAAAAACCAAGTCTACTTACACCCATGTGTGTAAGTACGGTGTGAGGAAAATCCTAGTAGGACACCACAACCATGATATTCCATGTGATAAATATTCAAATATGAAAATACTGAACGTTTTGTAAACAAGATATGCTAGTTACAATTTCTAAAATATGAAACATTAAATAAAAATAGTTTCAAGTGGGATAATTTAAAGAAACAAAGGTTTTGAAAATAATTCAAAAGAAACTGAATTTTATATAGAATCATACCATATCACAATGGTAATAATAAATCATCCAATGAGAATAATAAAACACGAAACAAACTCTAGGAACTAGCTCGCTATGGGTCCAGGGTACCTTATATCTCGGTGAACGTAACCTTTACAATATCTGTTCTCATGAACATGATCCACTAGTAGGGAGCATACCCATAACATAGTGGTTCTCCCACATAATCATCATAATATTTTAGTTCTTTTTTCAATGAAAATATTTCTACTTGATACTGAGGCCAAACCCCACAAGATCTCTAGCATACTATTACACATCCACCCACCTAGATACACGGGTTTCCCTATTGTGCTCAAAAAATTTCAACATGCCATGAAATATAATTTTAACATGAAAATACCACTTCCACATCACACATTCAAAAAACATCCCACATGTATATCACACAATTCACATAATCCCTTTTTTCATTCAAAAGCACTTTGAAATCATACTCACACTGAAATTACCCTAAACAATTTTCACATCTATTTAACAATTAAAAAAATCCTTTAAATTTTTTTGTAAAACTTTTTCAAGATAGTAAAAACCACATAACATACCACAAAAAATTCACATAAAAATCAATTCACCTTAAATTTCAATTTATTATCAAACTCACACATAACAGCCCACAAACATATTTTTCAGCCACATCACAATTTAATAAATCCTCATGACAAATTATAAAACATTCTCAAAATTTTTGACATTAAAAATCACCACATTATCTTTAAAAAACCCATTCTAGGAAAATACAACAACCAAAAATATAGATAGATGTCCTTTTTACAGTTTTTGTAACTCATTAAACCATTTTTAATTTGTATAAAACACTCCCAAGGGGTATAACCATGTTTTGCACACAAAATCCATTTCAAAGACCTGTTTCAAGGAAAAAACCACACGAATACAACTCCAAAAAAGAATTTTATTCCCTTGAAACATTTATTAAATCACTCTCATGTGATTTATAATTACCAAAAATAGTACCACAAAAGATACACATGAAGAAAAACATTTAAAAAAAGTTTACAAGGATTATAACATGGTTTTATAGATAAAATCTATTCAAAACCCCATTTTAGGCCCAAAAGACACTAAATAATTATCTAACCAGAATTTTAAGCCCCTTTAAACAACTAATAAATCATATTAATATTTCATAAAACTATATCAAAATATATCACATGAGTTACATTTGAAAAATACACAAATTCAAACAGAAATGTAACATTAATAGTAATAACTCAACTAATAATACCAAAAAGGTTTTTTTCACCACACAAAACATATTAGGCACATGGTAAATTAATATATTTGGAAAACTAACTCATCAATAATTGTTTACACATGGAACTGCCTATTGAAAATATCAAAACCCTCAAATCATGGTGTGAAACTTCAACAGCACCACTACCACACCCCAAGGAAGATAAATCCCACCCTAGACCACACTATTTGACCGAAAAGACACCAAATAAATCCCTATGTTCAAACCCTAACTTTTATAATTTTTAGAAATACACTATAGTGGAACGAAAACCATTGGAGAATGAAGAAATCAATGTGATAAAGACTTACATGAGAAAATATTAAAGTCCCCACCAAAAACCCAATCCAATATGAGTTTCATATGAAGTTCATGGAGTTGAAGGGATCCAATGGCTACTAGGGTCGAATGGATGAATTGTGGGGAATATTAGGTGTATTTCTGGGAGGGAAAATTATATTTTAAAAAAATATTTTTAATGACCTAGACTCCCTGAACGGTTTAGAAAACTATGTGGCTAAATCATGAGGTGATTTCTTGCCACCCAAAAAGTGATGTTTTGCCTCCAATTTCAAGGGGTTCATAGGGGGAAACCAAGTGGTAAATATATGACATGGATACTAGAGACAAAGTCCCAAAATATACCACCCATTTTAACCCAAAACTCATCCAAATCAAGGGTACAAACCTCCTCTACAACTTACCTCACTAGTGGTGCCACTTGGAGTGTCACTAATACAACTCCAAAACACCACAACATCACACCATCATTTTGATGAAATAAGAGGACATTTACCATCCAATACCCCACAACTAAGTTCATAAATCAATAAAGTAGGGGTCACCAAAATTAAAATCTCGAAACACCCAGAACCAAAGAGAATATTAAAAACAAAAAGTGGATTTGAAAAAAAGAATGGAATTGAAAATCCGGGTGTGACATTGATGTCCATTGATTTTATAATAATTTTTAAATCCATGACCATAAAATAAGGTTTTCACTGAGGCAACCAAGAATTATAGTTCAAGTGGATGTTAGAGTAGTTATAGATATTCTTCTATCACTTATCTACTCCACGTATTGAACAAGATCATTAGTTCCCCCTAAAACTATGGGGAAAAAAGATGCTTCAGAAACAAAAGGGTTCCTAACACATGAATCTAGGATGAAACTTCTTAAATTTAGTGGAACAGAATCCATAAGAAGCACACATGGGTCAAAAAACATTGATAGGTACCATTACTATTGAATTCTCATTATTGATTAATCTATTTGATATTGGTTCATCTCATTCATTCATATAAACACATATTGATAATATTCTTACACTTCATATGTATATTTTATATTTTTTAATGTATATTAAAACACCTCTTAGTAGTAATAGATAAAAGGGTCTCCATAGTCCCTATATTGTCTTATCTTTATCAGATTTCCATATTTTATGGAGTTCTCTTTTTTTCAAAAAGAAATCTCTTGATTTCATATTCAGTATAGATTGTCTCATTGCAAATAAATCTTGAATTGAATGTTGTCTTTGATATTACTACCTTACAACACCTAGTGGTGTTCCACTTATCATTTAATGAAAATGGGACCCATGGGAATGTTGGTCTATAACCACTTTTCTAGAGTAGGGGAACGTGATATCAATGATATAATTTGATATACAGCGAGATTCAATGAGTGGGAATCTCCCTCCCATCAACATCGAGTTTCATGACATGTTTCTTAATAAATACAATCGGTTTCTACTGGTGAGGGAGGTCTTGTTTTCTATTGAATTAATGCCTTGTACTCATCCAATTTAAATTTCCTCTAACCACATGGCACTAGCTGAACTAAAAGAGGTAATGTTATAGTGGGATGATATTATTGAGAAATGATTTATACTCCTGTGTGTGTCACCATGGGTGGTTTTGGTTCTCTTCACTAAAAATGATGATGGTCACCGTTACTTATGTGTTTCTTTCTTAAAGTTTAATCGAGTTACGGTAAATAAGATGTATCTATTTCCATGGATAAATGATTTGTTTGATCAATTGAATGGTGTGAAGTGGTATTCAAATATCAAACTTTGATATAGTTACCATAAATTAAAGATAAAAGTAATATGAAATTCCAGAAACTACATTTCAAGGTAGTTACAACCATTATGAGTACCTTGTAATTACCTTTGGTCTGACAAATGCACCTGCAGTTTTTGTGGAATTTATTAACAAGATTTTACATGAGTATATAGATAAAACAGTGGTAGTATTTTTGGATGACATTCTCATTTACTCCATATACAAGGAGGATCATGAGTAACATATGGAAATAGTTTTGGGCCTGATGAGAATCACTATATTTATGAAATTTTTTAGATGTGTGATTTCTGGACTAAGTGAGTGAAATTATTGCGACATGTGGTGTCTAAATAGGGTATATCAGTTGATCTTGAGAAGTTAAAGGATGTTATGACATGATCAAAACCAATAAGTGTCTTCTAAATTTGATTCTTAAAGGTCTTAGCCAAATATTACCATACGATCATGATGGACTTATTGATGTTGGCTTCTATAATGAATTCACTCACTCAGATAGAGGTGATTTTTTCTTGGGATGATAAATGTTAGAATTTTTTTATTGACCGGAAATTTTTGTTGACTACTATGTCACTGTTCATTATTATAGATGTTGGGTAAGGATATATGGTCTCTTGTGATCAATCGAGTTTAGGCTTGGGTTTCATTCTTATACAGGGTGAGCATATAGTTGCTTATGGTTCCTGTCCGCTTAGGCCACATGATAAGAATTATCCTACCCACAATCATGAATTTGAAACTATGATGAATGCACATAAGAGTTTTTAGGATTTCCTTTATTGATAAAGGGGTATCATGTTTTCATACAAAAAAATAGTGTGTTATATCATCTCCTAAATTTTTTTTGAACCTTTACTAGAGGAATTGGGTGGAGTACCTATAGTCATTCGACTTTGAAATCGCCTATACCCAGGGTAAAGGGAATGTCATTGCAGATGTGTTGATCTTGAAACATTCAACTCATTCTATGAAATAATCCACAGAGGAGTGGAGTTTGATGGCTCTTTTTCACAGTGGAATGTTGGAGTTTAGAAGAAAGGGGATGAAGTTTCTTTATCTAGTGTTCAGTTGAAATATTTTCTTCAAGAAGAAGGGAATGATCAGGAATTCAGAAGCATTAGAGACTCTCTTTATGATCGTGTTACAGATGCTCCGTGTTAGTTCTCAGACATGGGTGTTCTGTGTTATCAGAACTGTTACGTTTTTCCCTTAGTGGAATGGAATGCTGTAATGAAGGATTTCTATAATTCATAGTTGGGTTTTCACCCAAGAACTAATAAGATGTTATATGACTTGAGGTGGCATTTTTGGTGTCTATGTATGAGACACAATATTGCTGAGTTTTTTTTCATTACTATACATTCCAATAGGTGAATGACATGGACCAGAAACATTTGGGTTTTCTTCAACCACTTAATGTACCTTCGTGGAAGTGGGATTATATCTCTTTGGACATTGTGGTTGGGTTTTCTCATACCTAGAGGAAGAATAATTTGATATGTGTCGTAATGAACATGCTAACCAAGTTGGCTAACGTTATAACCATTCAAGATACACAAATGTTGAGTAGTTGGGAAATATCTATGTGAATGATATTGTTCATTTTCTCGGAGCTCTTTCAACCATATTTCCTGATATGGAACCTCATTCTACACCTCAATTTTGGAAAGGCCATCAAGATTCACTAGGTTCTATGGTGTGTTTGAGAATGGCCTATCCTCTGCATTTGGATGGCCAGACATTGAGTCACTAGGATATCTTAAAAGATTGTTAACATTCCATGATTATAATATCAACTTACGATACTTTGAATTTAGGACCATGTAAATTAATGTCGTGTTGGACATAGGTTGATAAAAGTTCCTTGGTTGGGCAATGTTTGTTCTAAGAGATGACAAATAAGAATTAGTTGATTCGTTATTGAATGTTGACAGTATAGAGCTAGTATATGTCTTGCATTGACCATATCCATATTAATTGGGAATTTTTTGTTGGTGATTGGGTATTCATGATGGGTTTACAAGGTTGGGTCATCGGTGGCTTGGGAGGCAATGTAAGATTGATCCTCGTTTTGAGGTACCATTTGAGGTTCCTTATTAGGTGGGAAAAGATTATTATCTTTTATCACTACTAACAAAGCTGTTGTAGATAAATAATATGTTCCATGTATCGTGGATTACAAAGTATCTATTTGATCTATCTTACATTTTGAGTTGGTGTGATCTTGATATTGAGCTTGATAAATATTTGACTGAGCAGCCAATCAAGATAGTTTATTATAAGAACAAGACTCTTCATGGGAGGATGTTACTTTTGGTTAATATGATATAGAAACACGATTATGATAATCATTAGATGTGGGAAGATGAGGCACTGATGAGAGTGTAGTGTCCCTATCCCTTTGTCATGGACTCTTATTCATTGGATTTATTAGGACAAAATGTATTTATGGTGGGGAGGTTTTAACATCCCATTACCAATTTAAAAATTATATCACATTTCATGTCGTGGTTTCCCTTTACATTTTTTTGGTAAGGGTTGAGTTTTGATAGTGGGATACATAAAATGGTGAATTCATAGATTGGTTCAATTCTCTCTTTTAGTTGACAATTCATGCAGGCTTGTTGCGGATTTCATGTCATGATACAAAGTTACACATCATGTAATGGTTATGTAATCATGTTTTTAAAGGCTTCAAGATGTGATGGCTACACACCATGATATGTCATTAAACGTCGGGAAGGAATAAATGATTAGATTTTAACTCATAGTGATAAATTTTAATTCAAAATAGTATGCATTTTGATATTTACAAAACATAAGTATTTTACACAAGGTATTGGGATTTCACATCATGAAATACCCCGACTGATTTTTGTAAAAAGGAAATGAGGTTGATTATTTTGTTTTCCTCCACACCACTTCATTTCCTATAAACCAGAGGCATTTACTAGGTGATATTTAATCCTTAAATACCTTATATATCTAATTTTTTTGTAATTATATCATTGCTACACTTGCGGTGCAATTCCTGGGTAAGAGTTCACCCATGTTCCTTATGTTTCGCCCATTCTACACACTTGGGTTTTCAATGGATCTGCGTAGAAATAATTGATCTATGCCCCGTGGGTTTTGGATTATCCTTCTTAGGATGGGTTTAAATGACTTATCCACCATCATTCTCATTGATGGTTCAGTTTTTAGTGTTGATTTTTAGGAAAAGGTAGGTGGTTCTATACCGATTAACCAAATTGATTAACATGGAATTTCATGATTTATTTCAATAGTTTATTTAAATTCAATAGATCAAAATTTCTTTTAACTGATTTTCTAAAACCCAATTCTTGTGAATTGGAAGATTTTATATTGTTTTGGCATGGAAATTGGGAAAAAACCTAACTCAATTAAATGGGGGTGTATTTATAGAAATTGGTTAATATAACTTGTTTAATTTAAATTGTTGATTTTTTGGTAATGATTTCAATTAATTTTTTGAATTTAATTATGTAACGTAATTGTGGAAATTGATGGATTTGGTATTGAATAGATTTCAATATTTTGGAAATTTATTAAAATGTTTTGTTTGAAAACATGTGCTTTTATCTTGTGAAAGTGGAATATTTTCAATAAATCTCATTTTGGTTTTAAATAGAAATTTTTTATTTCGAAAGGGGAGAATGGGATTTTTTTTAAAGGTTGGGGCTGAATCCTCAATTTATTATTTAAAGCAAATACCTCTTTAGATTGGGTAAGGGGTGACCCATTACATAGCCTGAAGGACGAAGGTGAAGTGGTCTGAATACAAGGATTGAAAATGAATTACATGCTGTTTGTGACATAAATGAATGCCAATAATGTAAAAATCAATTACATGATTTTGGGATTTATATAATATTTTTTATATAAATAGTTTATTTAAGATATTTTTTTAGAAATATTCAATCATTTTAATGTATTTGATTAACTTAATTACCATTATTTGACCTGAATAGCTTGATTTTTTAAAAAATGCATTAAAACTCTAAACATGTTTATTTAAAAATAGAAATCATTAATTTGGTTAAACTATATTTGGCCACAATTAGGGAATCGTTGTTGAGACCCTACTCTGATCTTTATCTCACATCCTACTTCTATCTTCGAGTGTTTTTAGATTACATTATTCTAGGTCTGAGAAATGGGAAAGGATATCTTGGAGGTGGATCCAGCTATTGAACAATGGTCATGTTAGTTTGGTCTTTAAGGACCTAGCCTATTTTCTTGTCTTTGTACATGGATGACAATTCTGTGTGATTTTCATTCCTTTTGGTATTCTTGTACACCACTCTCCATTGGTTATCATTGATATGCATATTGCCTTGTTTTATTTTTCTTCTACATTGTTATTGGAAAAATCATTCCAACGTGCATGTCATATGATTCCAGGTCCTAGTCACCAACCCATGGGGATCGAGAATTCCCTTCAGGATATGTTTGGTTTGGCTCAGTTATCGGGTTACCAGGGTACCCATTCTAGTCAATGATAAATGATTTTTTCTACACATTGATTTATTGTTGTTGACCTCACCTATTTTGATAATCTAAATTATGTTTTAATATGTTTTGATAATCCCAATTATGTGTTAATATATGTTTATAATTCTATGTTGACAATAATTTAAAAATAATCATTGGAATATGTTAATCACTTCTTATCTATGTCTATACATAATTTGAAATAACTCAAACTCAATATGAATATGATTTGCATAGAACAGATAAGTATTAAGTGTTGGTTCACTGATACAGACCTACTTGTACTTCGTCTACTTTTAGACATGGTCACTGATACAAACAACTACTAATACAGAGGTCACTGATTTTCATCGCTACCAATAAGGCAAAGTACACCGGTACAGAATAGAGCTACCAGTGTATGGAAGTCCACCATTACAGAAAGGTCACTGTCACAGAACAGAGCTACCGGTATGTGTAAGACTATTAGTATGAAAGTCAATCAATAGGAGCTACCATTACACAAAAGCTACCATTAGAGTAAGCCTACAGGTAATAAAATGTCTTTACTACTCAAGTTTACCGATACAATTTACCGATATAGATAGACAGACACACAACTACCATTATAAAGACCTACCGATACAACCAGACAGATGAATGGCTACTAATACAAAGTTCACCAATAGACAGAGTCACCGATATAAGTAGATACCAATAAAAGCAAATTACCGATAGACCAAAGCTACCGAAGAACGAGTTACCAGTATATAGAACTACTGTTACATATAGTAACTACAACAGATACAAGGAGCTACCAGTACAAGATAAAAGAGCTAAATATATGAGCTCATTGCTATACAAAGTCCACCTCTACAAGTCTACTAACAAAGAGATACTGATGAAGGATGACTATTAACCAGTCACATCTACTTAAACTCTATTTCTATTTATTTATTTAGCAACGGTCATATTTGATGTTTTTAATGCACGTATTATTAATTAATGATAGTTGTTAGCATTTCATGAAATCGTACCTCATATCTATGAAAAGGAACTAATTCCTATTCCCAGATCCTACGGTATAAAAGGAAGATTGAGATGCAGAGTGGAATAATTTCAGCAGTGCATATACACAACAAAGATAGGCGACATCCATAAACCTGTGTACTTGAAGAACACTAGACATACACAATTCCATTCAAACAAGAAGAGAACATAAGATGAATCTTGGTCAAGGAGTGAAGAACTACAATGATCACTTCATACACTCAAGCTGATCAAAATGAACAATAAAATCAAGGAAGCAAAAGACACTCTGTTTTGAAGACAAAAACCAGAGAAGGACTCAGAAGCATTTCTGTTCAATCAAAAGGATTCTAGAGCTGCACTTCAAATCACTAGAGCATTCTAAATTCATATATACTCTCTTAGGGATTATTTTTCGTACTTTTGAGCAGTGTGTGTACTCTGTATATTTCATACACACATTGACTCCTATGCTGAACTAAAGGATTTAATCCTCACTCACTCTATCCCTATACTCTTATTTCCCACTGTGGATAGTGGTAGAGGTCAAGTAGGACCTGGAGAGCCTGTGTGCTATTGTTTTGTTTTCCCACGAAGAACTGTGGTGGAGGTCTTAGTACATGGACAATATTTTCACTGTTGTTTACACCGATCCATGGTGTGGATCAAATTTATATAAATTATTTGAGTGGACTAAGTCTCATCTTGAGACTAAACCTCTGGGTTTGAACTGCTATGCCTAATTTTATTTGTTTTAACTATATCTTAAATTTAGCGGATAATACGTTGAAATATAAAATTGTTTTAAAGTTACTTTGATAGTTAATATAGCAAGTGTTTTCAACTATTGTAAATCAGTAGGTTAGTTTCAAAAGCTAATTTGATCTTCTGATTAAATTAACCGAGACCTAATCAATCTTTTGAGAACCTAATTGAACCTTTATAGTTTTTAAAATTCACTACAGTTCCACATAGATTTTAAATAGGGGGATTTTAATTGAAATATTTTTAACAAATTTTTTAATTGTAACTCAATTCACCCCCTCCTGAGGATCCACTCCATCCAACATTTGGTATCAGAGGTTGTTATTTATAAAGGATTTCCATATACTCTGTTTTTTCATCTGTGATTTTAGTTGTATATTAAAGATATTAAATTTATTTTAGTTCTAAAATTTTCTCTTTAAATCGTTTTCTAAAACTTAATTATGGATAATAGATTAGAAGGTGATGCTACCAACATGCCACCTTTCTTTAATGGTACAAATTATGCCCAATGAAAACTTAAAATAAAAATTCATTTAGAAAGTATGGGATTTGACATCTGGACTGCTATAGAGACTCAATATAAGATTCTAGAAACTGAAAGAACTACTTGGGATGAACCTACTAAGACTACATACAATAATAACTTTAAAGAAATGAATTCTTTGTAATGTGATCTAGGAGATGAATAATTTAATAGAATATCTACTAGTAAAACTGCTTATGAAATCTTGTACACTTTGGCTATTTCCCATGAGGTAAAAATGTATGTTAATGAAATGAGATTGAATACCTACACTATTAAGTATGAAAATTTTAAAATAAAGTTTGATGAACCTATTTTTTATATGTATCTCAGGTTCATTGAGATTGTCAACACTACGAGCTCACTTGGAAAAGCAGTTCCTGCAAAGGAGCAGATTATCAGAATACTACGATGTCTGCCAGAAATATGGAGAGGCACATCAGTTTCAATAAGATAATCGTGTGATATAAGTTCATTTCCTATTAAATAATTAATTGGTAAGTTGATGATGTATTAAGAAGAATTGAATGTAAACAAGGAAGAATATGATGAACCAAAGAGGAAGTCGGTAGCATTTAAATATACTTCCTCAAAGAGCAAGGACAAGGATAATGTTCACATACCTACTAAAATCTCAACAAGTTAAGGTTCAGATTACGATAGTGATGAAGAGATGGATCAAATAGCCAGACGGTTCAAGAAGTTCTACATGAAGAATATATTATTCAGAAAACCAAATTATAATGGAAAATATGACAACAAAGGTCATTGTAAGAAGGATCGGAAGAAAGTTGATAAGGATGATGAGATAGTGTGTTATGAATGAAAAAAGAAAGGAAACATTTAGGAAGACACCCTGAAGTTAATGCTTAAGAAGAAATATGACTACAAATATAGAAAATATAAGAAATCCAAGAAGGAAACCTGAAGTTCTTTAGAAGATAGCACAAGTGAGTCTGAAGTTTCTGATTCTGAAAAGAATCGTGCCAACATGTGTTTCATGACTAATACTTCTGAGGTACTTGTTTCCCCTATGATGAATGATTATTATTCTTGTAATGAAAGTAGTGATGATAATATGTATAAAGTTGAATTGTTTGAATACTGTAATATGCTTGAAGAAAATTGTAATGAATTGAAGGAAATGTACAAGACCTTGAAGAAACATCATTCTTTGACCATCTCTGTTAAATCGGCACATGATATAGAAAAGGAAAAGAATGCTCAATTACTTAAGGAGAATACTGAACTAAAATTGTATAATGAGAAATTAAGGAAGGATATAGAGAAATTCACAAATGGAAAGAATACTCTAACTCAAATGCTAGGAAAAAAATTGGCACCAAAATATACCACTGGAATATGCTATCATCCAGGAAGGAAACAAATTACTAAAAATAGATTTATTCCTAAATTTGGATAGAATGCTGCTAGTTCTAGTTCGATAAATGCATATTATTCAACTAGTTATTCACATGGATATAGATCAACTAATGTATATCTTTCAAAACCATTTGAATCTATTGATTGTATGAGGCCCATTAGAAATATTGGGGTACCTAAAGCTTTTCTTTCTAACCTATATGGACCCAAGAAAATCTGGGTACCAAAATCATTTTCTGTTAAAACCTGTTTTGTAGGAAACCTGCTTAAAGAGTTCACATAAGAACGTATAGTACCTGGATAGTGGATTTTCAAGGCATAACACAAGAGATTACCCATGATTCAAGAGTTTAATTAAAGTTGATAGAGGCCATGTCACCTTTGGTGATAACTCTAAAGGAAAGATCATCGTCTTAGGCCAGATTGGTAACACTAATTTGGTTTTAAATTCTAAAGTATTATTTGTTGATGGACATAAATATAATCTATTATGTATTTCTCAGTTGTGTGACGATGGTTGCAATGTTAAATTTGAAAATGATTCTTTCAATTTTTTTGATATTAAAAATGTTTTAGTATTTTTTTATTTGAGAAATGAAAATGTTTATGAATTTGATTTGAATTATTTATCCAAACAAAATGTTACTTGTTTAAATGATTTTCATAAATAATCATGGCTTTGGCACAGAATATTAGGAAATTTTAACATTCATTCACTTAGAAATCTAACTAGGAAGAACATAGTTAGAGACCTACCTCAACTAAAATTCCCAAACGACATAGTTTGTAATCCCTGTCAAAAGGGAAAGCAACATAAATTTTCGTTTAAATCAAAGAAAGATGTTTCAAATTCTCAACCTCTCAAGTTGGTTCCAATAGACTTGGTTGGAACTTATAGAGTCTCTAGTTTAAATGGGAAGCATTATGTCTATGTCTTAGTAGATGACTTTCCTAGATACACTTGGGTATACTTCTTAGCTCAAAAAAGTGAAGCTTGTTCCTACTACATTAAATACTCCAAGTATGTAGAAAATCTTAGTGGAATTAAGATTAAGACCTTGAGAAGTGATCATGGACGTGATTTTGAAAATCATAAGTTTGAATCTTACTACTCACATAATGGCTATAGTCACAACATTTATGCCCCTAGGACACCTCAACAGAATGGTGTAGTAGAGAGAAGAAACAGAAACCTTCATGAAATTGCAAGAACTATGCTTAATGGGTATGACCTTCCTATTTACTTTTGGGTGGAAGCTGTAGATAGAAATTTTTATATTATAAATAGAGTCTTGATTAGACCTATTCTTAATAAGACCCCTTATGAGCTGTGGAATAATAGGAAGCCTAAAGTTAGTTATTTCTGAGTTTTGGGTTGTAAATTATTTATCCTCAATACAAAAGATAACCTTGAAAAGTTTTCATCCAAGAGTGATGAAGGGATTTTCCTAGGTTATTAAATTACTAGAAAAGCTTATAGAGCCTTCAATAAAAGAACCAAATGTGTTAAGAATCTATTCACATCCAGTTTGATGAAACTGATCCACATGAACTTAAGTCTTCCCATGGAATTCTTGAAGAAGATATGTCTATCCTGGACTTTAATGATTAAAATAGCGAACCCGGTGTAAAATCGAGTAATTCTAGAAATTTTCTAGAACCCAATTCTGTTGAACCTGAATCTAGAGAAGAACCTAAAATTTCTAGTCCCACCTTTACTAGATAAACTAGGATTCTATAGAATCATCCATTAGATGATGTTGTTGGTAATCTTAATAGAGGGACACAGACTATAGATTCTCTCAGAAACCAGGTTGAACATCAAGATTTTCATTCATAGTTAGAACCTAAAAATATAAATGATGCAATCAATGATGAATTTTGGGTAATGGATATGCAAGAAGAATTAAATAATTTTGAAAGAAACAAGGTCTGGGAATTAGATGATAGACCTAAGAACACTTTGACCTTCGACAAAAAATGTGTTTTTAGAAATAAATTTGATGAGTCTGGAAATATAGTTAGAAACAAAGAAAGCTAGGTGCACAAAGGGTATACTCAAGAGGAAGGAATATACTATAAGGAAACCTTTTCCCCTATAGCCAGGTTAGAAGCTATTAGGATTCTACTTGCCTATGCTGCTCATTTGAACTTCAAGTTATATCTAATGGATGTTAAAAGTGTTTTTTTAAATGATTTTATAATCGAATATGTTTTTGTTGAACAACCACCTAGATTTTCTAATCCTTATTTTCCAAATCGAGTTTTTGAGCTATCTAAAGCTTTATATGGTTTGAAACAAGCGCCATGAGCTTGGTATGATAGACATAACAATTTTCTTAATTCAAAAGGTTTTATAAAATGAATTTCTGATCAAAATATCTTTATCAAAATAATTTCTATGGATGTTTTGATGGTACATATCTATGTTGATGATATTATTTTTGGATCTTTTAAAAATATTTTGTGTTTTGATTATTCAATGAGTAGGAAAAATGAATTTGAAATGAGTTTAATGGGAGAACTCAAATATTTTCTTCGATTTAAAGCTTTTAAAAATGGAAAGGGTATCATTTTAAATTAATGTAAATATACAAAGGATCTCTTAAAATGTATTGGTTTAGACAATATTAATGAAAGTGAAACACCCATGATTACCATCTATAAGTTGGACATTGATGAATCTGGGAAAATAGTAGATCAAACCAATTACAGAGGTATGATAGGATCATACATTATCTTACTGCTAGTAGACCATATATTTTGTTTAGTGTGAGTATGTATGAATGATTTCAATCTAATCCTAAATAATTCCATTTGCTTGCTGTTAAAATAATTTTCAAATATATGTAACATACTTATAATTTCGTTTTGTTTTGTCCAAAAGGACAATCTTCTTATTTAATAAGATATTCAGATGTGGAATTTTCTAGTTTCATGTAATATAGAAAGAGTGCTTCTGGAACATGTCATATTCTAGGTAAGTCCCTAGTATCATGGTGTAGTAAGAAGCAGAATTCTGTTGCATTGTCTAGTGCTGAAGCAGAGTACATTTCTCCTGGTAGTTGCTGTGCACAAATTCTATGGATGAATCACATTTTGTTGGACTATGTATATGATTTAAAACATTTATCAATAAATTTTGATAACACTAGTGCAATTAACATTTCTAAGAATCAAGTGTCTCACTCTAGGAACAAACGTATTGATATAAGGCACCATTTTTTGAGAGATCATTACCAAAAAATGTGATATTACTCTTGAATTTATAGTTATTGAAAATCAATTAGCTGACATTTTCACCAAGTCTTTAAGTTAAGATAGGTTAAGATACATTAGAAATGAATTATGAATTATAGACTTTTTCTGTTAGAATACTCACTGTTATACCTCACGAGTATGAAACCCCACTAATATACCTCACCATTATGAAACCTCACTGTTATACCTCACCGGTATGAAACCTCAATATTATACCTCACCGGTATGAAACATCACTATTATACCTCACGGATATGAAACGTCACTGATATACATCACTAATAGTGGACCTCACCATTTGGAATTGTCACCGGTATACCCTACCGTTAGTATGAACTGTTGTAAACTTCTGTCTTTAGCCACCAAAATCTGTATCATTTATACTTTACTTATTATATTTTAATTATTTATGTTATGATTCCTAAATGATAAAACTAAGTCTTAGTTACTTCTCAATCCACTGAACTCTCCTCCCTCAAATCCAACTCCTTGAATCCTCGAATCTCACGAAAACCCTTAGTTCCTCGAACCAGAGATTGAAAAAACCAAACTCCTTACTATCAAAGATGACATTAATGAGCCAAATGAAAAGAAGCAGAAGACAGGTCCTGAAGCATGTAGCAGTGTTAGTAGAACAAGGACGGGGAGGTGTCCAGTGAACTTGCATTTAAAAAATAGAGATATTGTAATCGAGAAAGAGCTATGCGTGGAATGGTTGATGTCTAGTAAAAAGTTAGTTCTAGAGGTGATGGAAGATCAGAAATGGGTATAATTCTTCTCTAATAACAATTTACCCAACTATCCGAAGCTAGTAAGACAGTTCTATGAGTTTGTGAGATTTGTTAAATCCGATGAGGAATGTATAATGGTTTCATGGGTAAATGGAAAGGATATAGCCTTCTCATCTGTTGAGTGGGCTGAGTACCTGAGAGTACCACATGAAGGAGTTTTTGGATACTCATCGAAGACAGTACCACCTACAAGTGACATATTTTATTATGAGACTTCCTAAGAGGAGCTCACTGGTAGTGGAAAACAGAGAAATGTGGTGGCTGCTGAAATGGATGGGGAAAATAGATTGTTGTTGAAGTCCAAGAAGAGGGGACTTTGAAAATTTTAGATATCAAGATATCTATCTGTTACATCTCTTGAGACATGGTGTGAATGTGAATCTGTGCAGGCTGCTAATGATTCAAATAGAGGATATGACCAGACCCAAATCAAAGAACAATGCTTAATTATTTTCCAAGTTGATTTCAGTTATTATTAAAGTAAAGGGAGTAGCTGAGTCTCGAGATGAGACTGTGGTGGTAAGAAACATCTTTTGTATCACAAACACAGTGTGTAAGTACATGAAGATAAGATGGAACCCATGGAGAGGGGATTGGGTAAATGATGATAATAAGTTATATGATAAGTTTAATCCTATGGATCATCCTTTTAGGCAAATGGATGTGAGGGATCCAGGTCTAGGACCTGATGAGGAGGAGCCACAATATAGTGATGATCCAGAAGAGGAGGATTACTCTTCAGTAGATGTTGGAGATCCATACATGCCTCCTAGCCCAACTCCTAAAATTGTTTCATTAGAAATGGAAGTTCAGTAGAGATCAGATCAGGAAGAGGTTTCTCAAGAGAATGAAGAAGAAGTTCATGCAAGTGAAACATATGCTTCTGCCACCTTAAGTTTATGTTCTTTTGATTGGAAGCTCGGTCGTGCCTTTAGAGGCTGCTCTTATTTAATTAAATAGACATGTTCCTATTCCTTAGGAGCCTCTTGTTGTTGGAGGTTTGGAATTAGTTGTGGAAGATTCTTCTGAGGAAGAAGGAGCTACGGAAGATGCTCTTGCTATATAGAAGAATGCACCAGTTGAGGGGGAGTATCCAACCAGACATGGCAGTGTTTTAGTAGCTGTTTAGATTGAAGACTGGGTATATGACCCATGGACTGTAGTCTGTGGATTGGACTACCCTGACTCTGAGGATGAAACACCTATAATCCGACCTCAATTCAACTATAATATCACTTCTAAATTCTTACATAAGATGGTGGTAAGAAATGTAGATCTAGATCATTTAAAGTCTGATCTTAAGAAATATTTTGTGGATTAAATAAGAATAGTGGAAGTATCCTTAGTGTCATCAATTCAGTCTGTTATGAATGACTCAGTGGCTAGTATTGTATCAGAATGAGCACCTGTTGTTGTGCCTACTAATATGTTCACTAGGAATGACTTTGAATCTTTGAAGGCTAAAATGAAAGAGTCTTTGAGTGTTTCTATTGTAAATTTAAATAATTTTTTTGTTGAGTAACTGAGAAACATGGAATGATCTTTTTAACTCTCTCTTGGTTGTAGTGTGTCAACCTCTGTGGTAGAGATAGTGGATGAAGTCACAGCATGCCAGAATCAATTGTTGAGCTTGGAAGAGGATGTTGAATTTTTAAAGAAATAATTTTTCTCTCTGGAATCCGATATGAGTTCTAAATCTCAAGAAGACAAGGATTTGGATTTTGTAAAAAGTGTAGTTATACATATGGTATTAGTGTTTGAGGAATTAAAGATGTCCATACAAGAGCATGATAGCACCCAAGATTTGGAAGTGAAAAATATTATCAATGGGCTAACTAAAAGTTTCAATAAAACCGTGACCTTCTCTATTGGTTCTCTTGCTTCCAAATATTCAGTATATTTGGATCATATTCGAGCATTGATGAACGATGAGCTTGGTTCAGCAACAACCAGTGGCTCTGTGGACTCATCTTCCCTAATTTAAGTGGTGTCTACCACTAGGGATATTGGAAAAATCTTTCAGAATTTCATGAGTGGGCTACTGCTTCTCAGAAGGAGGTCATACACAAAGTGGATTATTACTTCCAAAGGGTTTACACCAAGTATCATCTCAACAACCATTTCACGCTTATGTTAGAAAACATGAAGCTACCTCCAGTCAATAAACCCTTCAGGGAACAATTAAGAAAGCCCAGGGAGATGACTCCAGCCTTGAATAAGTTTTTGGAAAACAAGGATGATTTCATTTCTTATATGGAGAGAGGATAAAGAATCATTATGGATTTCAGAAATCTCTTGCTGCCCTTCTTGCATGATGATGCTCGGCCAATGATTTTACCTCCATATTTACCTACATATGCCTCTACTACTTCTCCAGCTATGATGACTCAAGGCCAATCCATCTGAAGCCTTACTCTTATAACCACTCATAGATCCACACAGTACAGTCCATGAATAGTTTCAGTTGCTCAGCCTCATCTGACCATTTATGGTGTTCCTAAACCTCTACCTGCATCCACACAGTCTGAGTCTACCTCGGTTCCCAAAGGAAAATCCCAAGTGGACATTCAAGAGGTGGATTTATTAAGTGGCTAGGATCTTTTATAGGACTCACCTGTATTTATTTTTGTTTCATTTATGTCTTTTTTGTATATGTTTACTCCATGGAATATATATGATCTTATTTTATTTTCCATTCTCTTACTTCTCTCTTTGTTTCATACTTTTTTCTAATCACAAAGGGGGAGAAAAATGAACAAGAGGCTAGAAAGACAGTTATATGAGAATGATTTATAAGAATAAGAAAGGGGAGACCTATGAGACTTATGAGAAATTTAATTCTATCTCTGATACATTTCAAATCTTACATTTAAAAATATCATTACCCACACTGGTTATTTGTTTTATAATACCTATGATACATTTGGTTTATAATTCTAGTAATTTTCTTTTATTTTGTTTTTATGTCTGTTTCAATTGGATTTAATGTTATATCCTCCAATACAATAATAAATATGTTGGGCTTATAGTATCATAAGTTGTGATTATCAAAAAGGGGGATATTATTGACCTCACCTGTTTTGATAATCTCAATTATGTTCTAATATGTTTTGATAATCCCAATTGTGTGTTAAAATGTGTTTATATTACTATGTTGACAATAATATCAAAATAATCATTGGAATACGTTCATCACTGTTTATCTAGGCTTATACATACTTTGAAATAACTCTAACTCAATCTGAATATGATTTGCATAGAACAGATAAGTATTAAGTGTTGGGTCACTGATTCAGACATACCAGTACTAATTCTACTGATAGACATGGTCACTGATACAAAAAGCTACTGATACAGAGGTCACTAATTTTTATCACTACCGATAAGGCAAAGTACACTGGTACAGGATAGAGCTACTGGTGTATGCAACTCCACCGTTACAGAATGTTCACTGTCACAGAACAGAGCTACCGGTATGTGTAATACTATTAGTATGAAAGTCTATCAATACGAGCTACCATTACACAAAAGCTACCATTAGATTAAGTCTACCGGTAAGAAAATGTCTACGCCACTCAATTCTACAGATACAAGCTACTGATAAAGACAGACAGACACACAACTACCGTTATAAAGACCTACCGATACAACCAGACAGACGAACGACTACTGATACAATGTCCATTGATAGACAGAGTCACCGACATAAGTAGTTACTGATACAATCAAGTTACCAATAGACCAATGCTACTGAAGAAGGAGTTACTAGTATATAGAACTACTATTACACGAAGTAACTGCTACCGATACAAGGAGGTACCGGTGTAAGATCAAAGAGCTACCTATAGGAGCTCATCACTATACAAAGTCCACCGATATAAGTCTACTAATAGAGAGCTACTGATGAAAGATTACTATTAACCAGTCACAGCTACTTAAACTCTATTTCTATTTATTTATTAAGCAACAATCATATTTGAGGTTTTTAATGTATGTACTATTAATGAATGATATTTGTTGACATTTCAGGAAACCATACCTCATACCTATGAAAAGGTAATCATTCTTATTGCTGTAGCCTAAGGTATAAAAGGAAGATTGAGCTGTAAAGAGGTATTGTTGTGGTAGTGCATATACACAATCAATATAGGCGACATCCATACACCTGTGTTCCTGAAGTACACTAGACATACACAAGGCCATTCATACAAGAAGAGAACACAAGCTGAATCTTGGTCAAGGAGTGAAGAACTAAAACGATCTCTTCATACACACAAGCTGATCAAACTGAACCTGAAAATCAAGGAAGCAAACGACACTCTATTTTCAAGACAAAAACCAGAGAAGGACTCAGAATAATTTCTGTTCAATCAAAAGTAGTCCAGAGCTACACTTCAAATCACTAGAGCATTCTAAACTCATATATACTCTCATAGTGATTCTTTTACTTATTTTTGAGCAGTGTGTGTACTCCGTATATTACATACACACATTGACTCATGTGCTGAACTGGAGGATTTAATCCTCACTCACTCTTTCCCTATACTCTTATTTCCCACTATGGATAGTGGTAGAGGTCAAGTAGACCTAGATAGCCTGTGTGCTATTGTTCTGTTTTCCCACGAAGAACTGTGGTAGAGGTCTTAGTACCTGACACTCTTTACACCATTGTTTACCCCGATCCAGGGTGTGGATCAAATATATATAAATTATTTGAGAGTACTAAGTCTCAGATTGAGACTAACCTCTTGGTTATAACTGTTGTGCTTAATTTTTTTGTTTTTAACTATATCTTATATTCCGCTAATAATTACTTTGAAATATAAAATTGTTTTAATGTTACTTTGATTTTTAATCTAGAAATTGTTTGTAACTATTGTAATTCAGTAGGTTAGGTTCAAAAGATAATTTGATCCTCTGATTAAATTAACTGAGACCTAATCAATCTTTTGAGAACCTACAGATTTTCAAATTCACTACAGTTTAACTTACCTTTATAATTGGGGTATTTTAATAGAAATATTTATAATAGAAATTTTAATTGGAACACAATTCACCCCCTCTTGAGTATCTACTCCGACCAAAAATCTTTATACTTATCCTTGGGCTTATCCTTAAGAATATCCATATCCATATACCTCGGTGTATCACTAAATCCTTATCATTATAGTTTCTAAAGGATGACTAATCATTTACTTCGATACCAACTGTAAAGACCCAAACATCTCGTATATAGATATTTCATCTTAATATACAAATAGTCATTACATAATGTAATTATTCATGATATAATCGTATGAGTCTAGTGGAATTTGGAAACACATAAACATAAAATATTGGTCTATAACTATTCTACATCATCTCTCACCATGTTCTTTACAACACGAACCCTTCTTAGACATATAATACAGAATACCAATCATCATAAAATGGGAAACAATACATATAAAAGTGTAATCTCAAATTAATTGTAATGATAAACAAGGAAAATATCAATATCTTATAAACATAAGTGTATGGGAATATGAGAATAACATTTGAAAACAATTACCTTCATATCAAAGATAAAAATCATTGGTCATTCAATAAATCATGGATGTTTATAAGACATGAATCATAATGGAATCAATGAAAATTATCCATGAGAACATAAACATGGAACATGATATATATTTTTAATTGTATACATAAGAATATAAAATATTATTTCATGTATTCCCACCAAGGTAATCATGTCATGTAATTCTTCAGATAACCACATGTGTACCTTCTTTGAGATTTTGTTATCCTATACTTTACCCTCTTTTTGGATTAGAATAACCTTCTCTTTATCAAATTTGGTGATTTTGATAACCTCCCACGTACCCTTTGGTATCATCCAACATTATTAATTTTACAATGCATTATAGGGAGACATAAGCCCCAAATGTCATTGTTATAATGTGACCACCTTCCATGTTAATAATGTAACCACTATTAAATAATACAAATAATACATGTGTGTTCCACATGTTCATAAAATATCAATCATAACAAAACTGATGAAGTGAAATGGGTTTCAAAAGAATTATATAATATGATAACCCATGGAAAATAAATATGTTTCATATATATTTAATCCTTTCATTGTAGAATAACCCAAGAAAAAATGAAGCAGGTTTCATAAGCATTTTATCACGACATAACTTGGGGAAAGGAAACGTGTTTCATTAATATCTTATCATCATAAACATAATATATTCATATAATGAAAAATAATTTTATACTTAGATATTATCCATAGTAGTAACTTTTAACATCAATTTATTTCATCTTAGATAGAAAATGATATTGGATAGACACTTGGAACATTTCACGGGGAAAATAATTTTCCACAAAAAAACATTTTAAAAAGAAAAATTTATGACAAATTTTTTTTAATCTATTTAATTCAAAACAAATATAGAATCATATAAAGGAATCCTTAAAAATTGAGTTGTTTGTGATTACAGAAAATACCATTCATTTCATGGATATTAAAACCAAGATTAAACTCACAATTAAAATGACATCTATTTTTTAAAATGAAATGAATATTCATTAAAAAAAACTATTAAAAATTTAAACATGGGAAAAGAATTATTCATCAAATCATTTGAATGATGTTAAATCATTTTTTTTATTTTTTTAGAAAGATGGTTATAGATGAAAATTGTTTTTATTGAAGATATAAATAAAGTTGGTCTACTTGAAAAAAATTCGTTTTGAATAATTTGTACATTAATAAAAGAAACAAGTAGGGAAAACCTGAATTCTCATGAGATGACAATAAAAATAGAAATTTTTTGACCTTATTGAGAGGTGTATCATAATATTTCATCATTATAATCATCAATATAATCAATCTAGATAAATTAACGTATTGTTGCAAAAAACCATTACCACTTTGGTAACATTGAATCATAATCCCTAATGAATTAATACATTAAATTAATCTTATAATATAATTAGAATAAAAAATATTATTGATATTAAATTTGAATGTTTCTATATATACACCTCATAAAAAATAATTTTTTATAATGAAACATATGTCTCAATAAAGGTAATTTGATAAAATAATTCCTTACAACTTTTGTAATATTGTGAAAAATAAGTCACAAAAAATAATTATTATTTTGAATATATATTAAAGATGATAGACACTGATATTGAATACAAACATTTTAAGGTTGAACAACTAAGTTAAAGGTGGTAAAGATTGTTGAATTATGGTGTAACGCCCATGGATTGAGGTATGTATCCATCGTTATGGATTTTTATGTGGTTAAATTAGTTTTTTCATGATTGGTAGTGTTTGGTGGGATTTGATATGGTTTGGAAGATTTTCTAGTGGATCACGATTTGAGCACGATTTGGGGAAATTGTGCAGGAACTCTAGGTAACTGTGTAAGTGGAGGTAGTGGGATTTTCATGGTTTTCACAAGGTTTCTCTAACCACGTGAGGAAACCATGTGGGGTCCGTGTTGAGGTAATATAATGTTCATAGTGCACAAATTTTATAACAGTGCGAGCTAATCGTTGGCAACAATAAAAATTGGGCTTTTAATTACAGGTACACTCGTGATTTACCCAAACATATTATTATATCCATTAATTTGAACCATACTCATAATTTTTTGTTCTCAAGTGTTAGAGGGACTCTTTCACTCATTTTTGAGTTGATTCAAAGTTTTTTAAAGGTGTAGTAAAGGAGATTCTTCTCGTGTAAGTCTTCCCACTTGGTTATTTCTTTGATTTCATTAGATATAGTTCTCTCTCTCCCAGTTTTCTAGATATAATTCCATAACATATAGATCTAGGCTTTTGTCCCTAAAATAATAATTTTTAGGATTTTTATGTTACACAATGGGATCAATGGGTTTTTGTTGGTTTTTTACCCAGATTTGGTGTGGCATTGTCAGATGGGTTGATTTCCTCAAAACCCTAAGTTAGGTGGCATATCTCTAGAATATATTAATATACAACTAGAAGAATTATTTTAAATTATTTTGTTTTTATTGGATTTTTATTGTTATGATATTCGATGATTGATTGAAATTCATTTTTGATTATTTGTGTATTTTTTAGATAATTGGGTAGTGCATTGAATTGTTCTTTGTTATCAAAAATTAAAATGTTGATTTTAAAATCTGTAAAATGGATTGATTAATAAAAATGGCTTTCAATAAAATGGTTGGCCTAATTTAAATGTAATGTTCCATTTATTATTTTCTAAGGGGTTGTTTGGTTGTGAAATAGTTTTTTTTCAAATTTTTCTTACGTTAGGGGGTGTAGTTGCTTGTTTAATGTCTTGTGAATTTTATATTCTGTTGGATTGATGAGAAGTGAGTGATAAGTACAACTATAAATATTGTATTTATAGTGGATGTAAGGTCCTCCATCAATGATAAGTGGGTGTTAAGGTCTACTAGATTGGGAATGGAGTAAATGGGATTGGATGGGCAGTGCCACCATGATTGTTACCAGTTTGGGTACATGAAGCACATTGGATATGATTTGTTTCTATGATGTTATGAATGGTGTAAATTATTGAACTAATATGTGGTGGTAAATGAATTATGGAATGTTTTCTTTTATTTCCCTTGTATAATGCATATTTGGGAGGAAAATGGTTTGGTAAATGTGTGTTTGGCTTGTTAGAAATTGGTGCACTATTTGATGTCTTATATAAACTTCATTATATAAATGTGTTCATTGATCTATCCTAGTTGCGTGTGTAGTGAATTAATTTGGTGAAAACCTACTGAGTATTATTACTCAGTATCTGCTTTAGAACTTGGGTGCTTTTACAGATGTGCTATTCTAGGATACATGAATAGGTAAATCATCTCATTTCTCTAGTGGTTCATCGTTATTATTGTGTGGTATTATGGTTCTTGGAGCATGGAGTTTTTGTGGATCTTTGAAGTGTGTCATGGTTTCCTTTGGGTCTTGTTGTTGAGTCTTCCACTTATTACTCTAATATTGGGATTTTTTATTGAGATTTACTGGTTTTGGTAACTTCTGTGGAAGAGTTTTGTTGTCTTTTGGTAATGTGTGATAATGGTATAGATAGTTGACATGAATCATGTAGTGGTAGTTTGTTATTCCATGTTGGTCGATCAGTTTTATTCTAAGAGAATGTCATCCCCCAAATTATCTTAAAGTCATTAGAATTTATTTTCAGACTTTTTTCCATTCGGAATGATGCCTAAGGCCAAGTAGCATCTCACAGCATTCTCAAGAAAATAAAGAAGGGGCAGGATATTATGAGTGGTACTAGTTTGTTTGGTACTTTATTTCAAATTTGTTTAGATAATTGATGTCCGTTTTCGGTCTTGTTTTTGGAATTCCTTCTTGGTCTATTCCTCATGTTGGGATAGTAGAAAGCTGTAGGATTGTTGGAACATGAAATGTATATTATAGAAGAATATAGCTAACCCTTTTATACTAAACATCATGTTACTAGAGATTTGGGTACATAAGTGTTTTAGAGAAACTTATAGGGATTAGAGATCTCATTGTCATGTCTATAGCCAATGAGATGAGAATGACATGTAGGGTAGATATGACTTCCCACTAGGAATGATTTTTCATTTGGAATAATGGTTTATGTTGTGATATGAACATATTTATTTGTGAAAAATTTGTGAATTATTTTCAAATGTGCTGATTAGAAATGTGGATGGTTGCGATATTTTTAAAATCGGTCGATTTTCAAAACATGGTTGATTTTTTTTTCAAAAATGGTGCAATATGGAAAATGTGAACATATGGAAATCCTGGTTGTGATAGTTCTAATTTAATTGAATTTGAAATTTAAATCCTTTTCTTACTAAGGTATTTAGACTTATTTTAATGCACCGACCCTAGAATCTAGGAGCCTGTGAATTATTTTAATACATTGGCTTGATTAAAAGGAATCAAGTCCTGAAGGGCCGATCAGTTTAGTAGTCTTGGAAACAAGATACATACATAAGTTCAATATCACAACTTGAATAGAAAAACAACACTAATTTATTCCATTAGAAACATCCAAGCTTCCTAGATTATGCATGCAAGTAACTCATAAATAACTTATTCATATCTTGGTGAAGTTCCCAGTCAGGATCCAAGTATCACTGAGAGGGGGAGTGAGTGAATCATTGATATCGTTTTCTTTTTATGTTTGATTCTTTTTGAAACAACCTTTGCCTCCTATTAGAGAGTTTCTTCCTTGATAAACATAGACAACCATAGGAACACAAGATTTATAAGGTTCTCTGCTCAACAAGAGTAGATACATCCTTGGTATGGTACAAAAACAATCCAGTACAACAAAATCCACTAGAAAACAATCATTTGATGTAGAATACAACAAGTAAGATATACCCTTATACTCGTGTAGCACATGGAAATAAATTTGAAAGTGTGTGTGCACCCTCTTAGCACAAATAGGGAATTACAGTATTTCAGTTCTTCTTTACAATTGAACAAGTGTATTCTTTGAGGTACAAATTGTCACTTTCTTACCCTGAATTTTCTTAGAACTATCTTACGCACAACCGAATATGTGTGAGGACCACAAATTTTTTACACAGCCTTTAGGGTACCTTGAGCACAATTCAAATGGCTTGCGTGTAAAAATTAACTTTTGGCGCAAAAATATTTTTTGCGCAACTTTCTTTTTTCACGAAAATTTTCACTTTTCACACAACCTTTAAATTTTCACGCAACTTCTCATTTTTCATGCAACTTCCCACTTTTTCGCGCAACGTTTCTCTTTTCGCGCAAGCCTATATCTTTTCGCACGACTCAAATAGCATATAATTTTACACACATCAGAGCTCAATATTTTCTCTAAGTGTCGAGCCACACACAATGAGAGGGGGTCATCTCGTATTTATAGTCCTTTTTAACTCTGCACTAAAAACACTAATCTGCCCATAAAACCCATTTCATGCATGTAAAAACTCTTTCATGCAACATCATATTTTGCGTAATGCTCTAATTTTTCACACAACTCATTCCTTTTCCATTTTTCGAGCTTCTGATCACGAAACACCTCTTGCATAAAGAACTTCATTTCAATTTTTCACACACCAAGACAATATTTCACACACCACTTTATTTTTCACACATCACGCTGATATTTCATGCATCCCGCAAATATTTCACGCATACATCAAATATTTCATGCATCCCACAAATATCTTGCATATCCTTTTTATTTTTCGCGCTCCCCGCTGATATCTCACGCATCCCGCAAATATTTTGTGCAACCTTTATTTTTTTGTGCACTCAGCCCAATTATTCTCACCCTGCATGCCTTTGCCATTTTTCGATGTTCTGAACTTGAATCATTCTCTATGCGCAATAATCTAAACCATCTTAAATCTTTCAAGAAACATCCCTTTCCAAAAACACGTTTATATATCTTCTATTTTTTTAGGCCCTAAAAGTTGTAAAACATTGGAAAATGGTGCCACCATAAACTGTGATTTTGTTCCTCCAACAGATGGTCCATTTCTTTTTCATTTATCTCTTCCTTCCATTCTATAACCCTTATTTAGCTTTCATCATGAACTCCACTATCGTGATATATATATCCTTTGATAGACCAGATTTAGCATCATCATAATTACAATGGGATGTACTGAAACATCCCTATCTTCCAGTAGAATCATTCCTTCCAATAAAAAATGTATATGACTGGAATTTTCATTTCTCTCCCTCTCCTTTGTGATGCTTTCATCACATGTTCTCCTAACTAATGATATTAGTGAAATACATATCAGAAAAGCATCATATGGTTTACCAGTCCTTTACAAAGTGAATTGATTTAGCTTCTTTGACAAAAAAAAAACACTCTGTAACAACAAACTCTTCTTACTTCCTTATTCATCCATCATGGTCCCATCAATTGTGAAAATGAAACATAAGAAATGGTTGAGTTCAAACACTCTGTATGAGTCAGAAATATAACGGAAGATATCATAAACATTAAGCATGGTGAATAATTGAAAACACAATCCTTTAAAAACAATAAACATGAACACTTTATGGTAGGAATATGAGCCATGTATATAATTCCATAATAAAAAATAATCATGGGTATTATACTAGTCGAATAACCACATGAAATATCAATATCTAATCTCATAATGATGGAATGCATAATGTCGTACATCAAAACAACATAGATAAGGCCTTGTCCCATGACTACAAATATGATTTTGTCAAGGCCTTATGCTAAGACACTAGTTTGTCTCATGAAACCCACCGATGCAACGAAGAGATATAGTGGGATCCACCAATCACATACTACGTCCAATGCATTCCTCATATGAAAAGGTTGAAACATATTCTAAAAATTTGTATTAAAACTAGCATACTAAATGTCAATATTTTAACCTAAAACCACGAATATCACATCCACAGTCAAACATAACTCATTCAATACAAAATAGAAGATTATATTATAATAGATTAACTTCAATCATTAATAATGAATGATATTGAGATAGATGAAAAAATTTATCAAAACTATTTGAGGAAAATATCCCCCTTTATCTTGACATCATTTAAAAGTATCAATATTTATCAAGAAGACGTTTAAAATAGATTTTTAGTCAAAGTGTACCATACCACATTGAATCTTTTAAAAGGAATTTTATTTTTAAAAAAAAATAATGTCCATATAAATATATCCTTAAAATCATTTTTAAAACATGGACATTAATGACAATGATTAAGAAGAATAAATCTTTGAAACATTTAAAATGATTTTTTAGTTAGAGTTCCTAACCAAAAGTGAGACACTTGAGTAAAAATAATTTAGGTAATAAATTTTTTTTTATATAATGAGAATAAACTGATTCATGATATACTCTATAAAAGTACATTATATAGACTATATAAAAGTGAATTTGTCTGTAACAACAAAGAAGTATCAATGGAATGTCTATTGAGATAAAATCCCTTATAAAGATTACATCCATAGGTTAATGATAAATAAACGACATAATTATGTGTCAAAAATATAAATACGAAAAATATGATTGAATATTCAGTCTAAATCAATAAGAGGACATTCACACACATTCTTGTAAAAATAACACCAATGACATGGGTGTTTAACTCAAAGAATAAAAATAATATTAAGATTACTCTTATAAACTTCATATCGATGACATGAGAATATATAAATGGAGTAATTATGTGTATCAAAAGTATATCCACACAATGGGGAGAGGATATTGCTAAATAAATAAATAAATACATATTTCGTGCATAATTTTGTGTACAAAATCAATGATGTTTGTGTAAAACCCAATGAGTGGAAATTGAAATTAGAAATTTCCTTACCGAATTGGTAACTTACGAAACATACACCCCATGAAAGAAGTATGATAAAATGGAGATGTAAATACCCATAAATTAAATTATATTTCACTGATATTACAATCATGGGAATTACATACGCCATAAAAAAGGAAATAGTGGCAAATATTGCATGAATCTCATGGGAATAAAAAGTGAGGTGAAAATCCCTTACCACATTTTAATCCATCGAGTCTTATGACCAAAAGATAATAATCACCAAATGAATAAAAAAATACCATGAATATAAATACAATAATGATAATATATATCAAATGGTAGTACAGAATACATTACATGCAATAAATAAGTGGTGAACAATGGAAATATCATGGAATTAAAAGTGAGATAAGAAACCCATTCTCTCAAGTCCGACTTGTCTTTTATGTTCCTTGTTCATCATGAATAATGAACTCAAGTTAATTTCTACTTGATTAATAACATTTTTCAAGTTTATTATTCCTTTTATATCACTTATTAACTTGATATAACAATTAGTTAATTGTTTGATTTCTTATTGGATATTTTATCGATGTCCGGAACTTGAGTCAAAAATGAACTTATTATAATTACAATTTTTCCATGTGGTCATAAGTCCATTATCTCCAGAATGATATACATGATTTAGATATCATATATATATATATATTACATATCGAGTATATATATATATATGTATTTATAAAAGTACATTACATTTGGAGATAATAAATTAAATGCACCATTCGTGGAGACGGTAAGCCGTATGTACGCTTGACCGCTACTTTCATTTATATTTAGTATTTTAAGGGAATTAAAACATAATAATACATAGGTATATTATAGTTACAGTTTAATATAATATATATCTTAATTAACTCCATCCTTTATATGTCCCACATAAGGCATTAAAAAGTCATATCACTTTGAGGGGGAGGTAGCCCGCACCTCCTTAAATGAAATTATCGCATTTACCCATAATAGAAACCAAAAAGGTATGATATAAATGGAAAATACATATGCATAAAGAAAAAATAAACATAATATATATCATATATAAAAATATTTCCATCTTAATTTCCACCATTAGTGGTGGTAGAAAATAATTCAACAATCATCATTTTGTGAGGCGTCAGTTTTCCATCAATAAAAACAATATGTTCTTTACCTATTAGATGAAGGTGTGTGTAAGTGTAGTTTGAATACCTCTCATAAAAACATCATAGTATATTTATGATACTGTTGTTGTTATAAAATAAAGTAATAAAAAGGGGTTAGGGGTTGAAGATGTAAAATAAAATAAAAGAAGTTAAGAGAAACCATTACCATTAATTTTGTAACTCCCTTTGGTTTGACCCAAAAAGAACTTTTTAAAGTGACTTCTGACTAAGGTAAGGCTTCTGGGTGGAAGCGAGGGATATTAAGAGATTATTTGGGTATGGTTTAGGCAAGCTAAGGGGCTTGAGAGGTGTGAGGAATGGGTTAAATGTGGTGTCCTTTTATAAAGCATAGGAGACGCTCTTTAGGAATGTTTGAAAATGTTATTTTAATATAAACATAGCTACATTTTCAAAAGTTCCAAAACTCATTAATGTTGAAGATCAGATGACTCATGTTTTAAATAAAAATATCCAAATGTAATTTTTTAGGTTTTGGATATTGTTTTAATATTAATAATCTTATTTATTTAATTCATTTATTAATGAGGTAAATACTACATCATTATTGTGTCATAACTAATTTATATTATTAGATGTATAAAAATTATAAAAAAAATACCATAATTTAAAAACTAGTTTTATATTTCCAATTAATATTTATGGTTGAATATATGACTTATATAACCTCATGTAAAAATTGAAATACTAAAAGATATTTGTTAATGACATTTTTGACATTACTTTATGTTAATTAATATAATGTGTCATTATCACTCTTAAGTGGCTCCATGGGGTCCACAAATAGGCCCAAGGAAGACCATGGTTGGCCATGTCTCAGCCAATAAGGTTGAGACAAGTGTTAAGGTAATTTTTTATTATTATAACTTTCTTTTTACCATGAATTATTCTATTTACCTTTAAACTCGATAAATAAAAGTCAAAAGCCAGTATTCAGCAGAAATTATTTTATCTAATTGAACCAAATTTTTCTTACTAATAACAACCATGTATTTTGGATTTTATAAATTCAATTCACATAAGTGGAAAAATTCCATTTAAATGAAAAAGCCGGTTTTTTAACTACTACTAAGTGGTTTTACTATTTATCAAAAAATTGATGTTTTCAGAAAAATAAAAAATATTCATCCTATGCTATATTTGATATTCTGAATTAAAAAATGATATCTATTTTACCAAATTAAAAACATAGAAGTTTCAATAAATAATTTAAAATTAATTTTCGTTGTAAAAACAACTAGCTTTTTTTAAGAAACAATAACTATCAATAGATCGACACTTGTTTATGTATAATATCAAAGTGAAATTAAGTCCAATGACCAACATTGGATTAAATGGTAAAAATATAATCTAATTATACTTCCAAACCATTCAAATGTGTAATTGAACACTATACACTATTTTGATTGAAAAAGTTGTTTTCAATTATAATTTAGTAATTTACACTATTCACCCAAATATAAATGTTATCATAAAAACACCAAAAATTTATCGAAACTAAATTTTTATGTCCTGATTCTTAATAATATGTTATTTTTTTCAAATTTATTACATAATGTTTCAAATATTGGAAATAGAATGGATTCTCCTTTATATTGCGGTAAAATTGCATTTTTTTTAAAAATACTTCCTTTATCTAAAAAAATGAATTTGTTCTTATATTATGTCTAAAAAACATATAATATGGATATTAAAATTATTTTTAATATATAAAATTTATAATTCGGTTAATTCTATTCATAAAAATTTTTTAACAGCTAGTTTGGTAAGTCATCGGGCACTCGAACTATGTGTTGTGAGAGGTGTAAGATATTGAATTAATTTAAAGAGATAACATACTATGAAACCTTGGGGTGTTACATTAAGTTTGATTTATGAACAATTTAGGGCCTATGGGTTGAATTTTGGGTAGTTGAGAGGAGATTTAGGCTGGTTTATGGAGAGCCAAATGTCTTTGGAGGTCTGAATTTAAGAGATGGGGAAGTACGATTTTGTAAGAGAGGTGAGGGGCACTTTAGGAAAAGTTTGAAATATTATTTTATTATAAATTCATTATTTGTTTATAATAGTTTAAAATGGATTTATTTCTAGGATAATGTGGGTATGGGTCAAAATCCTTTCCACTAATATGTTTTAGACAAGTTTAGGTTACCATATTAACCTTATCTTTTAGATTTAACCCTTAGTTAAAAAGTATAACATTTACCATGTCCTCTTGTATTATTATAATACATGGTTAATATAATTAATATAAAATGCCATGAAAACCAAAAGTGGTTAACTAATTAAATATATATCATTATATAAGTAATTTGGACGAATTTTGTATTTTTGGAATATTATATCTTTTAATAATATACCATTTGTTTTAAAAACTCATTTATGTAAATATTGAAACAATTTAGTATTTGGTTTTTTGTGAAAGTCATAAAAAGTGGATTACTTCAAATAAAATAACTAAAATCAACCCTAAAATTTTATATTCACCTATAAAATTTTTCGATGGCATCAAAAGTCTAAATTTATATTTAGTTTGATATTTATAATATCAATTATTTTAATATTTCATTAATATGGTGATTACGACATCATCATTATGTCATAAATTATTTTAATTATATAATGTCTTAAATTTATAAATAAAATACCATGTTTTAGTAAATACTTTTAGCTTTATAATTAATATTTATAATCGAATTTTTCTTATGTATAAACCTATATTAAAAATGATTCAGTTATTAAACATCGAACATAACACTTTTAACTATTCTTTATATAAATTATAATTAATGAACTAATCTGTACCAAATTGATCCAAAGGATCTTATTTTTTTTCCTAAAGTTGATTTTGGTCGAAATAAACTCATCCAATTGAATTAGTACACGTGTTGGGGTAATTTAAATATTATTTTTTCCTTTAATTACATTAATTACTTTTAACCATGGTAAATAAAATAAAAATGTTATTATTCACCAAAAATTATTTTCATCCTATTGAATCAAATTTTAATTAATTATGTCAACTGTTTTTCTTGGAATTTTTAAATTCAATTCATAGAAGCGGTAAAAAATATGTTTTATGCTAATTTACAAATGTGCATTGAAGGTGGATAAATTACGTTAAAAAAATTTCAATAAAATTTTATATGTCTAAAATCATTATAAAATGACTCCAATTAATTACATAGAAAAAATATATGTATTTTTTTTATCTATTTTGAATTTGTGATAAATTTTTACTATAAAATATTATTTTAAATGGAAAAGTAATTTTTTATCTACAACACTGTGTTTTTCACTATTCATAAAAAAGTGATTGTTTTAAGTAAAATACCAAAAATTCACCAAAACATAATTTTGATATTCCAAATTTAAAAATGATGTCAATTTTATGAAAATTAAAGCAAAGAAGATGCATTAATTTATTTATAATTAATCCCACTATCAAAACCCGAAAGTATGTTTTTGAGAAGCAAAAACTAGGAAATGATTGACATGTGTTTATGTGCAATTTAAATGCAAAATTACTTAAAATTACCTAAATTATACCAAATGAAAATAATATAATCTAATTATAAATTAAAACCACTCAAATTCATAATTTAACACTGTAAATTATTTCTATTAAAAGATTTTTTTCAATTAAAATTTAGTATTTTTCACTATCCATCCAAATTTGAATGTTATCAAAAAAGAACCAAAAATTAATCCAAAGTAATTTCTTTGATATAATACTAAAGATGAATTTAATTCCATTAAATGTAATATATAAAAGTATCAAATATTGGATTTAAAAATGGTTCTCAATTAAAATGTGGAGCAATTGCATTTTTGGAGAAAAACTTCGTTTATCTAAAAAATTGAATTTTTCATTATATTATTTTTCAGAATCACAAAATATGAATGTTTAAATTATATAATATATATATATATAATTCAAAATGTGTTTAATATTATTCTTAACCTCTTTTAAATTGCTAGTTTTATAGGGTGTGATGTGCTTGAACTCGGTGTTGTGTGTAGTGCATGATATTTAATTACATAAAAGAGATAACGTATTATGAAATATTGGGTTGTAACATTATCATCTCCTTCAATAAATTGCATCCTCGAAATTTGGAATTGTTCTTTGAAAATGAAATGTTCTGAAAATACCTTTGTGGAAACCCAACAAAGGAAAGAGAGTTGATAAAATTTAGTCTTATTAAGTGGGAATTGGATATTAAAAATTCACAACCAAATTTTGGATTCAAATAGAAGAACATTGGAGGCAATTATAGAAAAATAATTGGAGAAAAATTTAAATATTTATAAGGATAGATTGGGGTCATCAATCCCAAACAAGTGAACAATAAATGGAAACTTGAGGTCCTCAAAGCCATAAATCTATGATGATTTAAAATATCATCATTTCAACAAAAAAATTATGTATTAGGATAACTCATTTTTTGTTTTTATATATTATTGCTTAATGTTTAAGAAATAATTTTCTCATATAATAAGAAAAAAATAATACTTGACAAGTATAGTTCCATCCACAAACTCATCTTTCTATCCAAAAGATAATAGAACTCAAAAATATTCTATTAAACCTAATATTATATGGTTTGAAATAAATGAATTTATAATTAATCTATCAGATCATAAAAAACTACATTATAAAAAACAGTACATCACATAGGCCAGAAGTAGGTGATGCACCCTTGTCGCCCTTCTGTTGTGGGTTCAAGTTTCACGGCCTTTCCAGATACTACAGGTTGTCGCCTGACCTCTAGGATTTTAATTTTATAAAAATACAAAAATAATCTTAAGAAAGTTTTTATCCTTAAACAATTGTATCCAATGTCAAACTTTATCCATTACAACCTTTAGAATTATCCAAAATACACATTCCCAAACACACAGCCCAAAATTAATAAGGAAGGTCACACAACATACTTGTGAATACCTGCATCGTGTATTCTCATAAGACACGGTAATAAACTGAATTACCAGAAAAACATATTTGAATAGGTATTTCCTTATTTATTCCTTCCGTAAAACATAGAATACTGGATATACTCCTTAAATACAAATATTTTGTAATCTTCAATAAGGATGGAATAAAAAACCATTAAATAGTTACAAGGTATTCAAGAATATTCAATATAATTTATTCAAATATACCATATCTTATTCCCAAATCACTACCTCAGTATCAGGACCATATTAAGGTTTATCTTCCCTTCAAACATGAATTTTACAAAAATCTTAACTTGTTGTCAAGTCCATTTTATTTGCACCATATAATCTCAAATTCTCAATGAAATTGTAATGAATTATAATCCTTATTTATTTCCATAATTCAAATAACTGTTACATCGTTGATACAACACTCAAATGACATAATTATTCAGTCCAGAAACAAAAATAAATTAATTATTCCATGTATACTATAGTAATATCTTATGCTCGACCTTGATTCCTTTGATTCTTCTGAGCTATATTTCCTTGACCCTTAGGACATTTATTTGCATAATTCCCCATATCACCATAGTTGAGGCACTGAATATTATTCTTTTCTATATTCCCTTTTCATTATTTTTCTTGATAATCCTTTTATCCTCACTTATAACAAACACCCAGTCCTTTCAAGCACTTCCCAAGGTGATTCCTTTCATAGTTATCACATATGGGAAAATCCTTTTTTTTCTTCCCTTTATCCATCCTTTTCTCTTCCATCCTCTTCCTATATTTCTTCCCTTAAAAGACATATGACTCAGATAATTCTTTACTTATCTTATTAACACATGATATTATTTCTTCATATGATGAGAATACGTGGGAGACTATTTCCCTTCTAAATGTTGTATTAAGATCTTGAATGATAGGATCCTTATTATTCTTTTGATCATTTGTATTACTGGAGTTCTCATACCTTCTACTATATGCCATTTCTAAATGTTGACATACACTAGGATAGATTATATCATAACGTATAATAATAAAACTAGAAAAATTACCAACACTATTTTAATATTTTCATACATCTAGTCTCATAATCATAAAATTGATTTCCTTTCTAACATATTACTCATAAATCCATTACAATGGTTTGCAATGAAAATGCGAATTATCCTAAGAATATTGCCTGGGTTTGTCAGACCAGGTGTGTAGTACGGACCATTGTCATGTACCAGGATACCACAATTCATGCCCGAAACTGCATGTCAAATTTTTCACTACAAGGCACATATGTTCTAGAATCGCGTCAACTTATAGTATCCATACATGGATGTATTTCTTGGAAAACCCACATAATATCTATATTACCAATAATTATTAGATTCTCTTTTATACAAATACTCAATGTCTATCATATGGAAATGTTTCATAATCATATATTATCTAAAACTATATCCATGGTTGTTTCTAAACTTCCTCTGATACCAACTGTAACTCCATGACCCCAGAAGCCCGGAGCTGATGCATTATTTTAGTACATTTTCATCATTACAAGGAATCATGTCCCGAAGGCCCGATCAATTTGTAAGTATTGGAAAACAAGTTAAATAGATGAATGTTACATTACACATTAAAACAATAAACACAACATAAATAACCCTTTGATAATGAAATTATTCCCCTAGCATAACTATTCCTATCAATCATAATACACTTCTTGGAATCTATGGAAAAATCATAATAAGGGGTGATCTTAGATGCTCGGTAATGGTATCAAATTTAGCAGAATCTATCAACTTGTAAAAATAAGATTGAACATAATATCGAAAAAATAAATCAATAATTACCATATAAACACGAACATGAATATTCTACTAATTGAATAATCACATTTAATAACTAATTTCATAACGAGGGAATGAATAATTTCAGACATCATAACCAAATAGTCCATGCCTTATGCCATGCCAACAAATAAATTTGTTTCAAACACTTCTGCCTAGATAGTAGTCTATCGCGTGATACTTACTGATTCATCGTGGGGAAGTAGCAGGCCCCACATTCCACTTACTAAGTCCAAGGCATTCCTCATATGAATATGTTTAAACATAACAAAAAAATTCAAATTTAAACTATCATACAAAATGTCAATACATTAATCATAACCAATGAATTGTATAAAAATAGAACATCCATAGTCAATCATATCATAACTCATTAAATACTATAAGGAATATTGTATTATAATAACTTAAACTCAATCAAGAATAATATCTAGAAAATCATGTGAACCTTGTTGAAAATGATCATTAAAAATCTTTGAGATAAATATCCTTTTTTCGTGAAATCTTTTAAAAGGGACATAATTAATAAAGGAAGTTATTTAAAATATATTTTTTAATCAAAGAGTCCCATTATACTTTTAAACTTTTTAATGTAATTAACTTTTTGAAATAATATTGTCTATATAAATAAATCCTTAATATAATTTTCAAAACATTGAATTTAATTTAAAATATTTAAAAAATTAAACCATTAAATCACATAAAATGATGATATGGATAAAGAGACCCATACAAAAAGCCATTAAATATTTCATTTGAAATCATTTTTATGAAATATGTAAATGGATGAAAAATATGTCCCTGTAAATACATACACATAAACAATCTCGGATAATAATGAGATTGAGTAATTAACCCTTCCATGTAAATTTTTTTGGTCGAGGGCACGTTTAACCTCATGTATGATGTCCATAGTAGGTTATTAAATTAAAATTAAACAATATTTATGTTTATGTTATCATAAATGATTCATTTATGACTTAATACTACCCATTTAATAATAATTTCCTTGTTAAAATGACATTCCAGTTAATAATCGTTGTCTTAATTGTATCAGTTTTAACTTGTTATGCTTGATCATATCACTTATATCATGATTTAATTTATTCTAGAATATAAAACATTATTTATGTGCAATATTTATTCAGAATATAAATATGTATAATAGATAGATATATTAAATGGAAAACACTGTTTATGGAGATGGTAGGTCGTAAGTACGCATAAATACTATTTCTGTTTTCAAATCTCATTGAACGAAAGTAAGTGAATGATTTATATGTAAATAAATACATATATATATATATCCACTAGAATAATTATTTCATATATTACATAAATATTAATAATTTTTTTATAATCATTGTTGTATGGTGAACGTAAAAATGATTCTTATCGCATCGTGAAAATGGTAAGTCGTACATACGCACGAGCGACAATATCATTATATTGATAGTGAAATATTATGTAATTGGATGGTTTATTATATATAAAGAATCATAAATGGGTTATGTTTATTATTTTCATCAATTATGCTCATTTTTATAACCATCCATATAATGAAGTGTTGAATTACAAACTACACCACGACATGGAGAATGTAAGTCTTACGTATGCATGTATGGTAACTTTTTCATACATAGGATTGGTAGAATAAAGAATATGGTGGTAAAATATTTATAATATCATTAAAATATGTATAATTTACTGGATTTATTATTTTTGTATGGAGACAAAAAAGAAAGATGAAGTGGAAGTATAAAATAACATTGAAAGAGGTGATGAAATAATTACATCTTCTTAGAGTTCTTCCTTTTGATTTGAATAAAATGACTCCATAGGTTGGCTTTATGATAAAATTAAGGCATCTTGGTTTATTTGATGGTATTTGGGAGGATATTTGAGTAGGTTTTGGCTGATAAAATTGGATTTGGAGGTGTGAAATTAAGAGAAGGGTAAGTACACTTTTATAAGAGAGGTAATGGGTACTTTAAAAAAAACTTGAAATTTTATTTTATTATAAAACAATTTTCTATTTATAATAGTTACAAATTGATTTATTTATATTTTAATGTGGGTATGGTTCTAAATATTTTCATCCAATAAGTTTTAGACAAGTTTATGTCACCGTATTATCCTTATCTTTTAGATTTAACCCTTAGTTAAATAGTTTAACTTTTACCATGTCCTCTTGTAATATTATAAATCATGTTTAATAAACATACTATAAAATTAAAAGAGAACCTAAAGTGATTTATTAATGAAATATCTATCATTATATATGTCTTTTTAATGAATATTATATTTTTAGGAATATTATATCATTTAATAATATAATATTTATTTTAAAAACACATTTATGCCTATTTTAACTCTATTTAGTATTTGGTTTTTATAAAAGTAATAAAAAGTTTATTACCTTTAAAAAATACCTTATAACAACCCTAACATGTCATATTCATCTAGAAAATTATTTTATGGCATCAAAAGGCTAAATTTACATTATTTTGATATTTATTATATCAATTATTTTAATCATTCATTAATAAGGTAATTACCGCATCATCATTGTGTCCTAAATTAATTTAATGTTTTAATATCATAAAATTATAAATAAAATACCATGACATATTAAATCCATTTATCTTTATAATGAATACTTATAATCAAATTTATCTCAGGTATAACCGTATATAAAAAATTATTTTGTTTTTAAACATTGAATTTAACACTTTTAACTCTTCTTTATGTAAAATATAATAAATATCCTAATCTAACCCAAATGGATAAAAAGATCTTATTTTAATTATAATTTTGATTTTGGTTCAAATAAACTTATCCAATATAATTAGGACATGTGTTGGGTTAATTTTAATATTATTTTTACCTTTAATTGCCTAATTTACTTTTAATCATGGTAAATAAAATTCAAAGGATACAATTCACAAAAAATTATTTTAATCCAATCAAAAAAAAATTATTCATTTCTATCAATCACGCCTCTGATATTTTTGAAATTCATTTCACGGAAGCGGTAAAGTTACGTCTTATGCAAATTTGTAATTTTGCCTAGAAGGTGGGTAAAAACGTTAAAAAAAGGTCAACAAACTTCTATATGTCTAAAATGAATATAAAATTAATAAAATTAATTACATTAAACTAATATATTTATTATTTATATAATTCTACATTAATATAAAATTTCAATTAAAAATAAATATTTAAAAAAAGTCATTTTTTATCTACAACGTATTGTTTTTCACTATTCATCAAAAATTGAATGTTTTCATAAAATACTAAAAATTCACCCAAATATACTTTTTTTATTCCAAATTAAAAAATTATGTAAGTTTTACCAAATTCAAAACATAGAAGTTGAATTAATTATTTTAAAATTAATTCCTGTTGTCAAAACTCGAAAGCAGGATATTATGAAATAAAAACTATCAAAAGATTGACATATGTTTATGTCAAATTTCAATGTGAAATTAGTTACAGTGATCTAAAATATATTGAATGATTAAAAAATAATGTAATTATAGTTTAAAACCACTCAAATTCATAATTTAACAATATAAATTATTTTGATTAAAAAGGTTGTTTTCAATTAAAATTTAGTATTTTTAGTATTCATCAATATATATAAGGTATCAGAAAAGTACCAAAAATTTATCCAAACTAATTTTTTTGGTTCTTCTACTGAATAAGAATCTAATTTCATTATATTAAGTATATAAAAGTGTAAAATATTTTATTTAAAATGGGTTCTCCATTAAAAGGTGGAAAGATGCATTTTTTGGAAAAAAATTATTCTACATGAAAAATTGAATTTGTACATATGTTATATCTATGAAAAAAATATGAATGTTAAAATTATATAGGATATATATAATATTCAAAATGTTTTTAATACTATTCATAACTGCTTTTTAAATGGCTAGTTTGATAAGACGTGATATGCTTGAACTTGGTGTTGCGTATAACACAAGCTATTGAATTTCTTTAGAGAGATAACGTACTACGAAAGCTTGTGGTGTTATAGAGGATATCACTGGCTTCATCATGGAATACATTCCAAGATTCTAGATTATCTGATTAGGTAATAATAATGGTCATTGAATATGGAGAGTGTAATAAAGACCACAAAGTATAAGAAATGAACTGAATGTGAATGGTTCTTGTGTTCATGGAGCCATTCAATGTGGTTATTTGGTGAGAGATAGAAGGGATCAGTGGTCAATTGATTTATTTATTTCTGTGGAATTAGAAACTCTATTTCCATATATATAAGGTCTATGATCAACTGGTCCTTCTTATACTATCCATAAAACGTTACACACGGAGTCATGGAGAAAGACACCATTATGTTTTCAATCATTCTTCATAGAAAAGTGAAAAAAAACTAGATTATACATTACTACATAATAATGATAATTTTAATATATTAATATGGTATAAAATTCAACAATACAATGTGATAAGGGAAATTTTTGGTATATAATCATTCTACTAGAGAATGATCAAGAAAAAAACATATTCTTTTTAATTGTACTGTGTCACTTCGGAGTGATTTTACAAACATTTTTAGTGATGATTCCCTTAGGAATCATTTATTCAGACCGCCTTGGTCTTTTAAGGTCTATATAAAAAAAATAATTTTCTAACACAAGAATCACTTCATATGTACCCCCCAATAGTATCTTGACAGAGGCAATCACTACTGCAAAAGAATGGGAAACCACTTTTTTACTTATAAGAAAACCCAAGAGATCATAAGGATACATACACACCAGTGTGTATATGTATGGTGTGATTGAAATCATGATATGATACCACAATAAATACTTAATTTATTTTATTCATCAAACACTAAAATTCTATAATAAAATTAATTTTACCAAATATCCTTATTATACAATTGATGAGGCTACACCAATCCCATTCCATTTTCTCTAAAAACTCATTTCAAATATAAAAAAATGTAATGTGAGAAAGGAATTGTTTAATTGAAATGTATAATAATATATAACAAGGTAAATTTTAAAATTAAGTAAAATATATCAGGATGTAAAACAAAACACGTGATAATAACCTTGATCGTAACAAGAAATCCTACGATATCACTAAAAAAACCATATGTCGGTCTATGATGTGTTCCTATAGAAATAGACCCCACTTTTCACCCATTAGACACATTATGAGAAAATACATTATTTGGAGAATGAAATAAACTAGACTGTAGTCACTCGAACATTTATGTATATAGTTTTCCTTATAATTAAATAGTGTATTAAATTTAGGAATTTAGTATAGTATAAAACACGCACACCTCATTAAACACTCTATAATAAATTATTTCATTAATTGTAACATTACAAAATAAATATACCTAATAAATTTTGTAACATCCCAGTTACGGAAGCCACCCAGAGGCTCCCAGTACCCGGTTGGTCACATGGCCTCAAGCGCATTTCCCCAAATGCCAGAGGCTACCGACTAGCAGCGAGGGCCTTGGGTGTAATAGTGGTAAAACTATTCCATCATTGACAGAGTACACAGAAAATGTAATGAAACATAAAATAGAGTAAGAAGTAAATATCCAGAAATAGTAAACAAAGAAAGACTGAGACAAAAAAAAACTGGAGAAATGCATAATAAATGATGCATAATACATATGTCTAGAAAAGCATTCAAACAAGTCACAATGGAGGAATACAGATAGTACCAAACCAAAGTACAAAATAAAAAATAAATAGATCCTCAGAATCTAAAGAATATTCATGGTCCCATGCTCTCCAGCTCCAAAGCAAGTCAAGTACCTCAAATATAAGGGCACTTGACTTTATCTATACCTACAACAATATAATATGTTTGGGCCCAAAATCATGACCCAAACAGGGTGTGAGACAAAATCCTCTTAGGCAACCACCCAAAGATCTATGCCAAATAGTCAATGAATATATGGCAGGTAAAAGTACAGAAAGCATCAATCAAGAAAGTGCTCAGCAGAAAACAATACACAGTTCAATATCAAGATGCATTCAAACAACAACTAAATCTCAAACTGGTAAGCCTCTAGGATGAACTCGCAACCATCCCCTCTGGTCCTATCTAAGAGGTACATACAACCCTCTGGGTGGTACACACCACCCAACCACTCTGGTTCTGTTATAGGAATTTTATATGACTATCGGAGGAAGCACTCAAAGTATATCCCTTCATAGTCAAAGGTAAAGCAAGAGTCTCTGAGGAAGCTAACATAGTCCATTCCCCGCATTGTCTAAGGTAAAGCAAGACTATCTGAGGAAGCTCACATATCAATTACCCTTATATCCTTGAGGTCTAGGACTCTCTAAGGAAACTCACTTTTTCAAATTCCCCTTATAGTCCAGGTTGTTCAATTCAAACAAAGACTCTCTGAGGATGCTCACGCATTCAATCCCCTTATATTCTAAAGTATTCAAGGACTCTCTGAGGAAGCACACACGGTCAATTCCCCGGATATCATACTACACCAGGTTCTCACGGCCCTGTGTATGTCAATGAGCTAGCAGTGTAATATACCCAAAGTAAACCTAAAAAACTACTTGGCTAAACAGTCTACATCATAACAAGCATTGTAGAATACAACTATCCACCCTACAACAACAGGCATGGAAAACAGGCAATGCAGCCAAAGGCTAAATAGGACCAAACGGTCGTAAACAGAACAAAGCATGGAAAAAACACATCCAAAGCATATAAATCAACCCAATTCAAATCCAAATTACCTCTACATAGTCATACAAGCATGGCAGGAAAACAACATGGGTAAAATGGTAAACACACAATAGCCTGTTCAAGGGTATTGCTGGAATTTGCACATAATACTCAAAGACATCGAACAGAAATGCACAAATCACCTACCTCAGGGTTTGGATATAAATTTACTTGAACAATGAGGCTTTAATAGTCTTATAACACCATAGATATAAGAAAACACACAAAACACTCAACCCACGATAACTCACAAAGGAGGAGAAATTGGAAAATGATGCTCTAGGAGAAGAGAGAACTCACCGATTCAATTTCAACGCAATCGATGGAGTTTGATTCAGATAACGGATGTAGGATTAGAGGTTCGTTGAAGATTTTTGGCTGTACAGGATCTCTCGGACGAACGAGACCCAAAAAAGATTATTTTGTTCGTCAGAGGCGACCCTGGTGTGTCTAATGAAGAAAACAAAATACATTGCATGTACTTTTGAATTACATGATGTGTACTCAAATTTTATTTACTCCTCTTTAGGCGGCCTCCATGTCACCCCTACATGGCTGTGTGTGTGGCATGACACGTCCAGCACACGACCCCCAGCAGCATCGTAGTACATGGTGTGTACTTAGAAAATTTCCATATTTTCTTCTTTTTCTGAAAAATAAATAGAAGAGGAAAAAAATACTTGAAAAGAAGGTCTGGGTTCTTATAAACTTTCCCACATAAAGAAATTAGTCCCTAAATTTCCCTAGCGCGACATAGAATAAGAAACCCCAAATAGCTCCGGCCATTGTGCTCGTACATTGGACTTCCTCTCCCATATCCCGTCCTGTACTTTCCTGTGCTGCCATAGAACTCATAACAGAGGAACAAACCAGCCACGTATAACCTTTGTATTTTGAACAACAATCCATATAGGATGCTCCTTGAATGATGAATCCACATATAGCTCATTTTCATATGGTTTAAAAACATTAGATAGGTCTGAAAAGTAACGTCAGAGCTGAGAAACATGAAAAATGTCATGCATATCCCGGTACCTTTGAGGTAACTACAACTGATATGCAATCAACCCAACTCTCTCCAACACCTCAAACAGCCCGACGTACCTTAGAGAAAGATTACCCTGCCTCATAATACTCATGTACCCCAACCTCAGTGTGATATGTAGGAAAACCTAATCCCAGACCTTGAAATCCAAAGGTCGTCTCCATTGATCATCATATGACTTCTTTCAATACTGTGATGTAGCCACCCACTTATGAATCAACTATATCTTCTCTATGGTTTCCTGAACAAGATGAGGTCCCAGCAAAGCTGTCTCTCCTACCACTAGCCATCATAAGGGTGATTAGTATGGCCTACCAAACAAATCCTCATAAGGTGCCATATGAATAGTTTCTTGAAAACTATTATTGTAGGAAAACTACAAAATAGGTATATGATTCTCCCATGAACCTCCAAAATCTAGGATGCATGCTCGGAGCATGTCCTCAAGCACCTGAATCCTACGCTTGGACTGGCCATCTGTCTGGGGGTGGTAAGTTTTACTCAGAAGTACCTGTGTAACCAAAGACTTCTAAATCCCCTTCCAGACACGAGACGTAAATCGTGCATCCATGTATGAAACAATGGAGGGCGGAAATCCTTGTAGACGTACAATCTCTTAGATGTACAACCACCATAGATAATCAACACTGAAGGTCTCCATGATGAGAAATAAGTGAGTGACCTTCGTAAGCCTGTCAATGATAACCCACACTATGTCATTCCCATGAGGTGACCTCAGAAACCCAGTCACGAAATCCATCGCAACATCATTCCACTCCAACTCGGGAACGGGTGACTACTGTAAAAGCCCTACTGGTAGCTGAAGCACCGCCTTCAGCTGCTAACAAGTGGAAGAACTCATGACGAATACAACAACGTCCGTCTTCATATATGATCACCAATACTGATGTTTTAGATCTTAATACATCTTGGTGATTCTAGGATGAACTGCCCAAACTGAGGAATGAATGTCCCACATCATCTCCACGTGTATATCTGCTCTCACCCATACACGCTCCTGGAAATGCATGATCTCATCCTCACCTATGGTCCATCCATGAATCGGGTTCTCTCCTGACACTCTCTCCCTTAGGACTAGCCTATCAGAATCTGATATCTGCCTCATTCGAAATCAATCAAGAAGAGTAGTGGTAATAGCTATAGATGAAAGAAACGGCTTCCCCTGACTATCCTCCCCTCTAAATGCATCTCAAATAATAGAGCCATAAGCATCAACTCAATACTAGCCTCCTGAACTGCATGTATCTGAGTCCTTCTGCTCAAGACATCAGCCACTACATTTCCTTATCCAGGCGTATAGGCAAGCTCGATATCAAAGTATTGTAGGTACTCGACCAACCGTCGCTGTCTCAAATTCATATCACACTCAGTGAAAATGTACTTGAGACATTTATGGTCAGTGAAAACCACAAAATTCTCTCCCAAAAGATAGTGTATCCAACATCGTAAGGCATGAAAAATAGCTACTTACTCTAGATTGTGCGTCGGGTAATTCCTCTCATGTGGCCTCAACTGCCGAGACCCGTACACAACGACTCCATCTCACTGCATAAGCACAACACCCAACCTGATACCTGACGCATCACAGTAAACGGTATAACTCTTTCCTGGATTTGGAAAGACTAGTATCGGTGCTGAAGTCAGCCTCCCTTTCAGATCTTGAATGGATGACTCAAAGAATCTGACCATAAGAACATCTTACCCTTCTTGGTTAGACCTGTTAGTGGTGCTGCTAATCGTGAAAAGTCTTGTATGAATTTTGTGTAGTATGAAGCTAGACCTAGAAAACTCAGTACCTCAAGGATATTCTTTGACTGCTCCCAGGAAACTACTGCTCTCACCTTCTATAGTTCTACTGATACACCTATCTTTGAGATGACATGACCCAAGAAGTGAATATGGTCCATCCAAAATTGGTACTTTGAGAGCTTATCATTTAACTGATGCTCCCTCAATGTACTCAAAATGATCTAAATATGTGGGGCATGGTTGTGTCGAGTCTGAGAGTACACAAAGATATCTTCCTCGAAGACAACCATGAAGGAATCCAGGTAAGGATGGAACACTCAGTTCATCAGTGCCATAAAAGCTACAGGAGCGTTCGTGAGACTGAACGACATAACCATATACTAGTATAGACCATACCTGCTATTGAAGGCCATAAGAGGTATATCTTATGGTCTAACGTGCAACTAATGATAACCGGATCTCAAGTAAATTGTCACGAACACTCGGGCTCCTCGAAGCTAGTCAAAGAGATAATAAATCCTTGGGAACAGATAACAGTTCTTGATCATCAGCTAGTTAAACTTCCGATAGTCCACACACAGCCTGAGGGTGTTGTCTGCCTTCTATACAAATAGGATAGGCAAACCCCTTGGAGAAGTACTGTGTCAGATGAAACTCTTTGCTTGAAACTCCTCAAACTGCTTCTTAAGGTCCTGCATCTCAGGTGTGGCCATCCTATAATGAGTAATGGATACTGGTGCCGCTACTAGCACAAGATCAATAGAAATGTTTACCTCTTGCTCTAGAGTAAAACCGAAAAGTACTCTGGAAAGACGTCCCTAAAATGATCCACCACTAGAGGAAAGTCTAACTGTGAAGTTTCCTGATCATCCAGATATTGAATACAAATATGGGTCGTAACTAATCCTAACCCATGATGCTCTAGTCCCGCTATGCTCTCCTAAATATCCCACTTTCCATTATGAAGAAAAGATCCACCCTCTGGTTATATGAAACTCACCCTATGACGATAACAGTCGAAGAATTCCTAGAAGGTAACTAGCCAGTCCATTCTAAAAATGAAGTCATAGCTAGTCATATCCAATACAAAGAGGTCCCATACCAAGTGACATCCACCAACCTCTAGAGGGAACTCCTTGCACTGACGTATGCTAGATGTTCTCGTCCCCAACAGTGTGTCAAGATTCAAGATATCGGTAGAGGAAATGATACAGATCCTGAGGCTCTCCACAACAGAAACTGATATAAATCTATAGGAAGCCCCTATATCAAAAAGAGTATATGATAAGAATGAGGATACTATGATCGTATGTCAAACGGTAGAAGTTCTGAGATCCTGTTCCTATTGGGTCTGCTCCACTCCAAAAATCTAGCCTGTACCGCGGCCCTCTGACCTTGCCTGACCACTCAGAGCAGATCCACCCAGATGTCGCTGAAAACTGGGCGACTGACTGCCACGGCCACGACCTCCACCTCAGCCTGAACGGTCGAAAGTACTCCAGTTCCCAGACTGGTGAGAAGTATTTGGTGCTTCACCTGAATGAGGAGTCATAGAGGAACCCCTTTCACCAGCTGCTTGGGATAAGAACTGACAAAAGCGCTGAAGGTGACCCATCTTTCCACAAGATCGGCACTCCACTGTGTCTCACGGAAAAAATGGCCTCATATACCTACTTATCCCACACTGCCAGCACACCACCTGGTTACCAGAATATGCATCCCTCATGCTCTGATCTTCTCATGCAGCCTCCTTGTGGCACTTCCTGCTATCATCTGGCGGAGCACTAACTCTGGATGCCATCTGCCCTGCCTCACAACTCAAGAATCCCTCAGAATGCATTCAGTAATCAACGCTTGGTTGACGATCAAGGACATCAACGCCAACCTAAAGATGTTCACCTGGGAACAGATCTCCATCCTGAGACAGTCCTCAAATTTCCTAGCTAGGAACAACTCATCACCTATTAGAATAGGTGTGAAACACTGTAGCTCCGTGACGCGAGAGGAATACTCCATCATAGAAAGAATACCCTATTCCAGACTCATGAACTCTCGGGCACGATCGGCCCTCAAGGTCTCCGGGTAGAAGTAATCGTATATGATACACTGTAACTCCTCCCAAGATATATTCTGGTGGCATCCCGCCTGAGAGATGTCATCCCACCAACTCATGGCAGAGTCTCGAAGCATGTAGGTCACGAGAATCACCCTTCTCTCTGGTGGTACCTCGAGAAGCTCAAAGATCGTCAGCGTGGCTCCGAGCCACGACTCTACAACATGTGGTCCACCTTCTCATGAGAATGTGAGAGGATGATGCTGCTAGAAAACCCACTTCAAATTTTCCATCAACGGGGTAGGAGGCGGTGCTCCCTGGAATGTCTAATTCATCCTAAAAAATGCTCCCTAAACTATGCATCAGTGCCTCCAACTGGTATAACTACTGGTGCCAAGGCTGGAACTACTAGAGGATCTACAAGAAGTCCCTAATCAGCCATATCAGGTGTCTGATCACTGCCCTGCAACTGGCGGTCAACCGGAGGATGTCTAGGTGGAATGAATCTGCAAGGTTAAATGCACACATAGACTCAAGATCATCATAGACTGAAAAAATGGGTTGTAAGAGAGGAACAGGGTAAAGAAAGTAGTCATGTTTTACAAAACATGACTCCATGGCGTGTACAATTACTACATGGCATGTTACCTTAATTCACTCACATGTGCGTGCACTCCCATGACAACTGGTGGTGTAACACCCCAAAACACACAACATGTTGTCCTAGAACACAGCGTGTACCGAAATACCCTTTCCCTACCTGGGTCATTCTACACGGTTAAGCCACACGACTCTAATAAGACAAGACTACACAACATGTTCAAGGAATACATGGCGTGTACTAAACAAGCCTCACCTGGCCCGTGTTGTTAGTGATACGACCTGAAACACAGATGACACTACACGACATGTTCCAAACGAACAGACATGTATGTGATAGGATAACAATGACTCGTGTTGTTCGTGACACGGTAGGGTACCTAGGTCCAACTACACGATTTGTTTAGATAGAACACGATGTGTATTAGACAAAATTCGGCCAACCTGTGTTGTTAGTGAAACGGGTGGCACGAGGTCGACACGATACTACGTGTATGAAAGATACGCGGCGTGTTCACTCTAGATTTTTCCCATCCCATGTCTCTTCCCACACAGCCTACGACACGGTCAGAGACTACACGATGTGTAATTAATAGAAACTGTTTCTTCCCAAACAGAAGAACATATGGTGTGTACATAACATTGCACAGCATGTATTCTGGGTTTTTTTTCAGACAATAAGCCTCAGAAACTACTCCAGATCCCAGAAAACACTAAAATGTGCATTGAAAGTGCCAAATTTCGATCCGTGAGAACCCATACTCCCTGCGTATCAAATCTCGGCATCTTATACATGTTATAACAAGACTACCTGTAACACCCCAAGCTTCCATGGTACGATTCTCTTTGAATAATAGAGCAGCGTGTGTTGTATGCAACCTCGAGTTCTAACACACTACGACCAATAAAAGTAGCCGTTATGAATAGTAATACCCACATTTTGAAATTATATAAATTTTATATTTAAAAATGGACTTCATTTTTGTATTCAGAATATCGAAATTATCCTAATTTTAATTTTTTGTAATTTTATGAGAACTTCCAATTTTCTATGAATAGAAAAATACTTAAAAACAGCTTTTTAAATAAAAATAATTTATAGTGAAAAATTATACTATTGAGTGGTTTTAAAGTATAATTAGAATAAATTTTTACCATTTTTTTCCGATGGTGGTCATTAGAATTAATTTCACTTTGAAATTTGACTTAAACAACTGTCAATCTTTTGATATATATTGTTTCTTAAAAACACGCTATTTGTTGTGACAGCGAGAATTAATTATTAAATTAATTAATGAAACTTATATGTTTAGAATTTTTTAAAATAGACATAGTATTTGAATAAGGAATATCAAATATAGTTTAGGGTTAATTTTTGGTATTTTTTTGAAAAACTTCAATTTTTGATTAATAGTTAAACCACTAAGTGGTAGTTTAAAAACTAATTTTTCGTGTAAATGAAACATTACCACTTCTGTGATTTGATTTTCAAAAATCCTACATACATGGTTTTCATTAAGAAGTAAAATGTGGTTCAATGGGATTAAAATAATTTTTGGTGAATAGTAACTTTTAGGTTTTATTAATCGCGATTAAAGGTAATTAGTGAAATTTAAGGTAAAAATGTTATTATAAAAATATAAAAATATCTTGAAACTTGTCTTAAACTTATTGGATGAGTTGTTGCTGACCAAGAAAATTCATGGGTCAACTTGAGGACCCCATGGAGCCACTTGGGTATGAAAATGACATTAATAACTTTTTATTTAAAGTAAAAATAAAATTGTCACAAACATGTGTTGTTTTACTAAAACAATTATTACATGGTGTTATATAAGTTAACTTTTTTACAATAAATATTCATTGGAAGGATAAAACGATTTTCAACATAATGGTAATTTTTTAATAATTTTTAGTCGTTAAATAAATAAAAATTTCTTTGACACAATGATGATGTAGTGATTACCTCATTAATTAACAATTTAAATAAAATGAAAAGATAATGTAAAATATAAGACATAAACTTTTCAAAAACCTATAGGATGAGTAGATTTCAAACCCTTATCACCTTATCCTCAAAATATATCATTTTGGGACTTTTAAAATCCGAAAATAATTTCATAATAATGTAACATTTAATGACATTCCAAGAGTGCCCCTCATCTCCTCTTATAAAAGGCCCCCAGCTCTACCACCTTACTCACACCATCAAAGCCATTTGGCTTGTCCATACTCTGCCCAAATACTCTCTCAAAATTCCTCCCTTCATCCCAGAAGCCTTACCTTAGGTATAAATCTCTTCAAAAAACCATTTTGGTTCAAACTGAGGGGAGTTACCCGATTTAAAGGTAATGTCTTCTCTTACGTTGTTTTGTTTTATTTTGCTTCTCCAACCCCCTAAACTCTATTTATTATTTTGTTTTGTAACAACACCAGTATCTTAAATATAATTGGATGTTTTTATGAGAATGATTTTATTTACAATTACACACACCTTCATCTAATGGTTAAATAACATACTGTTTCTGTGGGTGGTGAATTACTGGCTCACGAAACGATGATTGTTCAATATTCTTTTAACACCTCTAATGGTGGGCATTATGATGAAAATATTTTCATATATGATATATATATTATGTTTATGTTTTCTTTATTCTTATGTATTTCTCATTTATGGCATACCTTTATGATTTCCATTATGGGTAAACACAATAATTTCATTTTAGGAAGTGCGGACTACCGCCCCCTCAAAGTGATTTGAATCGTTATTTCCATATGTGGAACGCATAAAGGATGGAGTAAATGATATTATATATGTTATTATACTGGAATTATAATACACCTTTATATCATTATGATTTCATTCCATTAAATACGAATATGAAATGAAAGTAGCGTTCATGCGTACGTACGGCTTACCGTCTCCATGAACGGTGCATTTCATTTCTTACCTGTAAATGTTACGTAATATTATGAATGAATGAATATACTGGATATATATGATATATATGATATCTACATCATGAATATAATTATGGATATAATGGATACTTTACCATATGAACAACTTGTAATTATAAGAATTTTATTTTTGACCCAAGTACCAATGATCGACAAAACGTCCGTTATTAACATAAATAATTACATAATGTTCATAACATGGTAATAAGTGATATAAAAGGAATAATAATCTTGAAAAAGGTTCTTAATCAATTATAAATTAACTCCAGTTTATTATTCAGGAGGTTAAAGAACAATCGAGTCAAGTTGGACACGAGGTAAGGGAACATCTTAACCCAATTTCGGTTCTTTGGGTTAATCTCCTAATTTAAAATTATGTCATGATATTATTATGTCCTATATTGTATTTTTTACTTTCTTTATGTTTACTTATAGTGAATACACATAATAGATCTATTTTATTTACAAAATTATCTTTGTAAAGACTTCGTCTCAATCTCCTTTCATTGAGGAATATTTTGTTTTATACAGAACTCTCTTTTATACTGTGTAGAAACCTCTTTGGCTTATACATTTATTCAAAAGGAATCATTTTATACAAAGCATTTTATTAAACTAAAGAAATGAATTTTTTTTGTCGTACGTATGTGACGACAACAAATTCTTTTCCACCGTGACCATTATTTTAGTTTCAGCTTCCTCTACAAGTTATAACTTTTTTAAAATGAAAAATAAATACCAAGTTTTAATTTTATTTTAGTTTGGTATTGAAAATGGCTTTGATAATGTTTTGATTATATCAATGTGTTGTATTGATATCTTGTGATTGAAATGTGGAAATGTTAGGTTTCCATTATGCATGTATTATGTGATACGATTATGTTATGATTTATGATATGTTTAAACCTGTTCATATGAGGAATGAATTGGACTTAATAAGTGACGGGTGGAGCCCGCTATAGCTCCTCAATGCATCATTAGGTTTCATGAGAAAAACTAGTGTCTTGAAATGAGGCTTTGACAAAATCCTATTTGTAGTCTTGGCATTAGGCCTTGGCTATGTGGTTATGACAGTCTGGAATTATGCATTCCATCATTATGAAAGTGGTTATTGATATTGCATGTGATTATTCGACTAGTATAATATCAATGTGAATAAGTAAATGGAATTATTTCATTCTATTTTTGCCATATTATACAGAAGTTCAAGTTTAAATAGCCTTTTCTAGTTATACATTTCCTTAAATGTTAATGTTTGTTTATGAAATATTTCGCTATATTGTTATCCTTACTGAGCATCTGAGCTCACCCCTTCGAATGTTTTAATTTTTCCAGGATGTGAAGAATTATATTAAGAATGACCTGTAGCGATAGTATGAGGGGATATGAAGACAAGATGTTGTTGTAGTTTTGTTTTACTTTATGATGTAATGTAAGACTTATGAATGTATCTAGTGTTTCTAAGGCTATTAAACTAATCGGTCTTTAGAGACATGATCTTTTGTGAACATGCCAATATTTCGCAATAAGGCACTGACTCTGGGTAACTGGGGTCGGGGTGTTGTAGTTGGTATCAGTGGCAGTTTAGTACTAACCTTGGAAGCTAGATTTAGATAAACTATGATTAGAGAACATAGCCCTCAGATAGACTTTGAGGATTAGTATAGAAGAACTTTCTAGAATTTTGGTATTATAGATATTTTGTGAGTTTTCTGAGAAAAACATCCCTGTCTGGATACGAGCAGGTAGAGGTGGCTCTGGCACAGATGTACATAGGGGTAAAACACGAAAAAACCGCTTTGAGCTAGACTCGAACAGGAACTGGTGCACGAAAATGGGTCTTGCTGCACTCTTGGTTAAGACACTCCCGGGGGATATGCTTAGGATAATTATCATTTTCTTTACAAACCATTATGAAGGGTTTATGAGTATATACTTCCTCAAAGAAAACATTTTTATGATTATGGATTATATCTATAAATATTTCAATTTATGTTAAGTGTTTTGCATGTTTGTTATTATGTATTTCGATTCATAAACTAATATAGTTTATGCCATTGTTTAGAAATGGAACCTAGTGGGAGGAATGGAAACAGTATCAATGCACACACTCTATTTAGGGATTTCCCTCCTGCTCAAGATAATTATAGTGGAGCTGGAGATACAACTGGTGCTGATCAACTTATCACCATACTGAGACAACTCACTCAGGTTATGAATAATAACCTTACTCATATGGAGCACCCCGATCTACAACGTGGAGGATCAATGTTAGACCGCTTCATGAGGTAACATCCACCAACATTTAATGGGGGTAAAAATCCATTAGTATCTGAGAAATGGATAAACTCCTTAGAGAAAATATTCCATGCCTTGCGGAGTAGTGAAAGGGAAAAAGTTGTCATGGCAGTTTACCGCCTCACTGGAGATGCCGATCAATGGTGGTCACTGATTTAAAATACAAAGTAAGATGAATAAGTATCAAGTATGGAATGGAGGGAGTTCAAAGAGCTTTTCTTAGAAAAATAATTTCCTTATGACCATCGAGCAAATATGGAAAGGCAATTTCTGAGTCTGAGGCAGAAGGAGGATGAAAATGTCACAAAGTATGAGGATAACATTACAAGTTTAGCGAGGCATGTTGCAGATTATATACGTAACACAAGAAGTAATATTGATCGTTTCTTTGATGGGTTAAAACAATTTCTCCGTCGAGATTTAGTATCACAATATTTCTCAACATATGAAGATATAGTATCGTGTGCTATCAAGATAGAAAAGGAATTCTCTAATTCTTATGACAAAAAAGTAAAGCAAGAGAAGAAGAGAACGGTGGAACAAGAGACAGATAAAGGGAAAAAGGGAATGAAGGATTTTCCATTATGCGATAATTGTGGGAATAATCACCATGGTACTTGCCTAAATGGAATGGTAGTTTGTTATAAATGTGGAGAAAAAGGTCACCAGGCACGTGATTGGAAGGGAAAGAAAGAGACTATCAATGTTGAATGCTACAATTGTAGAGAAATGGGGCATTATGCAAATAAATATCCTAAGCATCAGGGAAACATACCTCAGAAAAGGACAAGGGATCAAGGCCAATCTTATGCTGTTACTACAGTTGAAGTGGAATAATTAATGTATTGCTGCTTTTGGACTCAAGGATTATATTCTGGTTATAAAAATAATGTGATATATATAAGGATTGTACTGCAGTACTTGTTATTTTCATTAAGTATTTAATGTGATGAAGGTAATCATATTTTTAGTATGTGACAATAAGTGAAACATTACTTTATTTGGGGAATCTAATGTTACAATTGATTTTGGAATTTGGAGACCTTTTAGAGAAAGTCTGGAAATAGGTATTTTGGATAACAATAAAGGTTGGAATGGATTAAGTTGATCTTTGGATAGTATTGTTTATGGTTAAATCATTTCTAAATATTATTTTTGGAATATTATAATACTAAATTTTTAGGAAAAAGGAAAACCTGTAGGTCAGGGGATAACCCGTCGTGTCAGACAAAGCTGCAGGAATCGAACCCACAACCTTAGTGCGACATGCCTTTATTACCTACCACTATCCTACAGGAAGTCCCTGGTTATTACAAAATATTTTTCTTCAAGGTATGTGTTAATATTTTTAACCTTGTACGATTAAGATAAATATAATATTTTTGAGTTCTATTACCTTTTGGAGTGAAATATGGGTTTGTGGTAAAAATTTAGTAAGGAATGAATGTCTACCTGACAAGTAAGTATATTTCCTTACGTTCTTAGTAAATCTCATGAATAAATTCTTGAACTTTATGAAAGGTAACTTAAAACAAAAACGTTGTCGGTTAACTTTTCCTACTAGGGAATCAATGATCATTTAACTAATCACAAGTTTGAGATTTTCTTGTAGTTAACTTTCTCCTATTCCTGTTTTATACAACTCTCCATCATACCTTGATGGTTTGTTTTTACTCCATATCCATGTTTTCATAGAATCATATTATCGGCTATCTCGGGTGACCTTTGTACTTCACTTTCTTTCTTTTAAAGTTATATTTTTATTAAACCTATTTCCAATATGGGTTTTTCACAAAGGTATTTTATATTTTCAACGTTTTATTTTCAAAGAACATATTAAAAATGTGAGGACGAAATTTATTGAAGGAGGGAAGAATGTAACACCCTAAGCTTACATGGTACGCTTCTCTTTGAATAATAGAGCAGCGTGGGTTGTACGCAACTTCAAGTTCTATCACACCGTGACCAATCAAAGTAGCCGTTATGAATAGTAATAACATCATTTTGAAATTATATAAATTTTATATTTCAAAATGGACTTCATTTTTGTATTCGGAATATCGAACTTATCCTAAGTTGAATTTTTTGTAATTTTCTGAGAACTTCCAATTTTCTATGAATAGAAAAATACTTTAAAACAAATTTTTTAATCAAAATAATATATAGTGAAAAAGAATACTATTGAGTGGTTTTAAGGTATAATTAGAATATATTTTTACCATTTTATCCAATGGTGGTAATTAGAATTAATTTCACATTGAAATTGGACATAAACAATTGTCAATCTTTTGATATATATTGTTTCTTAAAAACACGCTATTTGTTGTGACAGCAGGAATTAATTATTAATTAATTAATGCAACATATATTTTTGGAATTTTGTAAAATAGACATCATATTTCAATTAGGAATATCAAATATAGCTTAGGGTTAATTTTTGGTATTTTTCTGAAAAACTTCAATTTTCGATGAATAGTGAAACCACAAAGTGGTAGTTTAAAAACTAATTTTTTTTGTGTAAATGAAACATTGCCACTTATGTGATTTGATTTTCAAAAATCCGACATACATGGTTGTCATTAGTAAGTAAAATTTTTTTCAATGGGATTAAAATAATTTTTTGATGAATAGTAACTTTTAAGCCTTATTAATCGTGATTAAAGGTAATTAGTGAAATTTAAGGTAAAAATGATATTATAAAAATATGAAAATATCTTGACACTTGTCTTACACTTATTTTATGAGTCATGTCCAACCAATACAATCCATGGGTCAACTTGGGGACCCCATGGAGTCACTTGGGTATGAAAATGACATTCATACCTTTTTATTTAAAGTAAAAATAAAATTGTCACAAACATGTGTTGTTTTACTAAGACAATTATTACATGGGGTTATTTAAGTTAAACTTTTTACTATAAGTATTCATTGGAAAGATAGAAATATTTCCTACATCATGGAATTTTTTTTATAATTTTTAGACATTAAATAAATTAAATTTTTTATGACACAATGATGATGCAACGATTACCTCATTAATTAGCGAATTAAATAAAATGAAAAGATAATGTAAAATCTAAGACGTAAACTCGTCAAAAACCTATTGGATGAGTATATTTCGAACCTTTATCACTTTATCCTCGAAATATATCATTTTGGGACCTTTAAAATCCGAAAATCATATCATAATAATGTAACATTTCATGACATTCCAAGAGTGCCCCTCCTCTCCTATTATAAAAGGCCCCAACCTCTACCACCTTACTCACACCATAAAATCCACTTGTCTTGGCCAACCTCTACCCAAATACTCTCTCAACATTCCTCCATTCATCCTAGAAGCATTAGCTTAGGCAGAAATCTCTTCAAGAAACCATTTTGGTTCAAACCGTGGGGAGTTATCTGATTTAAAGGTAATGTGTTCTCTTACGATGTTTTGTTTTATTTTTCTTCTCCAACCCCCTATACTCTTTTTATTATTTTCTTTTGTAACAAAAATAGTATCCAAAATATACTTGTATGTTTTTATGAGAAGGATTTTATTTACACTTACACACACCTTTATCTAATGGTTAAAGAAAAAACTGTTTCTGTGGGTGGCGAATTACTGCCTCACAAAACGATGATTGTTCCATCTTCTTTTAACACCTCTAATGGTGGTCATTATGATGACAATATTTCCATATATGATATATATATATTATTTTTATGTTTTCTTTATGCTTATATATTTCTCATTTATGGCATACCTTTATGATTTCCATTATGGGTAAACGCGATAATTTCATTTTAGGAAGTGCGGACTACCGCCCCCTCAAAGTGATTTGAATCGTTAATGCCATATGTGGGACGTATAAAGGATGGATTAAATGATATTATATATGATATTATAATGGAATTATAATACTCCTTTATATCATTATTATTTCATTCCATTAAATACGAAATAGAAATGAAAGTAGCATTCATCCGTACGTATGGGTTACCGTCTCCATGAACGGTGCATTTCATATCATACCTCTAAATTTTAAGTAATATTATGAATTAATGTAAATACTGGATATATATGATATATATGATATCTACATAATTAAAATAATTCTGGATATAATGGATATTTTACCACATGAACAACTTGTAATTATAAGAAGTTTATTTTTGACTCAAGTACCAAAGATCGACAAAATGACCGTTATTAACATAAATAATTACATAATGTTCATAACATGGTAAAAAGTGATATAAAAGAAATAATAAACTTGAAAAAGGTTCTTAAGAAATTATAAATTAACTCTAGTTTATTATTCAAGAGGTTAAAGAACGATCGTGTCAAGTCAGACACGAGGTAAGGGAACTTCTTAACCTAATTTCTGTTCTTTGGGTTAATCTCCTACTTTCAAATTATGTCATGATATTATTATGTCCTATATTTTATTTGTACTTTATTTATGTGTAATTATAGTGAATACACATAATAGATCTATTTTATTTAAAAAATTATCTTTGTAAGGACTTTGTCTCAATCTTCTTTCATTGAGGGATATTTTGTTTTATACACAACTTTCTTTTATACTATGTATAAACCCCTCTGACTTTTACGTTTATTCAAACGAATCTTTTTATTCGAAGCGTTTTACTAAACTATAAAAAGGAATTTTTTTTGTCGTATGTATGCGGCGACAACGACTTCTCCACCGTTCTGACCATTATTTGAGTTTCGGCTTCCTCTATAAGTTATAACTTTTTTTTAAATGAAAAATAAATACCAAGTTTTAATTTTCTTTTATTTTGGTATTAAAAATGGTTTTGATAATGTTTTTATTATATCAATGTGTTTTATTGATATATTGTTATTGAAATGTGGAAATGTTATGTTTCCTTTATGCATGTTTTATGTGATATGATTATGTTATGATTTATAATATGTTTAAACATGTTCATATGAGAAATGCATTGGACTTAATAAGTGACGGGTGGAGCCTGCTATAGCTCCTCGATTAATCAGTAGGTCTCATGAGACAAACTAGTGTCTTGGCATGAGGCCCTTACAAAATCTTATTTGTAATCTTGGCACGAGGCCTTGGCTATGTGGTTATGATAGTCTGGAATTATGGATTCCATCATTATGAAAGTGGTTATTGATATTGCATGTGATTATTCGACTAGTATAATATCCATGTGAATAAGTAAATGGAATTATTTCATTTTATTTTTTCCATATTATGTTGATGTTCAAGTTTAAAAGGCTTTTGTTTTAGTTATACATTGCCTTAAATTTTAATGTTTTTTTATGAAAGCTTCTGCTATATTGTTATCCTTACTGAGAATCTGAGCATACCGCTTCCAATGTTTTAATTTTTCCAGGATGTGAAGAAGTATATTAAGAATGACCTGCAGGGATAGTATGAGGGGATATAAAGACAAGATGTTGTAGTAGTTTTGTTTTACTTTATGATGTAATGTAAGACTTATGAATGTATCTAGTGTTTCCAAGGCTACTAAACTAATCGGTCTTTCGAGACATGATATTTTGTGATCATTCCAATGTTACGTAATAATGCAACGACTCTTGGTAACTGGGGTCGGGGAGTTAAACTGCCAAGCAATGATCCACCAAATTCGGGTCCATGAGGGCCCATAACACCTCAAGAACCAAAGTTTGGCGTTCATCCAAAAAAATCCGTACACAAACAATACCATATCAACAACATGTATTTAATCAAGGCATCTATCACAACAACATGCATATTCAACACAAAATCTATCACAATAACATGCCATCACTAATGCATCCTAGATGACATGACAAGAATGCATGACACATGATTTATCAAAAGTGATTATATGATGCATGATAAGGAATACCCTCATCTCATCAGGTTGAGATAGAAATAGAATATCAAGGTCATCAACAATAACAACACAAATCACGCGGATCACTCAAGGTGAAATCAAAACAACTATAACCTCGAAAAACCAGAAAAGTTCAATAAATGAGGTAGGATGGATTTTCCTTGTACATGGCTTACCTACTCTCAGACACAACTTATTAAGAAGTACCTATTTATTCCTATCCATGGATAAAGGAACCAAATAGTAAGTCAAGAGAAAAGAATTCCTATAATACCACTCTGTAATGTACAGGTTCCGGAAGCCACCCAGAGACTCCCCGTACCCGGTTGGTCACATAGCCTCAAGCACATTTCCCCAAATGCCATAGGCTACTGACTAGAAGTGATGAACATGCATGTGGTAGTGGGGAAACTATGACCTCATTGACAGAGTACACATGAGATGTAAGAAAACATGAAATAGAAGAAGCTTTAGATATCCAACAATAGTAAATAGTGGAAGACAGAGTTAATAAACAGTTGGAGAAATTCCGAATAAATGATGCATGGTACATATGTCTAGGAAAGCTGCCAAACAATTAACAATGATAGAATACAAATAGTACCAAACCAAAGTACAAAATAAAAGATAAATAGCCTCTCAGCATTGAAAGCATATGCTTGGTCCCAAGCTCTCCAGCTCCACAGCAAATCAAGTACCAAAAGTAGAAGGGAACTTTCCATTATCTATACCTGCAACAATATAATCTATTTGGGCCCAAAATCATGTCCAAAATAGAGTGTGAGACTAAATACCATTAGGAATCCACCCCATGATCTGTTCCTAACAGTCAGTGAATATATTTCAGGTAAAAGTACAAAAAGCAGTAAACTGAAAAGTGCTCAGCAATAAACAATCCACAGTTCAATATAATGCAGCAGTGAAACAATAGGTAAATCTTAAACAGGTAACCCTTTGGGAAGTACTCGCAGCCATCCCCTCTAGTATTATCTAGGAAGTATAGACAACCCTCTGGGTAGTACACACATCCCCACCCCATTGGTTCTGCCATAAGAATTTAATAAAACTCTCAGAGGAAGTGCTCACAGTCTATCTCCTCATAGACAAAGGTAAAGAAAGACTCTCTGGGGAAGCTCACATAGTCAATTTCCCGCATAGTCTCAGGTAAAGAAAGACTCTCTGAGGTGGATCACATGTCAATTCCCCTTATATACCTGAGGTCTAAGAGTAACTGAGGAAGCTCCCTCGGTCAAATTACCCTTATAGCCTAGGTCTTCAATTCAAACAATGACTCTTTGAGGAAGCTCACACAGTCAATTCCCTTATAATCTAATGTAATCAAGGACTCTCTAAGGAAGCACACTCGGTCAATTACCCTTATAGACTACTACACCCGGATTTCACGGACCTGTATAGGTCAACGAGCATAACAGTGTAATATATCCAATGTAAACCTATAGAACTACTTGGCTAAATAATCTACATCATAACAAGCCTATTAGAATACAACTCTCTACCCTACAGCAACAGGCATGGAAAACAGGCAAGGCAGCCAAATGCTAAACAGGACCAAACGGTCATAAACAGAATAAAGAATTAGAAAAACACACCCAAAGAATAGCAATCAACCTTATTCATATCTGAATTACCTCTACAAATGCATACAAGAATGGAAGGAAAACAACATGGGTAAAACGGTAAACACACAATACCCCGTTCAAGGGAATTGGTGGAATTTTCCCATAATACACAAAGACTTCAAACGGAAAGGCACAAACCACCTACCTCGAGGTTAGGATATCAATATACATGAACCATGAGTCTTGAATCATCTTATAATGATGTTGATATATGAAAACACACAAATATCTCAACCCATGATAACTCACGGATGTTGAGAAATTGGAAAACAAGGCTCTAGGAGAAGATATAACTCACTGATGCAATTTCCACACAACCAATAGAGTTTGATTCGGAGGACAGATGAAGGCTTAGGGGTTTGTCAAAGAGCTGCGGCTATACGAGTTTTCTTGAACGAACGAGACCTAAAAGAAGATGTTTCTGTCTATCTGACGTGATCCCGGTGCGTTTAATAAAAAAACAAAATACACGGCATGTATATTTTAATTACTCGGCATGTACTCGCCTTTTCTGTACTCCGCATTATGTGGCATTCATGTCACCCCTACAGGGACATGTGTGTGTCCATGACACAACCAGCACACGGCCTCCAGTGGCATCATAGTACAATGCGTGTACTTCGAAAATTTCCAGATTTTCATCTTTTTATAAAAAATGACCAGAAAAGAGAAAACATACCTGAAAAGAAGATTCAGGTTCTTTCTAATTTGGATCGTTTTGATTACACTGAATTAGCAAACCCATGAGAAACATTGTAGTAATGAAACAAATTATTATTAATGAAATATATGTGTTAAAATGAAGAATAAAAAACCATAAAATGAATATAAGTGCATGTCATGTGAACAAAAAAGAAATTTATTGGATGTATAGACTGATGTGGATTTTTCAATAGTAAAACAAACCATTGTGAATAGTAACATGACCATTTCGAATATTAACCAATCCATTAAAATAGTATAAAAACCATGAAAAAAGACAAAGTACATGTAAATGATATTTACCATGAATAAATATAGTAAATATACGTAAACCCACCTTTAAGATCTATGGATTATGATCAAGAGGTTGGAGATTTAGTTCTCTAAATAATTTTTATACTTATTTTGACACTGGTGCCACCACCTATTTAGGTATAGTAATATTTTCTATTCGCACAGTTGAATACATAAAAATATAAGTGAAATTGATTTATTAGGATCACCTCTCAGGACAATAAGGATTGTCTTTTTTTATTTAGATTCATGTGATATCACATGAACCATTATAATTATCCATTATGAACATATTCGTATAGTTTTTTAATGAAACAAACGTTTTACATATCTCTTGAAATTTATTTTCTAGATCAATCAGAAAAGTAAATTCTGCATAGAATTTCATCCCATGTATAAAAAAATATTATTAATAGATAACAACTGAATATTCCATCATATTTTTATATTTCTGTCAAGTTTTTATTTTTATTAAACATTCCTTATCCTTTTATTCACACATAGGGGTGATAATCCTCTTCAATATACAAAACATAAATGACTCCACAATCAAGTAGTTTCTTTATTGAGATAAATTTTTTTCCAGAAATATATTTTCAAAGATCTCTTTATCATCAGTCCCTCTCCTAAGATCCTCATGACCATGTCATGAACTAACCCCCTTGGGCTATTAACCTGGCCATCTGATCCAATGGGTCTATTATACTATGTTGGCTTCCATCATAGAACACCACATGTTTTTACTCATTGGGGAAACATAATTGACTAACAACTAACCCCACATGCCAAGACATGTTATTTTATTGTTATTTTTCCTCACTCACATGCACCCTAGAAAATATCCCATGCGGTAACCCATATTGACATTACTCCATGACTAAAACATTAAACATTGGAAATCTAATCAGGTAGGCTCCCAAAAAATAAAAGTGTACCTTTTTGGAAAGGATTATAACATTTATCCTTTTAAGTGAACATTTCCATGGGTGTGACACTCTTCAAGCCTATAAAACAAAACTCCTTCATTGTGGATACCACACATCAAAATCATTAATTTCTTCTCCACATTAGACAAGGTATTAGATCTGATACGATTGGTCATGAATCGGCCTCCCTAGGTAATGAATCTAGTAAAATAACCCCAATGGGTATCCTACAATACCTTGGTTTATATCCAAGCACACCATATGTTATTACCTACCAAGGTAACTCATCAAACTACTTACTATCCCCATAGGCCAACAAATCTTCCCTAAGTGTGATTTTTCTTCACTAACACAGATCCTATGAAACTTCCAATGAGGACACCCATCCTGATGTTACTCTAGGGTAATCATACAAAGCTATGTTTTTCAAATTTTCTAGGATCCCAACAAGAATGATTCAACTTATTGAAATGGGTTGTAACATTATTCATCAATATATCACTTTTCCATGAGTGTTAGCACGCAAAACAGATATTCTCCTGGAAAAATATTTCTGATAACGTTTTATCTAATACACAGACACACACACATACTTCTCTTCTTATATTTCTCATTTTTTTGTGACATACTAACCTAGGTACCATATTACAGTGACCCAAGACTAAATCCAAATGACCTTAGGCTCACCACCCCATATGGTAGAAGCTATTGACTATAAAAAAGTGTCTAACATTAGTCATGGGGTGTCTATAGCCTCTATATCATAGAAACACAACAATGTAAATAAATTAACAATAAAAAACAGAATAACCAAACTAAATTCCATAAATAAAATATACCAATATCCCATGGTTAACCAAAACACGAATACAATATTGAAACTAGAATAGTAGATATCTCATGAAATAATACATGTCACATTTCTAATGAGAGACCAGAATAACGGCATACCAGAAACTACCAACGGGTCCCAAAAACAAGTCTGTTTGCCTCATCCATGCTCCATCCTAACATAGTGGTACAACATAGATATCTCTCCCTTATCAAATTCTGAAAATAGGAATTCTATTTGGGTACCGATGAGGTACCCATGTATGTTATCAGTACAACTCTATAGGCCACCCCAATGGTGTCTAAAACAATATTCAGTAATTAAAGATGTAAGAGTTTTTATATATAATAAAGTACAATAAATAAGTTGAAAATATTTCATAATAAATTATTATTTATTTAACCAAATAAAATACATGGGTTCCTGAGGACACTAGAACCATCAATACCTTTATTGGAACGTGATAGAGTCTGAAAAATATAACAAAGTGAATAGAAAAATTCATTATGACATGGGATTTCATTATTCACCAAATTTCAATTCATATCATGGTCACTTGTAAACATAGTCCAATTCTGATCTCATGTGCCTAGAACATTGTGTCTAGCATTCCTGGGGTTATTTAGAGAATTATTCCTTGTACCACACTGCGTGGATTTTTGGACTATCAGTACCTATCCCAGACAATAATATGCACAAGACTGAATTTTTCTCAAGAACATCATCACTAGAACCTCGTGGGAATTTAAAGAATCAATCTGTGTCTGACACCCCATTTCTCAAATTTTCATTTATATCACACATATCACATTTAACAAGGTCAGCCAAAATTTACCCTCTAATCAACAACTTACATCGTGATATACCTTTTCATTTAAAAATTCCACCTTATTTATTAACATCAATAACTTTAAATAATGTGAAAAAATAATTACTAGAAATTTATCAAATTTTATTCACAAAAACCATTAAACATTCATTGGTAAAACAAATTTTCATTTATTCCCATTAATAAAAATATTAATAATCACATTAATCAAACAATTTCACAATTCCATTAATATCTCAATAACATAATACCAATAACCCATAAACATCAGAATGACCTCATTAAATTGACTAATTAATAAATTAATTAATTTAACAAAAGATTCATGTTCCAAATATTCTAATTGATATTAAAAAATACAAACATGATATTGAAACTATAGACTATAGGATTTTCAATTTAGACCACAAAACTCATGATTTTTGACGAACAATTGAGAATGGAAATCCCTATATATAAGAAGAATATTCAATTGAATAACATAAAAAGAGATATATATCCAAAAACCAAATCCAAAATTGAACAGAGTTATATCTATCAAAATTTATATTCAAAACTCACTCTAATAGAGTAAAATTGTTCCCTCTTCATATGTAAAGAGATATGAGATAGATAGAAACCTAAATGGGAAGGTGGCACATAAAATAAAGCTGAAGATCAGTTAATTAGATAATAAATTTATCATGAATGGAGATGATAGTGCCTTTAAATTCACTATGGTAACCTAAAAAATGAACGAGAACATTTATTTTCACATTGGTGTGAATTAGGGTGAAGTACATGGGATAATGAATTTTAAAAAAACATAGGAAAACATCTCGTGTGACCATGATATGAATTGAAATTTGGTGAATAATGAAATCCCATCTCGTGTTCCCTAAATGTCTGCCTATCCTATGGGGATGCACATTTAATATCAAGAGGAATAATAGTTTGAAAACTCATGGTCCATCCATTAAATCCATCTCTATCTTGGTTTTTATGGTTTTCTACAGTTGGGTGCACGATTTGGGTAAATTGTGCGCCAACCATGCACTACAAAAACCCCTCAAAACTCCCAAATTTCACCCAAACTCACCAAAGACATTCCTTAAACAAAATATAATGAAAAATGTAAAAACTATTAAATGAAAATGAGCTCGATACATCTCAATAAATGTTCATGATCTTACAAACTCCCCACCTTATGAAAACTCATCCTAGAATAGTAATCTCAACTATCACTATGATTCTGAGGAAAAATGATCTAGAAACTAAGACATCATATCCACTTCACTATCTTGAATTTACACCCAAACATGACAATGTTTCTACATTACTTGAACTATTGGAATCGTATTTTTCTAAATAAAATTTTCACTATGATCCATAACCGATATTCGAGTCTCCACAATGGATGCATCAATCTCAAGCTCGATGTCATCCACATAGATCACATGATAAGGCTCCGAATGATCCGAAAAATTTTGTGACCCATAAAAACTAATATCTCTATACCTTTTGAGAAGACCAAATTAGTACACCACCATCCTGATTCTTTACGAAACATGAAAAGTTTTGAAAAAACTGGGCATCAACATGCACTATCTTAGAATCCTACGGCGCCCTAGTCAATGTGACACTCAAAGGAACTCATGATCACCCCTATAAAATAAAGGGGTCATCAACATATTTTACCATAGAGATTTGGTCTACTATAATCCATGTCCTTATGTTTCCAATTTATCATAACTAGCTCTGATGTCTCCTACACGATACATTTTACCAATAGTTCTGACTCACCACCTCAATATGACATGGTGGTGATCTATATTTCTTACTCTAATGGTCATTAGATGGCACTATATGAATATTTTAATCATAACTATTATCATTTTAGAACTCCAAATTTTCTATGTTATTCTCCCAAGACCCACTAAAAATGATAATTCATTCTCATATCCTATCCTCTAAAAAATGTTTTGTTCATTCTGACATCCCATCATTATTTGGTTGGAAATCCATAGTCAACAATACATGTGTATCAAGTGCCTTATAGAAAAATTTACAAATTAAAAAATTGAAATGAGACCCATGGAATGAAAGTATTCTCTGAGTCAAGCTTTAAATATGGACTATCTACTGAATACAATAGTCTCCAAACAAGTCCACTGATAAATTATCCCGTATAGAATGGAAATATTCTAACATTATAAAAAGGTCCATAATAACACAAATAGTGTCATTATTTTTTTGTAATCATATGGAGAACCACCGTGAAATCCATGGTATCGTCATACCACATCCAATACAAAAATCCATAAAAGGATTTAGTAAACCTCTAGGTCAATGAATCTTGGCCTTTGCCTTTTTATAGTTGCAGAATCATGTCATAAACCATGCTATCTCTTTCTTGATGCTCGACCACTAATACTATCGATGTAAGTCACTACACATTTTTTTAAAACCAAGATTCATCTCCCTCTTTGAGGCATGAAATTCATTAATCATGTCTCCCAAATGATCGAAGGCATAACCACATGATTCCTAAAATAGATGGTGTCATTTTCATCTATAGTTTAATTTAATAATGACTCCACACCTTCAAGGATTTCCCTCAAGGATAAAAACTATGTATTTTAAAACTATATATCTCTAATCCATATAAAGAGTGTATACGTCACTGATACAGATATGATAGTCATATAATCCTAGAGCTCCTGAACCATAACATGAATATCAACTAGAAAATTCAACAACATTCACTCAGATCTAGACTCACAAAATTTCTAGGTCCTTACTTTCCTTTTTAAATCATGATAAATTATTTTTACCTTCCCAAAAATATATACTACCTCAAAATAAAATTACATTATATAATAAAACCACCTATTATATCAAAGTTTCAAATCCCTTTATGAAAATATATACATTATGAAAATGTGATCAGTAAGCATAGTAAACTTTTCTCCCAATAGATAATGTCTACAACACGTCAATGCATAAACCACTATAGCTATATCAATGTCATGTGTTGGGTATTTCTATTCACGTGGCCTCAATTTCCATAATCCATATTCCAGAAATCAATCTCTTGACATCAAAACATACATATGTATTGTCATAGAAGCATCAAAAAACATTATATACACCTCCCCTGGCTCAGTTAGGATCATGATAGATGTCATTTTCATGTAGTCTTTCATATCCTAAAAATAATTGTAACATTCCAATGACCATTCAAACATTAGTACTTTCTTGGTAAAGCTTGAATGATGTTCTTTCAAGAGGAAAATGTCATGGATGAACATCTGATAATAACATACTAACACCAGAAATCTATGAATATTTAAAACATTCATGGGCTTCTCCAAACAAACAAATGCCTGCTCCTTCTTTGGGACCTCTTACATACCTTCCTCTAACATTATGTGACCTGATATATGTAACTAATTTATTAAAAACTAACACTTATATATCATGTTTTACAAATGATTCCCTCTTATTGTACATAGTATGATATTAATATAGTGTTCAGGATCATCATGAGTCTTGGATTACACAAAGATGCAATCCAAAAACACTACCCCAAATGATCAAATTATGGGTGTAATATTCTATTCATCGAGGCCATAATAACTAAAAGTGTGTTTTTCTTCCCAAATAATTACAAATTAAACATATAAATACCATACCTACTTATTAAATTAATCTAAGGAATGTTAGATTTTCAAAATTCCAACTGATGGTACCTTATTCTCAAGTAAATCTTAGATAATACGGAAGCTCACCTCAACTTGTTCGAATGAATTTTGATACATGGAAGAGGATATCAGCTTTTCACTATCATCCATTTCAATTTATTGTAATCAAATAATAAACCTATAGTCACAAAACATTCTTATAAAACAATACTGGATAACCCCATGGATGTGTATGTGGATCGATTAAACCATTTTCTATCATATCTTCTTGTTTATCTTAAATATCACGATTCTCTATTGGTGGCATTCGTTATGGTGGAATATAAACAAGCTCAACACATGGAATGAGCTCAATCATAAATTCCACATATCTCTCATGTCCAAGAACTAAGAAGTACATAGGAAAATTATCTTATAACCATTCTACTATGAGTGGAAATACATAATTCATCAAACCCCTATCATATAAAAAAATACTAGAAACCTAGGTGGTTCGCTCCCCTAGTTGTTGATGAATTGGCCTGGCATGGATCATCGTGATATGCAACACTCCTTGGTGAACATTATTATCTCCCTCTGGAGTTCAAAAAGTCATGATCGTATGTTATAATTCTATACGAGCTCGATATGATATCAATCATTCCATATTCAAATTCATGAAAATTATTAACATATCATGGATATATAGATCCCAATAAAAATGGTACTCCAAAATGTTGAGAGAACACCCCTTTCACAAACAGATGACTTTCACTCATACTCCCAATTGTTTATCAATCATCAAAACACCACTCAAAAACTCAATCATCAGACTCAATCAATTAACATGTTCTTTTGATACAATGTAATGAGAGGAACACATATAAATTAAGGCACTATAAAGAGTATAATATACAAGAATAGTTCCTCTATCTTTCGGTGGTGTTTTCCTGAAATCTCTAAGAATAGGTATAACTACCTTGAAAAATCCTACCTCTCTTACCAGGGATGTAGTATATGTCACCTAAACTATAGTACTCCACTAATATGGGATCTATTTTCCAAAAGGCCAATGTACACTGCCTCTACTTCCATTGATATTAGAACTCCAACAACAAGACTAATGAGGCACATGAGATCCCCATCCAGAACATTGAATCTATCTATTTCCACCATCACCTCACATTTTTCATGGATTCCTACAGAACCATTGTAGATTTCCTATCATACCATAAGATCCAAAATAAACTGATGGCTATGGAAAATTTCTACAAGAGTGACCCAACATACATCACTAGTGATAGAGTGGTCGATTAACGTCATGTGTAACTTATGGTTCCCCCTGACCACACTTCCTACTATCACCGTAGAAGAAATTTTCATAAATACACTTCATACTCTTGGATGAATAACTTGATGTTCTTAGAAATAAATCCATCTACATTCCAATGGAATCCTCTTTCTGGTTCAAATAAAATGTTAGATCCTAATACCAAACATTAGAAAACATTTTCATCCAATATATATTTACATGGGACTTAATCTCACACATAACCCCATCATGAAAATGTTTTTCTGTAGTAGTCTCATCTCCTAATAGTTTTGGAGACAAGAATTAAAAATTAGTAAATATCTCATAATATTCCATTGAGGACATATTCCCCTAGTTCAACCTCATAAATTTAGTTATCATACATTGGATGGGGGTCTCAGGGTAAAATTATGTTATGAAATTCTTTTGGAATTCCTCCAACTCCATATTTTCTAGTTATTAATCCCAATAATGGATGTCCCTAAAACACATATCCTAACCATGTATCAAGTAAGAAACATAATTAACTCTCATTTTATAAATACTCACCAACTGGCCTAGAATCATTAGTATAGACTCATGATAAAGCTCGGCTTCCATAATTCCACGACCAATATTAATCATCAAAGGGTGTTGCAAATGAAACGCTCATGTCAGGTTTGAAATACTCTTCAAAATATATCCTATGTATCTTTCCATCAGATCCCTGGAGAGAATAATGTTCCCTTGGAAATTATATCCAAATTCCTACGTGAAACAATCATAGCCTTAGGTTCCACTATTGAAGGAACATTTTCAGCCAAGTCCTCATATCATCCTATCAAAAATCATCATCATGTAGAAATTACTCTACTATTCCTAACACACAACATAGGGGACATTATACAGAATTATCATACATAAATAATAATGATTTACATCTTGTCATAACAATTCATCCCACATACGTCGCTACACTGTCAATACCAAGGCACATCACAACCCCCAACCATCCCTCATCTTGGTTAATGATAACATAGGGTAAACACATTCTCATTAATCCTATTTCTCATTAGACACCCATTCTCAGAATTTTTCATCATTTTACAATTTACAATTCAGATTAGTCACTTTTATCAGTTTAATTATCGAAGAAAAGAAAAATATTACAATTTCAATAACCTACCAAGAACCTACTAGTCGGTGTGTGCCAAAAAATCATGCTTGATACAATAATTCCTGAGTTTTTAGAATGAATAATTCATAAAAAAATATTCCTCCATAATAGGAAATGAGTTAAATCTCATGAAATATCAACCGAAGTAGTCACATCACACAACATGTGGATCACATGAGGTGAAATAACATCAAAATTTAACAACATGCATCAATAAAAATGATCCCACCATGCGAACATGGATTTTATCACCATCTAGGGGGTACCTACTACAATGAATGATATATTAATCAATGAATGACTCATCCTAATCTCTTATCAAATATTATCAATTATCAGGACAATAGAAAATATAAATATAATCCATTTGATTTCACTTTTTGACATCCCAACCTGGATACTTCTTGACGGTTCCCCGAACCTGTTAACCACATGACCTCAAGCATTCTTTCCCATAATCCAGAGCTTTCAGACTAGAAACAATGGTCGAAAATCAGTCACAGTGACATTATACCCTTTTTATCAAATAATATCAATATTGGAAATAAATATACATTATCCAACTAAATAACTAAAATTACTTTCATAATAAAAATATACATGTATCACATGCTGAAGAAAAATAAAAAAAAAATATAAAAAATATATATATGGCATAGCATAACATGTGTAAAATGTCTAATGAAAACCCACAATAAAGACACACTGAAAACTCCTAGTGGGCCGCGACACAATGTTTTGTTTCTAATCTATGATCCATCCCAACACATCAATCTAACAAATGAAACATGCCCTTATCATATAATGAAAATATTATTTCTATTTAGGTATCGATTAGGTTTCTTGAGAAGGGTATGATTATGACACTATATGACACCAACAACAACATGGAAAATAATATTCAATCAATTACTGTGTATAAAATTGTATAAAAGAAAATTATAAAAGAAGAATGATAATTAGTTTACTTAATAAATTATTCATTATTTAACCACATAAAATCATCAGGTTTCCAGGGAAACCAAAACCATCAATATAAAATTTGGTCCACATCAGAGTCTGAATAATATCTCGATGGAAAAATTATAATTCACCATCACAAGGTATTTTATTATCCATCTCATTATAATTAATAGCAATGCCACTTTGAACCACAGTCTTATTATAATATCATGGGTGTATAATGTTGTGTGTATCTCCCTTGCGGTTATTTAGAGCATCATTCCCTCTCCAACACTGAATGTGTATTTGGATCATCAATACCTTTCCCTCATAATAATATTCACAAGCATTAATTTGGGTCTATAACATCATGGATTGAACACTATGTGTATTTGGATCATTAGTCTGTGTACCACACCCCATTTGTAGATAAATAAGTTATATCATTCAAATCACCTTTGATAATTTTCTCAATATTAACCCTCTAATCAACAATTCATAGAATGATATACCTTTTAAATTATGGATCAAAAAATATAATTCATAACTTTAATCAAAATGAATAATGTGAATAATTCATAATTAATCCATTTATCAATATTAATTTACAGAACCTATTAAACAATTAATGGTATGCCAAAAAACCCTTAATTTTCATTAATAAATCAATTCATATTCACATTAATCAACTAATTTCACAATTCCATTAATTCAACTTTTTAAATAATCCTAATATCCCATCAATTTCTTAATCACCACATTCCAGTAATTATTTAAAAAAATTAAGTAATTGGATTCAATATTCAATTTCCAAATATGAAATTTGAAATTACCCACCACATACAGGCAATTGTAAATGAAGAATACAAATTTTCAATTTAGGTCACCTACCAAAAGATCTTTTATTGACGTCTTCCAATATAAATACCTAAATGGAAGAAGAACATTCAATGGAATAATGGTGAACGATACCTATATGCAAAAACTAAATAAAAAATAAAACAAAATTTGATCCATCAAAATCCAGATCCCAACCCCATTAAAATATAGTAAAGCTATTATCACTTTATTGGAAAAGAGATATAGGAGAAAGAGTAAGACAATCAGAAAGGAATCACATACCAGAAAGGATAGACATTCATAATTTTATATTCAATGTGTCCATAACATGGGTCCTAGAGCCTTGGATTCCTTTATAGAACCTACAAAAATATAACAGTACATTAAGGGTTGTGTTGGATTGAATGAGGGTGAAGGACAGGTTGTTAGGGAATTTTGAAAGAAAAAATTAAATAAAAACCTCATCCATGCACATTTTCCTGGGATGGGGGACATAATTTTCCAAATCATCTTCCTTTCATATGTGCCTCTTTTATGTGGGTGCACATTTTAAAAAACTGTGCACCAAACATAAATTCCATCTCTATTTGGGGATTCACTATTTTCTAGGGTAGATCACATATTTTGGAAAATTGGAAGCCAACCATGAACTTCCCAAAACCCCTCTAAAAAGATTCTAATTTCACCCAAACACACCCATGATATACAACAACCAATGTATAACAAAAATAGAGGAATGAGTAACTATAACTGATGTTATGATTTCACTAGATAATGTGAGTGTAATAAATCTATATTCTTATTAATGTATGAATAGTTTTTACCACTATTTATACCTCTCATCTAGTCATACATGTTTTACAATATAGTTATAGATATCTAGATTAAAATTTCCTAAAAGAATTATCATGAAAATATTTATGATATTTGTGTTATTATGGACTAAAAATAATCAACAAAATTACACATACAAATTCAATCAATAACTTCATAAAGAAAACATGAAAACCAAATTCTCTTATAAATGAATCTTCCATCACGGAACAAAACAATATGTTCTGATATGAAATCATGAAATTTCATAAAAAATTATTACAGACAAAATTCATCGATTATCTATGAGATATGAAGGAATTTAATCATACTTTCATAAATGTTACAATATTGTGAGGCCTCGAAAGATGAATATTTTGTTCAAATTTTCATTGATAGTCAATGGTATAAGACCATTTAGAATAATATAGACAAGTTCTTGTGTAAGATCTACTCTTTTTTGAGATACTTATCTGTCTGATTTTTTTATTATATTTTTTTGTTGTGTTTTATAAAGGACCCCAAAACACCCTAAGAGAGGAGGGGTGAATCATGGTCTCAACTTTTCATTATGAAGTTAAGTATCATGTTCCCACATTTTATGGAACTTTTTAAACTTGTATGATGGAAATGTGTAGTAATTAAAACCTTTACATGTAGCTATAAACACAAAATTTTTACTTGTATGACCACTAAGGGAGAGTACAAAAAGATTACACTAATAGTGTTTCAGTTATACCACAATTCACTATTGTTCACTGGATATGGAATAAAAATGATCAGTCAAAATCACTATGTTCTATTAATTCTTCTATTATAATATTTTAGGGATAGTTCACTACGACATTCAAAACATTTTCGTCGACTCCCCTAGCTCATTGCTTTGAGAGAAGTCTAACTCTATTTATCGACATAAAGGTTTCTTCAATAGTTTGGTATTAAATTTATTGTCCTTGACATAGAACAGGACTCTTCTTGCACCATATACATTATTTGAGGCTCTCTGAATTCCCCATCACATTAGACATTGTTTATCAATACTTCCTTTCAAGAAGAACCTTCGCAAAGCTCCCTTCCTTCGAAAATTCAACTACCTTCGCAAAACAAACTCCTTCCTGAAGATCACTGCGTCAACATGGAATTCCCCATTAGCACGAAGAACCTTTTATTCAAAATATCTAGAATCAGTCAAGATAATTTTTTTCTTTTCATGATACACAATCTTTCCTAGAATTTTAGTTTTTCATTGCTCCAAAGGCTTCATGAAATAAGGGTGATTCCATATTTTCTTTGCAAATATTAGATGTAAGTGAAAAGGTGTTGCCTTATTTTTATAGGCTCAGTGTTCATGGTGATCCATCAAATCCATTTCAATTTTTATATATAATTATAATATTTTCTTGGGGATCCCCCCTTCACGATGCTCTACTAAAATTTTACATAGTCACATACCTCACCGTCAAAAAATCGTGTAGCCATGATGCTCTTGATTTTTCATTCTTAAAGATCAGCATCTCAATTAACAATTCCCCACATATATATGATCATCAACTGATTATTTATGAAACTAATTCCATTAAAATATTCATAAAGTGTATATTCCAGAAAAAAACACCTTCTCAATTATAGCATCTTCCTCTATATTTTTGACCCAAAAATATGGCAAACACTAGGAAGCGATGTAGCCTTAAATAATATCTTCATCATGTAATTTGAGATCAGTTTCTAGTAAAAAGAATTTATCATACATTTGAATATTGATAAAAAACACAATACATACTCTATTTCTATAGAAAAAAATCCCTAGTTCCAATAATATCCCCCTTTTTGTATATTGGAAATCTGTAAATAAATTCAATTAAGGACCTGACACAACAAAAACCAAACATGCATGAAAAAACTCATATAACACTCTAAGTCTAAATGAGAAATTATTAGTTTAGAAAAAATTAGGGGTTTCATTAATTGAGTTCTAGTGTCAGTAAATTCATAATGATGCCCAAGAAATCGTTTAACCAAGTCATAAATTCTTTACATGCCCTAACAATTTTATTCATGACATGTATTCTCATGTTCCCCCTTTTCCACTCATCATTTTCCAGCAATGGGAAAAAATATTTCATTTTATACTTTTTTACCATTGAATTTATATATTCTACCACATTTTTATTAATCCTAATATACGTAATATTAACATGTTGAGATCTAAAACATACCCCTAGATCATATATCCCCCATAAAATTGCATCACTTCCATAAAAAAATAATTTAGTTAAATCAACTAGGGTTGGGGAATCCTTTTAACCCCCTCATAAACGTTAAGGTGGTAAAAACCTATTTTTAAAATGTCTCTTCTTGAAAAAATGTGCTGACAATTGCTTGGTCATAATTCTAGCCACTTGATCATTAGTTCTAACATGATCTATTTTAATCATGGATTATTCAAAATTCATCTTGATTAGGTGTTATCTTTTTTTAATAATTTAATATTATAATTCTGAACATGTTTTGTCGTACGATCAATTGCTCTCTTATTATCACAGCAAATTGTGATTGGTTGCTTCACCACATCACCAATATTAGAAAATTGTTTCTTCATCCAAAGTATCTGAGTGCAAGCCTTTATAGTATAGATATACTCATCTTATGTAGTACTAAAAGAAGTACATTCTTATTTTTTACTCAACCAGCCAACAAAATTCATGCCAATAATTAATGCTCCACCACTTTTGGAGTTTTTAACAACATCATATCCATCCCAGTCAGCATATTAAAAGCTGATAGTTCACTATCCATTCCTACAGCAAAGTATAATCCATAATTTTGAGAACGTTGAATGTACCTCCTGATTCTTCTAATTGTCTCTATATGCTCTTCATTTTAATTACTCTGAAAGCACGCCACTAAGAATGTTACAAATACAATATCTCTCCATGTCGCAAACAAGTACAATAGGATTCCAATGATTATACTAGACATTTTAGGATATACATATGACCAATATTCATACATTACCAGTTTTTTTACCATCCCCAATCGAGGTCGACATGGTTTGGAATCATTCATATTGAATTTATTCAACAACTCTCCAACATAATATTCTTGGGAAATAAAAGTGTATCCTTTTCAATGAATCACATGCATCCCTAAAAACTATTTGAGCTCACCAATCGTAGTCATTTTATATTTTGATTTCATGATATTGGAAAAATTCCTCCACATATCTCTCCCTATTTCTACTACAAATAGTATCTTCTACGTACACCAATTCTATGAACAGATTGTTATAAGAATATAATATATAGAAATTGTGAATCACTGATCATTTAAAATGAAGCATCCTAAGATAATTATAAATTTGTTAGCACCATGCTCGTGGATTCTATTTCAGACCATATAGTTCCTTCTTCAACTTGAAAACCTTTATTTCATCACTACCAAGCTTAAATACCACTAGTTATTCAATGTATACTTATTCTTCAAGAACAAAATTTAATAAAGTTGTTTTGACATTCATTTGATACAGTTTGTATCCTATTTGAATATTCCAGTCATGCAAATTCCTGACTGACTCTAGTCTCACCACTGGAACAATTTTTATTCAACATAAACACCTTCATCCTATGAATATTCTTTACACACCAATTATGTCTTCTTTCTGATCACATTACATTGAATATACAATTTATTCTTAATGATCCACATTGTACCAATCACATTGTTACATTCAGGTATTGTAAGAAGATATCATTTTAGGATCTTATCAATTTGATATAAATCTTCATTAATGGCTTTAACCCATGACTAATCCTTTTAATATTCTTAAAATGTAGATGGTTTCACAATTGATACGAATTAATATTTTCCATATTTCTCATTCCACTTTTTGTGTGGATATTTTCAATCCCCAATGATATTCAATTGATAAATCTATTCTCTCATGTTTCTCCCATGATGATTAGAATGATATTCTTCTATAGGGTTTCCTACTCACATTCTTCTTCCAAATTAACATCTTATTGTGACCCCTAACTGTTTTTAACAACTTACACATCATTTTAATTTGGATCTATTCCATTTCCATATTCTTCGCCATATTCTATCATATAAACATAAGAATTAAATGAAGCATTTGTGTCCATATCGTCAATGATCATCACACCAATACATTCCATAAATTTTCCAAGATGACTATTGAAGTATTTTTAGGCTTTGATCTACAATAGAAATTCAAGGAAAATTCCTTCATCTACAACATCACTATACTTCCCATGATTTAATTCGTTATTTTTAATGAAACATTTACTTTTGAAAACCAAAAAATGATTCAATAATGGATTCCATTCATGTCACAACTCATATACTGTCTCCATTTCTCCCATCTAAAGCTCTATTGAATTTTGTTTATACATTGTATCTTAAACAAATTGTTTCTCGGAATGATGATTGATACAACTCTCAATTATCACAGCTCTATCCATATTTTTTACATAATGATTCATTCAATCAAAAACACCATTTTTGGGGGTTCTCATAGAATCCACCTCATGTTTAATTCTATGTTTCAATTGGTAATTTTCAAACTCAATGGATTTGTATTCCACTCTATTTTCAAACTGTAGATCATTGATTGATCTTCCTATATCATACTCAACTATTCATAATTACAATTTCATGCAATAAAGTACTTGTCATTTATTATATATAACCATTACACAATCCATTATACTATAATCATGAATGATAATAATTATGTATGTTTCTCTATTTGTTCTAGCATCATTTATCAGACCATGTACTTATTTATGGATTAGATCAAGAAGAGTTGATGCCATTTTATTCTATGGTTGATATGATCTGCAAACCAAAATCTATTGTGTTCATGAATCACAAGTATTTTCACATTCACACTTCAGATTGGGGATATTCATGACTATATTCAACATTGATAAATATTCCCTGTCGTGTTGATTATTGTCACCCAACCTTTGGATCAACAAGTTGTTTTCATATTCAACTTTAATGTAGAAAATATTCTCTTTACTGTCAACCTAATATAAGTTTACATTTCTTACATAATTTAATTATATAATTCCCTATCCTTCAATTTATAGTGAACCCATTTTGATTTAATGTTCTTATAATTCCAGAGTCAAATAGTTGGCTCACACATATGACCTTATGGCCCAAACCGTCCACATAAATAACTTCAGATTTCTTAATCTCATCACTTGCTAGTTTAGTAACCCCATTAGTTTTGATATCAAAAACACCATAATTACCCTACTTGAATTTTCCATTAACCCTTTTATTTACATTCCTTAGAAATTATACAAGTCCGATCATACGGGATGAGCATCTGCTATCAAGAATCCCGGTGCTACTATTCAAGTAGCTTTGAAAGCGACTTCAGCAAGATCGTATTTCTCGATATTCTTCATTACATTACATGAAATATTATATTAATAAAGGATTAATATATAAATTAAAATCTATTTTACATGTTCACAGTTTCATCATACTCATACTCTTCTTCAATAGGAGAGGAACTATTTGTAAGAGAAAAACATTCTGGTTGACGAGTACTGGCTTATCTCTGAGTTTTGGGTAAATTGATCATGCCATTCCTTTTCTTGTAATAAATATATTTATGTCCAATGTTATATTATTTAATACAATATCCATATAAATTATTTTATCTATAAGAATATGGATATGAACATACGGCTTCCCCTTATTTATCTTTGATCTTCCTTGAGCACTGATAGGTAATGTTCTTAACTCTATCATAATGAAAACATACTGTGGGAAGCATACCTTATAATCTAAAATTACATCTATTGACTTTTGAGGAATGAAGAGAAATAATTTTATCATACTCATTATCTTCATCAAACATTTCCCCATAAACCTCAAGTTTTTCCTTGGATTTGAAAGCCATTTCTTTGCAAACTCGATTCATTGATTTTTTTTGACTCTGATTTTATACTCAACCAGACTACTCATTATAATATCAGTAAATAGTATAGATGATGCCTTTCTTCAAGGTTTGACAACATTTCATTTTAGATAGGTGGAATCCTTATTCTTATTTTCCTCACAATGTCAATGTCTTTGATTTCCTCCCCATGTCAATGTATAGCTTCATAAACATTAGTAATTTATTATAAATGTATCTCCATTTTCATCTATATACATTTCAATTCATCAAATATATTGTGTACAACTTCAAGTTTTTCCTCCTTTACTTTTCTGTCTCCATCATAAATAACTCTAGTAATTCCTTCATAGACTTTTCTGAAGTTCAAATCATTAACTTTTGATATATTTGATTAGAATGATCTGCAGTGAGGGCATTCTATTCTTTTGAATCTCCATCGAGTATTTTCCTATCTTTATCAGTCATAGGCATCCATATTATATCAGTGACCAGTTTTCCATATGCAGTGGGAAACAGTACTTCTATTCCACTAGATCATATATGAGACCATATCATGTACTTCCATGTAGGAAAGTTACATCCATCAAAGTAGAGGAATCACGTAACATTAACTAAATTATCCAAGATAACAATGATGGATACATTTGTCACCAAAATCTTGTACCCTCTAATACCACATAAAGCACCCTAGAACACCTTGAGATGGGAGGGCTAAATCAGGGTGTTAATTTTTTATTCACAAGTGAGGGATCATGTTCCCACATTTTTAGGAAATTGTGAAACTATCCTGGTAGTAATGTGTAGTAATTAAAACATTCACAAGCAGCAAGACAACACATCAATTTTACTTGGTTCACCACTAGGGACTAGTCCAAAGATAGTACACAGATAGTCTGTCTTCTGTACCTAAATACATTATTCTTCACTAGATGTAAAATACATAATTTTTCTTAATGAAACTATATTACAGGAACACTACCTTTTCAACAATTTTGGTATATCTCACTACGTCCCTCAAAACACATCCACTGACTCACCCTATCTCACTAATTTGTGATAAATCCAACGCAGTTTATCGACTTGATACTCACCTCAATGGTTTGGAATTAAAGTCAGTGTCCCTTTTTTATCATGAGAAATTTCTTTCACCACATACCTGAATTGATGTATTCTAAAATACTTGTCCTCTTAAACATGATGTTCAAATATTCCATTCATGTTTATCCATACCTTCGCTAAGGTAACAACATTTGTGAAAAAAACATTCGTTAAGTTCACTAAATCCACTTTTAATGCATCATCATTGCGAATAATGTTTTAATCTAAATAATTTTCATTATTCAATAACAATGTAGTATTTTAATGCTGATCAAGCTCTCATTGAATATTAGTTTCTTTGAGATCCCTAGGATTCATGAAATCTGGGAGATTCTGGATTTTCCTTAGAACCATTTGTAGTTATTGAAGAGGGGTATCTTTTTATTTATAGTCATAGTGTTCACAATTCCCCACAGCCTTGATCATGATTTCCCGATTTATTAAAAATATATTCACAATGCTTCTCCCTTCACAATGCTCAACTAAAATTTGACATAGTCATGGAGCTAACCATTAACACATTGCGCAATCATGATCCTCTTTTTTCCATATTTTGAAAGATCACCATATCTTTTAAGGATGAATCACATATTAAGGATCCTCATCCTAGCCTTTATGAATCTCATGACTTAACCATTTTCATGATTTTTATTATTCTTGAAAATGTACCTTCATGATTCTAGCCACTTCCTCCAGATTTTTTACCCCAAAAATTTGGATAACACTGGGAATGAACACCACCTTCAATACTGTATTACTATTTTACTATAAGATCTCTTTCATGGAAAATAACATGATCTTCCATGTGAATATTGGCTACAAACACATAAAAACCTCCATTCCCAAGAAAGAACATCCCTGGTTCAAAAATTTTCATCATATATATCTGTTATTTGATTAATCAAAGTTTCAGTTTCTGAGAAAATTTGGGAAAATCAGAGGGGACCCACATAGAGATCCTTGTTTGGGAAAATTAATTAATTTTTATGGATTTATATATTTTTGAATTAATGGAGTCCAAGTATAAATGTGTTATTTTTTTCAAAATTATAGGGTATGTTGAAAATATTTAAAGGGGTCAGGTTGATTAATGGGGAAATGGGATGACAAACAATATATAGAAAATTTACCCACCTGGTCAATTGATTACACGCCATGTAATGTTTCAATTTTTTAATAAAATAATTCCAAATATATTGGGTTTTAGGATAATTCCTTTATAATTAATTATATTATGTGTAAATACATTACATGTTGTGTAATTCACACAACATATCTTTTAACATATGATATACGGATAAATACTATTCTATTTCCAGATCAACTTTTCATATCTACCTTAGTAAATATTCCAGTCAAATTTAGAGTGTGAGTGTCAACCATCCTATGGGAAGTCCCGTTTACATGATCAGCCCATGGGATGTATTTTTTTGTTATTTTTTTATCCTCCCTCCCTTATCGTTCAATCCTTTTTGGTCAAATACATTGACAATGTGAATTGTTGGTTATCATATTCATAATTTTTAATATATGTTTCTCTTTGATACCATCTAAACATTCTTCCTCAATGGAGTTTTTTTGTTTGAAGCATTTTATTTATGTTAGTTAAGGGTATGGGATCTAAATATTAAACTAATGGTTTGATAATTGAATTGTTTATTCAGTATTTTGGTTGTTCCAACATAACGTTTTACAAAACCAATTACTTATGAATGGGATTATTTCATGGAGTCATTTGTTTTAAATTAGCTTCTAACAATGGTTATGGATACCCATTGGGTGAGTAGACCATGAATATAATTGAATCAGCTAATGGTTTAATACAAGTTTTTCATGACATGAGACCTTACATGATTTCATGATATAAAATCCCTAACTTGTTTCTTAATATTTATTATCATGACTGCTAATAAATTGTTTTTTAATTGAACGTATTATATGAAATATAAATGTCCATTTTCATAATTAAGTTTTAATATTTATGATGTGATATTGTGATAGCCATGCTATATAAAAGGACTTGTGTTCCATTCTGAAATGTTTATATATCAGAAATGATCTTGGAACATGAAAACATATATGTCAATCTGATGATATTGAAGAGGATAGGACATGTCCTATAATGTAACTATTATAGAGAGTGGGCTTTACCCAATCCCATGTTGTAATTATTATAGGTAATTATCTATGATGTTAAAATGCTTATAATGATTTCAGTAGAATTGGTTCAATTATACTATAGATATATGTTGGTGGTAAGATGGTTTATAAGTCATTCCCCAAGATATTATAGCATGGTGCTGAATTAGGTTATTTTACCATTATTATATGAAGGTAGCTGGCATGGGTGAAAGATATTGTAATGTCCAAAATATTTTCCACGTATTTTTTTAATTATAGGGAAATATTATGAGACCACAAAATTGACGACCCATGATTCCACAACATAGTGTGCCTGAAATGAATTTTTGAATAATTTTTTGGTACGTTCAGTAAATGCGTGAGCAACATTTTGGAACTTTTCAACTGGTGTTCGGAATTGAAATCTGAGGACACCCTTAAACTCATAGTGCCAATTTTCTCTTAGGGAGACCATCACCACGAACATAGTAGGTCAAGGGTGGAAGGTTATTTTCTGGAATTTTGTGTGTGAGTTAAAAAAAATAACAACTTTGATTTTATATTAATGAAATATTCCATTTGAATTTAGTGGCAGGGACCACTCGAGCTTGAAACCCCTTATTAATGGGAGGGATATCTTTGTTTTACCCAACTTAATGAGCCAAATTTAACTTATTAATTAATAATATTAATTTATTATGTTGACTCCCCACCATTATTGAGGTTGGTAAAATTGTTGGCGAATGTGAGTCTTGGAGAAATATCCTACAAACAATGAAACTCTCTAACAAAATACTTTCTTCAGATGAAGAATGAGGACGACGCACGAGCCCAGATCAGGAATGTGTTGCGAAAAATATGAATGCCAACGTCCCCTTCATCGGCTTCATATTCTTCCTCACTCATTCATGAACGAGCAAAAGGTACGGGTGTGTTTAGGTTTGTCCTTCATGGATTTATGATGGAAGCTTTCTTCTTGATGCTGGATGCTGTCAGTCTAACGCGGAGAGAGCAAGCCAAACAAACATGGTTTGATCCCTCCACATCATTATTGTTAATGTGTTCTTTACAGACTATGATGACAGTGGCATCACAACCGCACCACCGAAGTAGACCACAGTGGATAAAGGTGGAAGATCACACCAAGTCTATTGCATGGAACCAGGGTGGCGTGTGCCCTAGCCACCGGTAGCAGAGGAGGTCATGGGCCATCAGCCATGGTAGTGAGATAACAGAAGCAGGCATGCCAGCCGACTGTGTGGAGGTAGAACAGCGTGTGACAGTGATGCTGGTTGATCAGGAGGTGGTGGCCCTCACCCGACCGGCCGCATGGCGAAGTGGTGGCACACGTCTCCACCACCGGAATAAGAGACCATGGATACATGGATGTGGCGGAGGCCAATGGTTGGCCAACACCCGGCCGACCATGGAGGATAGTGGCATCGTCACGCCGCTGGGAGGAGGACAGACTGGAAATTAGGCCGGCCGCGACAAGCCGAGAAGGACCGCTCTGGCGGGTCCTGTTCACTGGACTATGGACAGTTCCAGAAAACCGGGGGGTGGTGACTCCCCCTAGGTGTTAGGTTGGGCCAACCCCACCCCAAAAAACCACCCAGCTGAATGGACCGCACCACAGTGGGCCGCACCCACCGGGCTGCACCCAACGCGGGCCACCCCCTTCATCGGCCCAACTCGTATTGGAACAGGCCCACCGGGACTGACCCAGATTGAGTTGGGTAGGCCCATGCTGAGTCGGGCCCAGTTGGACCGGACTCGAGCCCATCCAGACCCAAATAAGCCTTTGTGGCCATATCATGAGAACCAGGTGTCCAATTGAGAAACTGTCTGTGGCACCGATATCCTTGGATCTATAAAATCCTTTTTGTATACTCCACTTGAGTATTTGATAATGTTGGAGTATGGTTGGGTGGGATGAAACCTGAATCCAACCGGGCCCTCAGAACAGAAATGCTAATAACTTACATACTGAGCATCTGATTGATGCGTCGTCTTTAGCGTTGGGTCCCTTACGACATGGTGAACCTTTTGAATACTTCTTCGTGGGACATCTTGGTATTTTAAGTATCAACCAATTGATTGATGAGTGGAACCTCCCGAAATCAAGCATGCTTTTTGTGATAACCCTGTAGCTAGCTGTACTTGAAAATTATTTAGATACTATGTAGATCAATGCTAAGAAAGCATATGTGGGTCAGTGAAAACTGATCCTGTGTGGGTCAGTGCTCAACTATCATGTGTGGGTCAGCACATAATGATCTTGTTTGGGTCATCTCTAGATCCTGTGTGGGTCATCATCGATCTTGTGTAGGTAAAAAAAGCCTCTCAATGAAGTAAGATGATCTAGTAATATAACTAATCATTTTTACTTCTGCACATAAGTTATACCTTTTGTGAGCTGAGTCTATTCCTTTGTGGTACTTACCATCATGGTATTCTCTTGTGTGGAGTTAGCTTTGTGGTAACTACCTTCATGGTATTCTTCTGTGTGGTGTTACCTATGTGGTACTTACCTTCATGGTATTATTATTTGTGATGTTACCTTTGTGGCACTTACCTGTGTGGTGTTACCTTCATGGTATTATTTCCTTCGTGGAACAATCATGTTTTTGGCTAAAGTTTCAGGCCTTGTGTATCCTCATAAATGAGATGGGAATATTTGATAACTTATGTATATGTATGTGAATATACCTATGTATGGTTGAATGTTGTTTTCATAATTTGTGGATTATCCTTTGTGGATTCTGAGAGACCTTAGGGGGTCTCGAGGTCCCTACTCAGTATAGTTATACTCACCCCTGCACAGGCTTCACCCGAACATTGTTTTGTCTTGTGCAGAGGATGGAAAATGTTGATCGAGGTTGAGGGTACCAGTAATAGAGGTTGCTCAGAGGTGAAAATTAGATGAGACGATCTATAGATCCAATCATTCGAGAGTTGTACCTACCCTTCAGGTAGGGTCCATGGTGGGTGTTCACATGATTTGTTTTCAATTTTACTTGTACTTTCTAGTTGGGCATGTATACTGGCCCATATAATTACTGTACACACTTTTTAATATATATTTTACTTTGTGTAAGTATCTTGTTGTGTGCTTGGTTGTGTTAGTTTACAGGTTATAAAGGGAATGACTTCTCAGTTTAGGGATATTCCTTTCTTGTGCTAGTCTCCATCCCCTGGCCTATGGAAGGCGGGCTTGGGGTAGTCACAGAACGTGCCCTGGGGGAAAGGTCGTGACAAAGTGGTATCCGATGAGTTTGGTCCTACCAAAGAAATAAGGCTCTAATTTTTTCTGTGTGGTAATAGTTTTATGTTTTATGAGTGTGGTTTTCAGTTTGGTGAATCTAGTGTCAGTGTGGTGGACAATGTATCCATACACCATGACCCTGATTTTTGATTTTTGACTTAGTGCACAAAAAAACTGACTGTCTGTGTGTTTTGGAAAGTTTTTTGTGTGTTCAATTTGAGTCATCTCACCTGGTATAACTTATTGACCACGGTGCACCTATTATTTTTTAGGATGCCTCCATGTAGACAGCCATCTAGGGTTCTAGGTAGCGTACATGAGGACAGAACACTAAGCAACGAGGCTTCGGTGCAGGGCCCCCTTACAGCAGTTGTACCATCGGTTGGTGTAATAGTAGCACCACTCCCGTTGGGCAGTCGATTCCACCAGCTCTAGCAGTAGAGGGTGCATGATGCTTGAGCGCATTTCAGGAGTTCCTGTTCTAAAGGCCACCAATGTTATGGGGTGAGAAAATTCACAAGTGGTTGAGGACTGACTAGAGGCTATGGTTAGAGTTTTTTCGACTGGTAGGGACACCAGATGATCTCTTAGTGATCCTTGACACCAGTATTCTTCCGACAGCAGTAGAAATATGGTTGAGGTTCACGCTCTAAGTTCACGATAAGGTCACACTCATCTGGGTAGACTTCAAGAGATTTTTCAGGGAAGCGTTCATCCCAGTGACCTTACACTCTATGCGTATACAAGAGCTTCTCCACTTGTAGTATGGTACAATGATTGTGGCTCAGTATTCTGCGAGGTTCACTGACCTCTTGCACTATTCCACTGACATGGTGTGAGACCCTTTCTTAAGGGCCTAGACCTTTGAGGAGGGGATCTGATGGGAGATTATATCTTCAATGATTTCTCTCATCATCCCAATGAAACCGAGGGTGTTAGAGTGAGAAATCATACTAGAGATCTTCCTAGATGAGCAATCACCATCATCAAGACCCACCACTGGATGTTATATATCATATTCATCTGTATCAGGTAGTAGAAAAATGACGTAGAGGTCCAAGAGGATCAGTCCTATAGGTTGACAAATGCAAGATACATGGTTGGTTGTGAGGGTCTCATGAGATAGAGAAGGACATTTGAAGAGTAGGAAGTTTTACTCGTGCAGTGGCAGGGTCACATGGATCGCGACTGCCAGACCCACCATACGGATGACTAGTAGATGGTCGAAGGACCACCCAGGAAAAGGCGTAGATTTGATGGAGGAGGTTCGCAAGAAACAGGCGGACATTTCAGAGGATCGGGCAGTGCAGCAGATGGTGGGTGGCGGTTTGAGGTTCTACCAACACCACCTCCTGGTGTTCCACTCCGACCACAGGGAGTAAAAGGACATGGATGAGCTGAGCTCTAGGTAGCTAAGGCCTATGAACACAATTCCTTAGAGATGATATGATATACGTTCTATTTTTACTCCACAATAGATGTTGTATATATAGACATAGGTGCCATTCACTCAGTCATTTCTACAGCCCGCATTTGGAGCTCAGAGTTTCTGGTGGAGCCATTGGATAGATCCTTATGGCTAGAGACTCTTATGAGAGAGGATTCTACATTTTCCCACTGGTTTTGGTAGTGTGATCTTACTCTATGAGACAAGATATTTAGTTGTGATCTTCTAGTAGAGGCATCAAGGCCTTACGACATCAACATAAGAATGGGCTGGTTATCTACAGTCCATGCTCAGATCGACTGTATTAGACACAAAGTGAAGTGTATCCGCACCGATTAGACTAGGTTATCCTTCACCGAAGGGAAGGGAAACTTTGCAGAACAATATGGACTTACCTAAAGAGGGTGCATCCAATCAAACATTAGTTGGCTAGACATACCCTCAGAGCTGTTGATTTTGAGATACCGAGCTATCTTGTGGTGGTGGACCATTATGCTGATGTTTTCCCTGATAATGTTCCAGGTCTACCTTCTCATAGATAGGTGTAATTTTATATCAACATGTACCCCAGGAAGGTACTGATATCTACACCAGTATATCAGATTGGTCCCACGGATCTTCGAGAGTTGCATGTATAGCTGGACGACTTCCAGAGCAAGGGGTTCATTAGGCCCAGCGTATCTACATGGGCAGCCCCAATTTGGTTTTCCAAGGCAGATGGGAGTTTGAGACATGGTGTCATCTATCGGTGCCTAAACAAGGTGACCGTGAAGAATAAGTAACCACTGCCAATGATTGGGGATCTTTTTGATCAGCTGAAGGGAGTGAGATGGTTTTTGAAGATAGACCACAGATCAGGCTATCACCAGCTCAGTGTACAAGATGAGGATGTATTGAGGATGGGTTTCAGATGTGGGTATGGCCACTATGATTTTTTGGTTTTCCCATTCAGTGTGACAAACGACCCATCAGTGTTAATGGGATTCATGAACATGATATTTCAACCATACCTCAATAGCTTTATGGTAGCCTTCATCGATAACATCCAGATATAATCAGCTAAAGAGGAGGAGCATGCCTATCATCTACAGATAGTTCTGAACACATTCTGAGAGCACCAGCTTTATGGAAATTTCTCTTTTTCCAGTTCTAGATTTGAGAGTTTCAATTTCTAGGAAAATTCATCTCATATGCTAGAGTTGCAGTGGATCCATAAAATATCAAGGATGTGCTTTCTTGGGATACACCCAAGAGTGTGACGGAGGTGTAGAGTTTACTGGGATTGGACGGTTACTACCATAGGTTTCTGCCTAACTTTTCTAGAGTTTCGGCACCCGTATCCGCATTTATGAAGAAGGGGAAACCCTTCATGTGGTCGGAGATATTCCAGTAGAGTTTCTATGAGTTGAGGCATATACTGACATGTTCTCCCATCTTGAGGCTACCAGAGGTGGGCGTTGGGTACGTAGTCTATTGTGATGCATCAGTGATTGGGCTTGGATGTATCTTGATGAAAAAGTGAGTAGTGATCATGTATGGTTCTCAAAATCTGAGAAAAAATGAGAATAACTAAACTACCCATGTCCTGGATTTAGCTATTGTGGCCTTCACCTTGAAGACATGGCAACATTACTTTATAGTTATGAATTTTAATGTCTACTCTGACCAAAAGTGTCTCAGGTATATCTTCTCTCAGAAGGACCTGAACATGAGACAACGATGTTGGATTAAAGTATCCTAGAAAATGAATTTGAGATAGAATATACTCCTGAGAAGGGGAACGTAGTAGAAGATGCACTCAGTATGAGATATGGTATACAGTTACTGAGTGATGCAACAGAGTAGCTGGGCACTTTACAGATATCCTACACAGAACTAGATGGATTTTCATATCTTCAGTCTCTTATAGTAACTCTCCCACTCCTTCGACGAGTTAGAGAGGCACAGCTTGGGGACACTGACGATGAGGCTCAACTTGTTCAAACATCCACATGAAATGCACCTGATCTATTTTATGAAGGTGGGGAGCATGCCATCTTCTTCAGAGGGCATACAATCGTACCAATGGCAGAATGGGAGGAAGTGTTGAGGGAGTTCCATACGTCCCCTCTAGTGGTACATATAGAAGTGGTGAAGATGAATCAGGACCTTCGGCGTCAGTACTGGTGGTTAGGAATGAAGAAATTAGTGGCATAGTTTGTGTCTCTGTGCCTCACTTGTCAGCAAGTGAAGGTAGAGCATCGGGTTCTAGCAGACATAGTTCGACCACTAGAGGTGCTAGAGTGGAAGAGGGATGGAATTTCCATGGACTTCGAGATATGACTTACAAGCACGTGCTAGTGACATGATACCATCATGGTAACTGTGGATCGAATCACCATGTCGGCCTACATCATACATATCAGAGTGTAGAGATCAGTAGAGGGTTTTGGGAGCCTTTACGTGTAGGGGATTTTGCGGCATCATGGGGTTCCATCTATGATTGTTTTCGATCGTGATGCACTTTTTACTTCTCGAAAATGGATGTGGTTGCTGGAGGCATTCAGGACAGAGCTTCAGTTGAGCACCGAATTCCATCCTCAGAAAGTTGGTCAGACAGAACGAACCATTCACACCATTGAGCACATGTTGTGCGCTTGCGTCCTTGATTTGGGATGAATCTGGGAGGATCACTTGCCCATGGTGGAGTTCTCATACAAAAAAATTTATCATTACACTATCGGTATGGCACCATTCAATGCATTGTATGATCGACCTTGCAGATCACCATTGTGCAGGACTGACCCAGGGGAGTCAGCACTCATGGGACTAGAGATGGTACGGGAAACCACGAAGAAGGTTCTGACCATCTAGGAGCAGATAAAGACTACACAGAGTAGGAATATGTCTTATTATGATAGGAGATTAAGACCTCTAGAGTTCGAGTATGGTGACCATGTCTTTCTATGGGTCTCGCCACGACGATGATTGCAGATATTTGGCCGAGGCAGAAAGTTATCTCTGAGGTTCATCGGACCCTTTCAGTTCCTCAGCAGAGTTGGTGAGGTGGCGTATCGCCTTGCCCTTCCACCAGAGATGCACCAGGTGAATGAAATTTTCAACGTATCCCATCTCAGTAGATACATGCATGATTCTTCTCACATTATTGATTGGGGTGAGCTAGACATCGACCATGGGGAAACGTTTTCAGAGTTTTTAGGGGAGATTGAGTATCGACAGGAGTGGGTCCTTCATGGGCGGTCGATACCTCTGGTGAGTGTTCATTTGAATCATGGGAACCTCCAGGAGATAACATGGGAGTGGAAGGCTCAAATTCATGCTCAGTACCCCCAATTATTTCCCTAGATTGTTTTGTGGCTTTTTGGGATACAAATCCTTGAGGTGGGGAGAATGTAAAAATCTCATATTTATTCATGTAATTTTTTTAAATTATATGGAAATATTATGATACTGATAAAATTGATGATGCGTGATTTTGGGGCTTGGTGTGGCTGGAATAAATATTTGAACTTTTTTTAGGTACGTTCAGTCAACGAGCAAGTGGCATTTTGTAACTTTTGAACAGGTGCTTGGAATTAAAATATGAGGACACCGTTGAACTCGCAGTGCCGATTTTCACTTATGGAGACCTTCAACTCGACTATAGTAGGTCGAGAGTGGAAAATAGTTTTCCAGAATTTTGTGGTAGAGTTAAAAAAATTAAAATAAAACAAACAAAATTTATTTTATTTTAAAGAAATGTTCCATTTGAATTTATTGGTGGGGACTACCCATGATTGAAACCCCTCTTTAATGGGAGGAAACCCTTGGTTTTACCCAACTTAATGATCCAAAATCAATTGATTAATTAATAAGATTACTCCTCACCTTTCATGAAGTTGGGAAAATCATTGGTGAAGGAGAGACTTGGAGAAATATCCTCCAAACAAAAAACCTCTCCAACGAAGGACTTTCTCTGGGAAACGCACGGGCACGGATCGGGAACGTGTTGCGGAATTGATAAATGTCAGAAACCCCTTCATTGAATTCCACTTCTTCCTCATGAATTATCCAATGAGAATAAGGTGTGGGACTATTTATGTATATCCTTTGTGGAATTATGATTGAAACATTCTTCAAGAAAGTCATATGCTATCAGTCTAATTCAAAGGGTGCATCCCAAACAAACATGGAACGATCCCTCCACATCTTTGTTGTTAATGTGTTCGTTGCAGACCATGATGATCACGGACGCACAACCACACCATTAAAGAAGACCACAGAGGAGAAAGGTGGCAGTCGGCACCATGCTGGTTGCGTGGAAGTAGGGAAGCACACGCTCGAACTGCCATTATCAAAGGAGGTTGCAGCCTGTCAGACGTAGTGGTGGGAGGACAACATCCGGCATGCCAGCTAGCCGTGTGGAGGTCGGGCGGCATGCGACTGCACTGTCAACTTAGTCAGAGGCCATGGACCGTCAGCCACGGTAGAGCAGGGTGGTGGCCGGCACCTGGGTGGCCTCAGGGCGAAGCGGCAACACGTGTCCACGCTGCCAGAGCAGGAGACCACTGCCGCTTGGCCGCAGAAGAAGTTGAAGGGAGGACGACACCCAACTAGCAGTGGAGGACAGTGGTGCCATCACATCCCTGGGAGGAGGACCAAATGGGAATCTGGCTAGCTGTGACACGTCAAGAATGATAGTTATGGTGGGTATCGTGAGCCAGGTGAATGATCTACAAACTGTTTGGTAAAACTGGGGAGGGGGGTGCCTCCCCTGGGTGCCGTCTGGGGTGGACCCTACCACAGAGGACCACTCAGCCGAGTGTGCCACATCATAGAGGGTCGGGCCGGAACTCGGCCCAGTGGGTCGGTCTTGTCGCGGCCCAGGCCTACCGAGCCAGGTTGGTCCGACCAGGTCAGACTGGACCCGGGACCATCCAGACCTAGATACGCTTTTGTGGCCATATCTTGAGAACCGGGTGTCCATTTGACAAACTGTTTGCAGCCTTAGAATCCTTAGATAGAGATGGTTCTTTTGGTATACTCCACCTAAGATTTGGATAAAGATGGAGTATGGTTAGGTTGGATCAAAACCGAATCCAATTGGGCCCTCAGAATGGAATCACTAATAACATACAGATCGGGCATCCGATTGACATACCGTATATTTCATTGGGTCCCTTATAACATGGAGGACCCTTGAGATACTTCTTCACGGGACTTCATGGTAGCTAAAGAATCGAATAATGGATTGAGGAGAGGAACCTCCCGGAATCAGGCATGCTTAGTGCAAGAACCCTACGGCTGGCTGTACTTGGAGAATCTTCATATCCTGTGTGGGTCAGTGCTCAGTGATCCTATGTGGGTCAGCGTATACTGATCCTATGTGGGTTATCAGTCAGCGATCCGGTGTGGGTCAGTGCATATCGATCATGTGTGGGATATCTCTAGATCCTTTGTGGGTCATCTTCGATCATGGTTGGATCATTAACAAAGCCTCTCAATGAAGTATGATGATATATAAATACAGCTAATCGTCTATATATCATTAATCAATTTATACCTAGTGTGACTTGAGTCTTTAACTCTTTGGTACTTACCTTCGTGGTATTCTTCTGTGTGGAATTACCTTTTTGGTACTTACCTTCGTGGTATTTTTCATGCGGTGTTACCTTTGTGGTACATACCTTAGTGGTATTCTTCTATGGGGTGTTACCTTTGTGGTACATATCTTTGTGGTGTTTCGGTCATGGTATTATTTCCTTGGTGGAATAGTCGAGATTTTGGTTAAAGAGTTGGGCCTTATGTTTCCTCATGAATGAGATGGGAATATTTTTAACTTTGGTATATGTATGGGCATATACCTAAGATGGGTTGACTATTGTTTTCATACATTTTGGATTATCCTTTGTAGATTCTGAGAGACCTTAGGGGGTCTCGGGATCCCTACTGAGTATCATTATACTCATCTCTACATAGGCTTCACCCACTCCTTGCTATGTCTTGTGCAGATGATGGACAAAAGTAATTATGGTCGGGGGTATCAGGACTTGAGGCTGCACAGAGGTGGACATTAGACGAGACAATCTGTAGAGACGATCATTTGAGATCTGTACCTACCCATCATGTACGGTCCATGGTGTGTGTTCAAAGGAGTTTTTTTAGTTTTAATTGTACATTTCAGTAAGGTTTGTATACTTTCCCCTTTACTTACTGTTCAAATACTTTTTATTATACAGTTTACATTGTGTTCGTATCTTGTTGTGTGCTTGGTTGTGTGAGTTTACAGGTTATAAAGGAAATGCCTTCTTTGTTTAGAGATATGCCTTTCCGGTGCTAGTCTCCTGCCCCAGGCCTGTGGATGGCGAGCTTGGGGTAGTCACGACTTAGGCCCCGGGGGATGGTTCATGATAGATAGGCTTATAGATATTCAATCATGGAGCCTAAGTAGGTTGTTGTTGTATTTTATTAATTCTTAAATTAATTAGAAATAATATTTATCACATTATTTCATACACTTCCTATTGGAATGATTATTATACACGGAGGTCATGACCAACTATGTTATACTAACACCATATTTTGGGTGGCATTTGGTATTGATTAGATTTTCTTGATGCATTTTTTGACATGGGAAAATGACCTTACATTTGTTTTTTTTCTTTCTAGATGAGATGAATTTTTCTGGTGGGATCGATATGGGGATCAGGAATGAGAAATTTTGTTCTTTATTTCAGTCTTCTAGTATTTTACATATATTGTTTCTAGATTGATATTTAATAACAATTTATCATGACATTACATTATTTTTTATATAATTTATTGGATTATTGAGTTGGAACTTACTGTTGGGTTTTTCTATGTCCATACATTGATTTATTTTGTTTATATGGTTTATTTATTCTGCAACGAAACTTAATGATAGGGGGTATACTATACCTAATATATATTTCACACCCCTAATATTAGTCAGAATATTCTTGCATATAGAGAGTCATGGTTGGGGTCTCGTAACTAACCCTTTCTATCCATGTTAGTGTGCTCCATATTGGGTAATATATCAATGTCGTATCAAAGGAAAATGTTTTCTTTTCTATCTATTTCACTATTTAGGAAAGGTATAAAGGATACATGGATGTGTTAGGACATGTTAATGAGGATTGGCATGTGGGAATCTAAACAATGTACGGGGGAAATATTAGTTCCTATGGATGGGATGGTTGTTGTGTTGTGTGATTGTTACAATTGATCTTATTTCTCAAAGTGTGATTCACATTTTGTATGAGGTTATTTTAGTATGATGTTGCAATTTCATGATATTTATACTTATAAATTGAAATATAATGTGATGATAATAAATTCATTATGATATGAACATATGGAAATATTTTAATGAATTTTTCATGATGGGGTGATATGTATTTTTCATGTGACATATAATTTCCCATTGAACTGTGATATAAGATATCAGTTTAATTGGAGAATTGAGATAAATTAAATCTTCATGATAAGAAACATATAATCCATGTTTAGAGAGACCATGTTTAAATGTTTCTCTTTTGTAGTCACCTATTGAGGTTGACCTAGTTTCAAGCTAGTTATCTAAGGTCTACATTTGTCTAGAATGGAAAATGACTCCTTGTAATCATCGACTTGAGCATTAGGGTAATGGAAATAAGTACACTCCTAATGTAGATAAATTGGATATTTCATTAGTTTCTATGGACTGAATGGATGTTCATCATCATGAATTATTGTTCAGGGTCATGATATCTATGTAAAGGGATATTGTTCACACTGTTCCTTTGATGTATGATAAAAGAAGAGATTGTCATTTGTAGAACCTGCCAATGTATAATAAGAAAGGATGACCTCAAGTTTCAAATTTCTAGATCAAGTCATTCCAGATGATCTTATTGAATATCAAGACACCCGTAGATGGGAGGGGGGGGGGATTTTGGAATATATGGTTCATGGAACTGCTAAGAGTTGGAGTGGTATTGTTAATGATGTTGGACAGTTGGATGAGTTATCTTGGAAGGATTTGAAGAAAAAGTGTCAGATATATTTCTCAATTAAGATGTTGAGGGATGAAAAACATCATCAATTCATGAATCAGACAATGGAGGGAACATCATTTTGCGCTATGATTAATGTTCCGCTAACCTACATCACTATATAAAAACTTTGTTAGACGATGAGATCTCAAGGGAGAGATATTTTCTTAACAACATCAATATGAGATCATGTCGCTAGTTAACATTTTCCTTTTAAAAATATTTTAGGACATGTTAAATGTGGAACTCATCATGGAAGGGAATCATAGAGGGACACCAAGGATCAACCAAGCTATTTTTAGGGTTCTTTGAGTAGCAAGAATCATCGCTACGATAGTTTCCTCTATGTTTGTAACTGTAAGTGAAGTCATGTTAGTGTAAACCTGACTTAGGACCATGTTTCATTCCAATTCTATCATAGTGTAATGTTTTTTCATATGAACCCACATATTACTTATCTTGTAGTCATGTGTCGTGTCTATGGAATATTGTTTGGTCTTCATAGGTTCTATATGAAAATTCCATATCAGACAAGGTGTAGGGGATACAGATAGGAAACTGAATAAGGAATGAGATCAGCTACCCCTAATTAGGAGGGTATATAGAGTTCAACTATCCATTCGGGCTGAGGTAGGGATCATGGTACCCTAATGAATTAGAAGTTATACCCATCAAAGGAAGTAGATTTTTCTAGTGAGATTGGATCCCATAAAATAGGGACAAGTAATTTGCATGTTATGCAGACTACCATGATTGTTGTGGATGTAGGATCATCCACAATTAGAGTTACAATTAATGTATTATCTATTATATCTTATTATTTGTTTTATAATCCTTATTCAAAGTATTTTCTATATAATTTTTTTCCATTGTATTGGGATTAGAAGAATAAATATTGGATTGTTCATTGGAAATCGACACACCATTATGATTGTCATCATGGAATATCAAACATTGTAATGAGTGTTATCTATAATGGTAGTTAATAGTTCATTTAGAAACCCTTCATTTTTTAATTGATAGTCTTGGAAACAATTATTTATATGGATTGGATAGTTCTATACCATGTCCATATCAACTATTACCAGATTAGATGTACCATCTTTCATCCAGAAGGTAGATGAAATATACAACATAGTGAGTGGAATCTTTTGGTTGATTGTATGGGACCTATTCATTATAGATTGGATTTTTTCATAGCTCATATAGATATTCCTTTTCTACATGCTGGTGGAAAAAATCTGGATTTATTTGCACCAGTTGTAAACTATTTTGATGATGTATTTACTGAAGAGTCAAATGTCTTACTACCTGAGGGATATATCATGTTCTTGAATGTGTTAATACTTGGAGTTGATTAATTTTATATCCTTCCTTAACGAATGGAATCATAAAAGCCTATGGAGTAGAAATTTCATTTAAATGATCTAGAATTTAAAGGATTCAAAAAACCATGTATAACTATTTGGGGTTATCCAGTTCACATTGTCAGGATGGATGATGGGTCTTTGCACTTGTGTACTGATTACCAAAGGGTGAACCAAATTAAGGCCAAGAACGTATATCATATTCTCTGCACTAAAGATATTTTTGATTAATTTTGAAGTTCTATGATATTATCAATGATTTATTTGGTATCAGGTTACCCTAAATTTTTATTGATACCATCATTCAAAAATAACAATACTATTTCAACTAGGTAAGGATTGTATGCATTTGTAGTGAGGCCATTTTGGTAGACTAACATGTCAACGATTTTCATGGACTTAATCAGTATGATCTTCAATATTTTTATTATCTAGGTTTTGTTTGTTTTTATAGAATATACCATAGTGTAATCCAAGGCAGTAGACCATATTTTGAAAAAAAAACTACATAATAACAATTATAATGATCGATCATCAAAATTACGCCAAGATAACAAAATGTAGTTTTAGAATCTATAAATTTCACTTCTTTGGATATGTCATCCCATAGGTAGGAATGTTAGCGTGTGTAGAGAAACTTTGAGTTGAACAATCATGAGAAAAGTCCAGGAATATATTTTAAATTCAGATATATATAGATTTATCATGTTATTATAAGTGATATATCTTGGATATCTCCTATTCAGGATCACCAATGTCTTGGATAACCAAGAAAGCGATGAATTTTGTTTGGTCTAATGTTAGTGAGAAATATTTTCAGGAGTAGGATGGTAGTCTGACCTCGACAGCTATACTCACATTACCTGTTCTAGGTAAACAATATACCATATACTATGAAACATTAATATTTGTACATAAAGTAGTTATACTGGATTAGGAAAGATTTATTTCTTAAGTATCCTGATAACTGAGACCAATATGAGAGGAATTGACCTACTCATGGCATGGAGTAAGCTGTAGTGGAACAAATCCTGAGATTTTAGAGAAACTATCTAATGGGTGACATATTTTCAGTATACATGGACCACATGAGCTGTAGGTACATATTTTCTCAGTGAGACCGCAACCTTCAATAGAGGAGGTGGGTAAACTATCTGTAGTCTTTCAACATTGAATTAGACTATATACTAGTCAAGGAAAACATCATTTTTGACTCCTTGAGATGAAGTACACATAATGATATACTAATAAAGTCTAGTAATGAGTGTCATATATAGGTCCACATTGAAGACTTGCTTTGAGATGATTAGGATTCTTAGGGATGGGTATAAATGACATCAACACCTATTGCAACCTTGATCTTGAACCATATTAAGAAACATTTTTTGATTGACCTGTAGGTCTCATTTCTATGAATTAAATAATATTTGTATGATACACCATCATAATGTTCTCTCAATAATGGAAATTATCTTCTTTCTAGTGCCTAACTATGGGTTTTCACATGATTTCACGAAGAAATTATGAGGGAGTTGTATGACTCTACATGTGTGGTTCATCTTGGTTTAACAAATATGTATCATGATGTACAAAAAAATTATTGGTGTTCAGGAATGAAAAATTTGGTGGTAGGATTGATGGATACACACATTACTTGTAAATAGGACAATATTGAGCATCAATGTTCAGTTGGGATTTTGCAAAAATTTCCCATTACATGGTGGAAATGGTATGATTTCACATTTGAGATTTTAATAGTATTTCCAATGTAAACCCATAAAAATGACATTGTATGGGTTTATTTCGACCAAAATGAATGGTATCCCACTTATTACCTATTAGGGAGACCATCATAGTTGATTACATATGTATTCATTACATGTGTGATGTGATTCAGTTGCATAATGATATAACCAGTATCGTTTTAGAGGGAGATCCTTCTTTTACATCGTGTTTCAGGGAAAGGCCTTCAAAAGGCTCTAGGATCACGAGCCATTTTTTTTCACAACCTATCATCCAAAGACTAAATATCAATATGAGCATTCTATTCATGATCTAGAGTATATGTTATGAACATGTGCTTTGAATTTTGGTTTTTTTTATGGGTGAAATATAGGGAACATGTAGAGTATTCAAATAATAATAGCTTATAAGACAGAATTCAAATGGAATATTTTGTGGCTTTTTTTAAATGTTCATTATATTAACATATTTATTTGCCAGAGGGAGTTGAGTCATCAGTTGTTGCAGCAAGTATTATTCAAGATATGTCTGAGTAGGTTTGATTTATCATAGAGTGATTTCTAACTACACAGTGTTGGTATAAATTGTTTGCTAACCATTTTAGTAAGACTATGGAATTTTAGGTTATCTATATGTTTTTTTGGGGTGGAACCTAGGATGGGGTAATAGAATATCGTGAAATATGGTATGCTAGTGACTAGGTTTTTAGGCCATCTCTGATAATTCCAATAGTTAGTCTAGGGGCGTAATTTATATCCCTTCTATAGTGCTAGAGTACCATGCACAACAGGTTCCATATGTCACAGCTATGAATATATCATCCAGAACCTTCCCATGTGATATACGTAGTATACCTCATGATTTATAGTGATGCTTCCTTTCAATTTTATCTAATAATGTTTGTAGATTATAGTGAAAAGTATCTTCAGTATAGAATAATACCATTGGTTTGACCATACTGCAAGCATGGGAAAGATCAGGATTATACCTTGGAGTGGTAATCATATATGTGAACATAGTTCATATACCTTTTCATTGAGAATGCAACAGTGATGTTGGGTGTATCTTGGAGATGATCTTTGACTGGGTGGGAAGGTTTTTAGATACCATCTCATTCTAGGTACATATCTATTTGAGTTATTCATTAACTTTTTTTTTAATATTTTTAATCATGGAAGTTTATCATTTGAAAAAATGTAGTCATGGGTTGTGTAGAATATTGAGAAAACTGGAAAGAATATGCCTAGAGATCTTTTTTGGGGAAATTGAATTAATTATTGGGGATGTATTCTCATTTGAATTAATGGAGTTCAATTATAAATGGGTTTATTGTTTCATAGGTTCTTTTTATATTTATATGATTTAATGGGGTATCAGTTTGTTTAAAGGGAAAATGGTCTTAAAAAATATGGAGAACATTTACATGTTGTGTACAGGGATTACACATCATGTAATTTTCACTTTATTAATAACATAAATCTAAGGGGATATGTTTTTCGACATATTCCATTAAAAATAGTTACATGACATGTAATTACATTACACTCCATGTATTTCCCCAAACTATTGATTTAGTGTATGTTGTGAGGCTAAATATTTTTCTATTTCCACTCAATCCTTCTATAATTGACCACCGGTAATATTCCTAGAAAATTTGAACTACCAACCTATTGAGAATGTTTTGTTTTTAATAATACATATTTTTATAAAGGGAAGATTGTTGAGAACAATACTCTATCTCGTTATGATGATTTTGATGCTCACAAATATCCTTCTTTATTATTCTAATTATTTTACTTGAATTATATTTTATGAAATTTATATTTCTTATATTATTATCTCTGGAGAAATATTAAAACACTTAATCCATGAATTATATTTGAAAATGTGTCCAGAAATCATTTCTAGCGTGTTCTGGAAACACTGTTCATTCTCTATATATTCGGAAATTGGTTTTAGCGTGTTCTAGAAATGATGTTCATAACCTACATTTAGAAGAATAGCGTAAGGATGAAATGCGGTGTTTACTCTATGATATATCATAAAATTATGGTTAAACAATCATACATTATCAGCAATGTATTTTTGGAAGGATCCTTACATTTGGAAGGAACCTTACGTTTGGAAGGAACCCTACATTTGGAAGGAACCTTACGTATGGATGGAACCCTACCTTTGGAAGGAAACTTACATTTTAAAGGAACCTTACGTTTGGTAAATTAGTAATGTATAAAAGAAGATAATTATATATGTATGTAATGATAAGCTTTTTTATTAAAATTATTGTTCATCAACCTTTGTTTTGTAAACAACCATACATCTGAAAACTAAAGATAAAAATATGGTTCATCAACCTTACATTACGTTTGATTGAAATGTATGGATTATATATGATATTTTTGATAATTGAAGAGAAAATTTTAAGATGAATCTTATGTTTGAAATCAACCTTATGTTGTGAAACGTACATTCATAGAATGTATTCTATGTAGTTCAAACCTACATTTGATGACTGATTTTTAAATTACAACTTTATTAATGTAGTGGAATTTATGCGGATTATTAGGCAGATTTCAAGACAGATTAAAAGATCGAGTTTAATGTGAGTCTTTGACCGATTAAAATCCATTTATATGTGATTCACAGGTTAAATTTTAGAGGATATTTTCATGCCGAAATTTCTGGGGAGTTACTACTGCTCAACTATTCAAACTTTTAAATATCACGATTCTAGAGGTGACTTTTATGGATTTAAATTTACAGAAGAAGTGCTCTTCTTTATTATATATATTTCAAAATAAAGATGTGATCTGTAGAGTTACTATATACAGGAACTTCTTAATGACAAACAATGAATATACATAAGTGAAAAATAGAGACAATCATGATCAAAAAATTCACTATTACGAAGAGAGACAAAGATCTATTTTCTGATGAAGAAGAAACACGACTGATGATTTACTGATCTACATCAAATATCTTTTTATGAATCGACTACAATTAAATTTTCGAATGAAATTTAACGATTAACTACAAATGAATAATATCATAACTACTTCAACCGTAAGATCATCATTTCGGAAGATGAAGATCCATCTACTATCAATTGTGTGATGTTGCAATAGTGAAGATCAAAAGTGAAATTATTTTCAACGAACAAAATACTCTATTATATTTATTGATCAGCTTCTCATACTGATTTGTGTATTCAGTTCTGTGTATGAACCATATAGATCTATTTAGACTTATGATTGTGAAGGTGTCAACTGCCTGTACTCATTTGTGGAACAACCTTTTGATAAGTGGACTAGATAGTGAAAATCACCAACCTCGTGGAGTAGAGAATTGGTGGAGTGGACTAGGGGATTTTTGTTCCCCAAACCACTACACATCATGTGTCCTGTGCTATTTTATGCTATTAAATCTTTGATATAAACATAAAAGGAAAAATCACAATCATTCAGAGAAACTGATAAAATGCACAATTTCCCCCCTCTTGTGTGTATCTAGTATAACCAAATATAATAATCGGTATCAAAGGTGGTGGTTTTGTTTAATCTATAACAAGATAATTGTTTTAATGGATTATACTCAAATCAAGATCTCTAATAGAAGTGAAGTAATTTCTATGGTCAGAGTTCCATACTTCAATGGTGATAATAATGGATGCTGGAAATCAAGAATGTTAATCTATTTGAAAAACCTCAGATAGAGACTATACTAAAAAATATAGACGCCTTATGAAATACCAGAGTAACCTGAAACATGAAGTGCAGCTAAAGAAGTTGGGTATGAGATGAATTAGAATGATATGAATGAAATCATATGTGGTCTAGGACCAAATGATTTTAATAGAGTATCTTAGTGCCCGACATTTTATTATATGTGGCAGACAATTGTAGTTGTTTATGAAGGAACTGATAATGTCAGACAGATGAGGTATCCTACTACTAAGCTTAAATTCGATACATTCAAGATGTTTGAATGAGAAAGTGTCACCCAAATTAATGGAATGTTGGTAGAAATTTTCAACAATATCACTGCCTTTGGAGATCTAATCAAACAAGCTGATCAAGCCCTACAAGTACTGAGAGTACTACAACCTAAATGGAATGGAATTTCTCATTCTATTAGACAATCATATCCTGTCAATGTTTTGAGAATCAGGGAGTTAATTGGAACTATTATCATTTATGAGGCTGAGATGCAGGATGAAGAAAATGAGCATAATATTCTGATCAAGAGAGACGACACTACCTTAAAGGTTTCATCTCAAAGAAAAATCAGAATGATTAAGAAAAAAGAAATAAAAGTGAAATCAGAAAGATCTAATTCATACAATTCAGATGTGGAACTGGATAAGCTATCCAGGAAATTCTGTATGTTTTATAGAAAGAAGAATGGTTTTAAAAAGACTTTCAAAATGATGAAAAGGAAGTCGGGCGCTACGAGTTCAAGTAGATGGGTCTTATCAGACTAGACTTTCCTCAATTAAAGGAAGTCAAGAAAACAAAATTCTACAAGAGAAATGATTATCTACAGAAAGAGAATAAAGTAATGAAAGCTACATGGATTGTATCTAAAGACTTCAGTAGATCATAAAAGTCTTATTAAAAAAAGAGGAATCATATCTGAAAGACAATATGTGATTTATGGTAGAAAATGTTGAGGTAAAATCTTATTATTCTTCTCACTCAAATTCTGAATCAAGCTGTACAAATGATAAGATTGCAGTCTACTAAAACATGCTTGAAAAAACATGATTATTTATTTTAAGGAACACAAATCTTTAATGAATATTCATAATTTTGTTTTAGGAGAGAGAGATACTCTGCTAAAACATCCTAAAGAATTACTGAAAAAATATAAATCAATAAATACTAACAATACAGATCATGAAGGTAAAATAAAAACACTGAAAACTAATGTAGAAACATATATAAGTTTAGCTTTTATTTTTAAAAAATGAGAAAAAACACTAAATGAAATTCTTGAAATTATTGTGATTAAAAAGGGAAGATATGGAATATGCAGTAAAGGAGAAAATCCTAAAATGTACAAGAATTACTTTGTGCCAAGTACTAGAAAAAAAATTTGTAACTATTTTCGTACAAAATGATATCTATCTAAGAATTATTACTTATGGAAACCCTAGATAAGTGGAATAAAAAGATCACTTTTCTCAAAGAATTTATTTGATTCTGTTGATTTTATAAAAACAATGCAGGTATGGATTCCTAGATCTTTTCTAGCCAACAAAACTAGTCCCAATAGAATATTGGTACCAAAATAATCTGTTTAAATGCCTTTGCAAGAAGCAGGTGACAGAAGCCGAATTGCCATATGGTATATGGACATTGGCTACTCCAGGAATATGAGTAGAAACTCATCAAATTTCAGAACTCTAACTCAACATGATGGTGGTCTAGTCACAATTGGTGACAATAACAAAGGTATGTTTATTGGCATTGGAAGAGTTGTAAATCCATAAATTGTCCCAATCAACAAAGTACTCTATATAGAATGATTGAAACATAATCTGGTAAGTATCTCTAAACTGTGTGATAATGGTTATATTATTGATTTTTCTAACAACTACTATTCTGTTTTCAACGATAAAATACTTAAATTTAAATCACCCAGAACTAATAATGTGTATACCCTAGATTCAAATTCCTTGTGTAAACAACAAGTAAACTACTTAACTGCTAAGATAAATGAATCATGTATCTTCCATAAAAGACTTGGACATTGAAATCTATATTCTTTACATAAGTTATCTATGAAACAATTAGTTTCTGATTTTCGTAGTCTTAAGTATGAATGTGATAGTTTTTGTGATGCATGTCAACTTGGAAACAGCACAAATCATCCTTCAATTTCTTTAAAACAATTACTACATCTAATAATCTAGAACTCATCCATATGGTTTTTTTGGACGTTCAAGGGTAGCAAGCTTTGATGGTAAATTATATATATATATATATGTTTATGTTGATAACTATTCAATATTTACTTGGATTTTCTTTCTAATATATAAAAATGATGCTTTTAAAAAATTTGAATGTTTTTGCGAAGCTATTCAAAATGAAAAAGTTTTTGAAATTATTTCACTATGAAGTGACCATGGTAGATAATTTGAGAATCTAGAATTTAATTCCTTTTTCACAAATATTGGTATTAAACACACCTTATTTTCAGCGAGGACAACTCAACAAAATGGAATTGTTGAAATGAGTAATATGACTATTCCAGAAATGGACAGAACTATGTTAAATGAATATAGTTTACCTATCTATTTATGGGATGAAGCTGTATTACAACCTTCAATATAATGAATAGAGTTTTAATTAGACCAATTTTCAAAAAGACAACCTATGAAGTCCAGAATAATAGAAAACCCAAAGTAAATTACTTTAATGTTTTTTGATGCAAGGTTTACACCTTAAACACCAAGGAAAATCTTGGTAAGTTTGATAAAAAATATAATGAAGGTGTTTTCATAGGATATTCTGCTACTTCCAATTCTTATAGAGTATTTAATAAAAACTGAAGGACTTTTAATGAATTAGTTCATGTGAAATTTTATGAATATGATCTCTTTGAGAAAAGGAATAACCAAATTGATGAATATGACTCTAATGATAACATGAGACATTAGAACCTGAAAGAAGATTTTGAAAAAGATATAAATAAAATTAAGTCCAGTCCACAGGAACATGAATCTGAGAAACCTATAAGTGTGATACCTAGTAAGTAAAGAACCCTAAATAATCACCCTTTATAAACTATAATAGGAGACTTAGTCACATGAATAAAAACTAGAAGGAACATAGGAAATCTTGTTGAGTTTTCTGCCATTCTATAGTAATTAGAACCCAATACTATAGAAGAAGCCTTAGTTGATGAAATTTGGATGATAGCAATGTAAGAAAGAACTAAACCAGTTCAAAATAAATGATGTTTGGAATTTAGTTGAAAGACCTTAGAAATACCCCATTTTAGGAATGAAATGGGTCTTTATAAATAAACAATATGATTAAGGAATAATAACTAGGAATGAAGAATTAATTGTAGCTAAAGGATGTAATCTGGAAGAAGGTATAGATTGTGATGAGGCCTTTCCACCTGTATCCAGATTAAGATCCATTAGAATCCATTTAGATTATGCATATGATATGAAATTTAAATTATTTAAGATGGATGTTAAGACTTCCTTTTTAAATTGTTATTTAATGGAGGAAATTTATGTTGGGAAACCTCATGGTTTTGAAAATTCACATAAAAAATATTCTATTTATAAACATACTAAAAATATTTATGGTTTTAAACAACACCAAGAGCCTGGTATGAATGATTATGTTTTTTTCTTCTGAAATATGATATTTCTATTGGAATAGAAATTTCAACACTTTTTAAGAAAACCGTAAACTCTAATATTTTATTGGTTCAAATTTATGTTGATGATGTAATTTTTGGATCAACATATAAAACTATTTGTCATGAGTTCTCAAAATTTAATGCAAAAGAATTTGAAATGTGTATGATGGGAGAATTAAATGTATTTTTAGGACTTAAAATTTTATAAAAAATATTTTGCAAATGTTTTGAATCAAAGAAAATACATAAATGATTTAATAAAGAAATTCGTACCTGAAAACAAGAAGATGTATACAACTCCAATGTTTACTAATATAAAACATTATTTGGATGAAACTATGAAATCAGTTTACAATAAGTTATATAGAGGTAATGTTGGTAGTTTAATATATCATACTACTAGCAGGCCAGATATAATGTATTCAGTACGTCTTTGTGCATGATTTCAATAAAATCATAATGAATCTCATTTAACTACTGTTAAAAGAATTTTTAGATATTTAAGAGGATATATTTTCCAATATATTATCTATCTAAAAACTTCTGATTATAATTTAATCTCATATTCAGATGAAAAATTTGGGAGTTTTATATTTGATAAAAACCCTCAGGAACTTTTCACTTTTTAGGAAAATACATTGTATCATGGTATAGTAAGAAACAACACTCAGTTTCCCAGTCAATAGCTGAGGTAGAATATGTATCTGCTGGAAGTTTATGTACACATGTTTTGTGGAGGAAAAAACTCTTATGGATTTTGGAATAAATATTAATAATACATCTATTTGACTGGATAATACAAGTTATATTAATATTTCAAAAAATCCTATTAATCATTCTAGGACTAAGCATATTGATATTAGACACCACGTTTTATGAAACCATCTTCTTATAAAGGAACATTTTTAGAATTTTAGATTATAGATATTCAATTAGCTGATATTTTTACTAAACCACTTTCCACTACAAAGTTTGATTTTATTAAAGGGGAGTTAGGTTTATTTAATTTTAAATAGATTTTTTTACATTTGATTACTTTTATTTTAAAATAGTTTGGTTACTTGTTTTTCAAATAGTACAATGTTATTTTTTTATGTATGTATTTATTTTTTTCCATGTTCTATTTTATGTTGTCTAATAATTTATGCAATTATTAGTATGTAAGTAATGAAATGGGAATCAAGTATGTCAGAAACCGTTTCAAATTTTAAACCCGTTCATTTTCAAAAACCCTTTGAAACCTCAAAAACTTTTACTGCTCTTCTCTCCCGAACATGAACCATTGAAACCCTAGTCCCTTTTGAACCTTCAGAGATTTACGACAGAAATGGCCAAGACCCAGAGAACTAATGAGCCAGAGACCAGCACTATGAAGTGGCAACACTCGCATGGGAGAAATATTTTACAAGGAAAAGAAATATACCTGGAATGGCTTTGTCAGACAAACCTAATGCTACAGAATGCTATAACTTTTCAGAATTTAGATCTGGCATTTAATGGAGATTATAAAAAGTTTCTATATGAGGTAGAAATTCATCATTTCTTTAAATTGGTACAGTTTAGTCTAGGAAATGATGGGGATTCAATTGTTTCTATGATTGAGGATCGAGATTTTTCAATCTCATCTGTGGGAATAAAAAAAATTATAAACTTCACTAATGAGGGAGTTTATCATTATGATTTAAATAATATTGGTGATTTTGTGCATAAGTCTAAAGATATTATGTCCTTTTTATGGAACTATATATTTAATGAAGATGTTTGTGAAGGATTTAGAACCTGATTAGAAGATATTGGTCAAGTTTTTACAAACTAGTATTGCACCTAGAATGTCTGAGATGGAAAATATTATTTACTCAGATATATATATAATGTTTTTATTAATGAGTGATATCAATCTAAACATTATGAGATACATTGTGAGGTATCTTAATCATAGTTTCCAACCAGAGGCAAGAATGAATATTTATCATTCTGGAAGATTCATCTGGAAAATTCTGTTTAAGATGGATATGGTATGATTGGTAGATGCTTGGGTGAGATTCCACCATAGTAATATCTTTATTGCTGGTACATTGATAAAAATTGGATATTTTTGGAGCACTATCAAAGGCAAGCTGCTGCATGTTAGACCGGAAGATGATGATGAAACTTCTCATGCCCAACCAGGAAAATCAAATGAAAGAGTAGTTGAATCTAGAACCAGTGTAGTATCAAGGTGGATATGGTTTGAAGCAGTTGTTGCATTAGCTAATGAGGAATGTCAAGAGGTACTTTAGAGGACAAGACATCGATTGACTCAAGATGGTGAAAAGCCTACACAAGCCATAGTAGAGGAAACTGAACCACTTCTAAGCTACTGATTTATTAGAGAATCTGCAGTACAGGACACTACTCAACAAATAGTTTCTCAAATTTAGGTGACTACTCATGTGGAACAAGAAAATGTGCGTTAAACTATTGAAAATACTGGAGAATTTGAAGTGTCTTAATTGGAATCTTATCAAACTGAACAACATACAGAGAATATTCAAGAGAAATTATCGCTAGATGACCCTATTTTAGAAAATCCATTGATAGTGAAAGAACATGAAGATGGTGCTCAGGAAGAGCAACCTACAGCACCTGAAAACCAGAAATAAAATGCTTCTGAGATTTATATTGAGGTATTTCATGAGGATTTTTCTATGGAAGATTATGGGAAAGGCTTTGAAGTAAACTCTATGATGAAACCAGTACAAGGAGGGGATAAAGGGAAATCAGATGCAGAATCCTTTCCCATTGTATTGTTACATCAAGCTGAAACTGAGAATCAAGCCCAAGGTGCCTCTGATTCAGTAAATGAAAAATTTTAGGACCTATAAAATAATGTTAACATTGCTAAATCTGAAAATACTACTCTAAGAAGAGCATTAGAAAAGAAACATTTGAAATTTCAGAGATTGAAAGCCAGTTCTGTTTCTAAACAAGATGTTGAATATTTTAAGACAAAAATGCTAAATGAATTTTCAGAGTTAAAATACGAGAAGGATATAAAGTTAGATGTAATGGAATGTAGATTTTTTGGGGCCCAATAGTTTGTCGCTGTAAAATATAGTGAATCAAGTACTTCAGGTACTTGACATGATTTAATCAGAAGATTCCATGCTATTACAGTGGTCATGGAGAATATGAACAACAGACTGCATGACATATAGTGAAACTACTCTCCTTCGTCAGTGTTGTTAGATAATCATAATTATTTATTTGATCAGTGGACTTCCAGTGAACCATGAATTAGAACTATGCTGAATCTGTTCATAGAAAAGTTTACTCTTTTTATAGAGAAGGAAGAAAGACTTCATGGGTTCTTCAGAGTTAATCTGATTGAAGATATTTATTTGACTGAGGAAATCAATGATCTAATTATTCATTTGGGAGATGGATTGATGAGAACGTTGATGGTACAATTAAAAAATATCAAGGTAATAGTTCAAAGAAGATGAACTCTATCTCACCCCTTACCCAACCACGATTCATGTTGTTTTTCATTAGTGTACATATAATTATATTTTCAATGAAGTATATTTACATATTCTTTTCTTGTGTTTTAATTTTTTTTATATTACTATCTATGATAGAACTGCCAGTAATCCAGATTCACATATTGGTAAACAGTTTTTCATGATATTTAATTATGTTCAGTGTTACATTAAAATGTGTTATATTCCTGATTCTATTATTCTTTTTTATTTCAAAAAGAGGAGAAATTTAGATCAACACAATATTTTATCATAAGATTCTGAATCTTTTATTGGGGGACAAATTGAGATATCTTTTATTGAGGGAGATATGAAAATAAACACAACATTTTATTTTAAGGGAAAATTAAAATTTTCTTTTAAGATTTTTCTTTCTCTGGGGGATATTTTTTTAAAAGGGGAGAAAATTTTAATTTTTTTTAAAGTTTTTACCTTTGAAAAATTCTAAAGTATATGTAATTAATTTGGTATGTTATTTTCATTGGTTATTTTATGGGTTTTGAGATCAACCAGAAGGGGGACATTGTTGAGAAATTGTTGTTTTCATCAATACATTATTTTATAAGGGGGAGATTGTTGATAACAACACTCTATCTCATTTTGATGATTTTGATGCTCAGAAATATCATTATTTATTATTCTAATGATTTTACTTGATGTATATTTCAAGAAATTTATATTTTTTATATTCTTATCATTGGATAAATGTTAAAACACTTAATCTATGAGGTATATTTGAAAATGTGTTCAAGAATCATTTTTAGAATGTTATGGAAACACTGTTCTTGCTCTACATTTTTGAAAATTGTTTTTAGCATGTTATGGACACACTGTTCATAACCTATGTTGAGAAGTGTAGAGTAAGGATGGAATACGGTGCTTACTATATGAGATATCAGAAAAGTATGGTTAAACAACCATACATTATTGACAAAGTACGCATGGATGGAACCTTACACTTGGAAGGAACATTACGTTTGGAAGGAACCATACGTTTGGAAGGATCCTTACGTTTGGAAAGAATCCTATGCTTAGAAGGAACCTTACATTTGAAAGGAAGCTTACGTTTGTGAAATCAGCAAAGTGTGGAGGTTTATCATTATATAAGTATGGAATGATATGCTTGTTTCTTAAAATTATGGTTCATCAACCTTTCTTTTGTAAACAACCATTCGTTTGAAGGCTAAAGATAAAAGTATGGTTCATCAACCTTAATTTACATTTGGTTGAAAAGTATTGATTATATACCAAACATTTGATAATTGATGAGAAACGTTTAAGAGAAACCTTATGTTTGAGATCAAACTTACATTGTGAACATTATGTTCTGAGAATATATTCTATACAGTTCAACCCTACGTTTGATGACAGATGTTTAAATTACGACTTTATTAATTTAATATTATTTAAGTGGATTATCAGGATGATTTCAAGCTAGATTAAAATCATGAATTTAAAGATAGTATTTGAATGATTCAAATCCATTTATTTAAGAATAAAAGATTCAATTTAAGAGGAGAATTTCAGGCTGAATTTTTAGGGGAGTTACGACTGCTCTGCTATTGAAAAATTTAAATATCATGATTCGAAAAGAAAGTTTTATGGATCTAAATTTGCAGAAGAAGTGCTCATCGTTATATTAAATATGTCAAAATACAGGCATGGTCCATAGAGAAATAATATACAATAACATCTAAATGACAAACATTGAATATATAGAAGAGAAACCCATATACAATCAAGATCTACAGATCTGCTGTTACGAAGAGCGACAAAGCTCTGTTTTCTGAAGAAGAAGAATAATGAATAAATATTTACTGATCTAACTCGAATATATTTTTATGAATCAACTAATGTTAAAGTTGGGAACAAAATTTCAGGATCTACTACAACTGGATCAGCTCAGAAATACTATTACCAAAGGATCATCATTTTTGAAGAAGAATATCCATATACTATCAATTGCATGTTGTTTCAATTTTGAAGATCAACTCGGAAAGTATTTTCAATGAAAAAAATACTCTTTTATCTTGAGTGATCAACTTCTCATTCTAATATATATATTCAATTCTTTTTATAAACCAGAAGGCTCTGCATAGTCTTACGATTGTAAAGGTGTCAACTGCCTGTACTGAGTTGTGGAACGGTCTGTTGATAAGAGGACCAGATAGTGAAAATACCCAAGATTGTGGAGTGGAATAGGGGCATTCTGTTCCCCGAACCACTATACATCATATTTCCTATGCTATTTTCTACTGCTAAATCTTTGATTTAAAGATAAAAGGACAAATCACAATCATTTGATGAAACTGAAAAGGCACAATTCACTCCCCTCATTTGTGTATCTAGTATAACTTGATCCAAAACAACCTTCATTCCAAATGTCCCATTCACATTATCAATCCATAGTATGTCTCTTCAGTTAGTCATTCCCTTCATCCCTTTAAATTCTAACTATTATTGTGAAATAATTTTACCATGTGTGTTTTTGGTTTAGATCTTGATAAATTTTGATCCAGGTTTTTCTTGGAGGCCATCCTCACCATCTCCTTCATGAGAGTTTCAAATTAAAATCATTGTTGGATCTAAATTAAATATAGGATTCATAAATCATTACACTATGGTATTATAATTTACATGTTTTATCAATATTTAAATAGATCCAACATAACATTTACCCAAACAAATTATGTAATGAATTTGATTATCCCTTGGAGTCTTTTTTAATTAGCTTCTAACCTAGCTTATAGATACCCATTGGGTGAGAGGACCATGAAAATAATTAAATTGTATAACATAATAAAGTGTATATATCATCACATGAGGCCTTAGGTGATTGGTTTACATTGAATCCCAATGATATCAATAATTTCATACTATTATGACCGTTAGAAAATTGTGATTTAATTGAAAGTGGAGTATGAATGAAAAATTGAAATTCTCATAGTTAACTACTAATACTTTTGATCGGATATTATGATATTCATATTGTATTATTGGACTTGTGTTCTGCACAAAAATACATATATATCAGTCTTAGCTCTGGTACATGCACATGTGTCTACTTTAATGCTTATTTTTAGTTGGCTTGGACTAGTCACAAGTCGTATTTTTTATAGATATAGGGATCTACCCATTACCATGTTGTAAGGAATATAAGGATTGGAACTAGATAATTAAAAGCTTATATGGATTTGAACACGATTGTTGTGACTATACAGTGGATATATGGTGGTGGTTGGATTGGTCATATAACATGCTCTGAGGTATTCAGGCATGGTGATAAAGTATATTATTTTACCAAGGTTTTATTGTTGTGGTTATCATGGTAGTAAGACAAGATCACAAATATTTTGGAATAATCCCGAAAGTGGCTGTTGATGGATGATATTAATTATTAAATTAATTCGTAAACATGTTTATCTATTTATAGAATAGACTTATTATCATAATGTTTTTTTAGATATGGGGTTGTCAATCTACTGTGTTATGCTCACACTCTATTAAGGGCACCATTTGGTACCTGAGAAAATTACTTGGATACACATTTGTAATACGGAAAATGCCATTTTAATTTATTGTTCTCTTGCTAAATGGGTTGGAGTTTTGAGGTGGGACTGAGGTGGGGTTCACGACCAGGAACATTTGAGACTTTATTCTAGTCATCTATCATTTTACTTGTATTGTTTCTATAATTGCATTTATTTAAACTTCATCACATCATTACATTATTTATTTATTATTTATTTTATTATTCAGTTGTCTCTTACTATTTGTTTCTATTTTTTCTATACTTTGATTTATTATATGATTTATTTCCACTTTTATAGAACTTCATAATAGGGGGAATAGTCTCCCAACTATACAATTAACACCCAAACATCTAGTCATAATCCTCCTGTGTACTGATATGTGTACTTAAGGTCTCAAAAACAACCCTCCTTGGCTATGTACAAACATTCCGGGTTGGGGGTCATTTAATAAGGGGATTAAATGTTCTGGTAGATTCAATTAAAGGAATAATCAATAAATTTTTTCAATGGTATGCTATTTTGGATGTATAAATGAAGGTGTATAACATGGTGATGGACACAACATGATGGATCATCTGGCATGCTTGGAAAAATACACACAATAATGGACAATGTTTCTCACCACTTTATTTGATGGAAAAAATTTCATCTGTCATTATAGAGCGCATTTCTATGATCTGGTATAGAATATTATCACCAACTTGTTGAAATTTCACACCTTATCTCTCATAGGGGCAATAGTGTGATACTTAATAGGTAGATGAAGACTAGATTAGATTTACCTACAATGTCAATGGATTGAATCCTATCACCCATAGTTATTGTGATCATAGAGAGATGACAGAAGGGGAAATAATTTAAGGAATTTGGTTTTTGGTGGTTTTGTTTTCATCAAATTTTATGGTCAGGGAAAATATTTGATATCCTGAAGGATGAATATGTCTATTATAATTTACTTATGTAAATTTTTTATATTCAATATAGTAGAGGTTGAAATAGATTCATTTAGAATGTATATATTTCTCTTGGTTCATTTCAAACCTACCTGAAATATTTTCTGTCAAATTATAGCTTATAAAGATGGTATTGGAAAATATGTGGAGAGACAATATACATGATTTTATATGAACATGGTCATATATAGACTTTGATCGAAAGTTAGTAATGATAATAATCTTTTAATTTAATTTTGTACTATTTTATTCCCCCATAACAGGTAAGCCTTTGTAAGAGATGACACCCTCTAACACTCCATTTCAGACCTCCTAGAAGTTTATACTGGCATGTTTTTTTCTGCATAATTTTCATTAGACATAATGATTCATGGATTAATAAAATAATAATATATTTATTTTTAAAAAATAAGTACACTTGAATAACATGATTTTAATTATTTATAATTATTTTAAAATAATATATTTCCAATTCTATAAAAACATTAACATTATGTTCAATTTTGGAATTTAAGAGGAAGTATCACTAACTATACTATGAAATAGGGTAAAAATATGATGAAATGAATGTAGATTATGAGGAAATTCATCATACTTATGATGGAATTTATTAATCTTTAATGGAAATATCTCATCCTTATGACCTAATTATATCAACATAAAACTTTTTGTGTCTTAAAAGTATGGAATATGGCTAGACCAACCATTCGAGGTGTCCTATTAAACCTTATTGGAGATAGTAACAACCATATGAGGTTTTTTCTAATCCTTATGGATGATATTTCCAACTTCACAAATATTAATGTACATATCCATTTCAACAAATAGAAACTCAAATTTATTGGTTTTCATTCAATGAACTCAAATCTCATTAAGAATAGGAATGATGCAAAATTATATAAATTAAATTATTTACCTTATTATAATTATGTTTTATGGTATAAAAATTATACATGACATAGAGATCCCAAGAAAATATTATGCTCATAAATGAAGAATTAAAGAAGTGATGTTTGAAAATATTAAGGATCCTATATTGAGAGAATTATAAAATTATCTATGGAATAGTTACATGAATATTATGAATAGTAATCTGGCCAATAGAAAAGAAACATATCCTATGAATGTGTAAATAAAACTTAAAAATCTGATAATTTATAATATTATATTATTATAAAATAGTTTATGTAAATAGATGTTTTAAAAATTAATAAATTAAGTGTTGATATTTTCATAAAACATAAATGTTTAGTTACAATTTAGTAATTAATATAACTAGTAAAAAATATATTTTCATTAAATATATTTTTATATTTTTATCTTATTATTATGAGATAATTTTAGGAGACCTTAATTTGTTTTTTAATGTGTCAAAAAAAATTTAATTTCAAAATCAGTATTCTTCTAGTATACGATAATTTTAATTAAAAATTAAATTTATCATATTTAGAAACATATTTTCATAAAATAGAGTTTATTAATTATTTTTAAATGTTAAAAAAAGGTTAGGTTAAATTTTTGGTTTTTTTAAAAAATAATTGAATTTTTTGTGATTATTTAAATACGATAATATAAGATATAAGCTAAATACTTGTATTATTGATTCATAAATTTTGTATGGTTCATGTAAGCCCAAAATATCAAAATATACTTCACTGTATTAATATATCACGTGATAAATATTAAACTATCCATTTTTTTGCAAAAAAAATATAAACTAATGAATAAAATAATGGAAAACACCCCTCTCTTATACTATAAATACCACCCATCACCACCTCTTCTCCTCACGCTTTCCAAGCCATGACTAATTTTCATTTTAATCCAGTCATATTCTTAATCCACTCCTTATATCTAAGATCCCCTATTATCATCATAATATAACACCCTTTTCCATATGAAAGATCCCAAGAATGATAATCTAAAGAGGTAAAATACTATATGTTTTTTAATTTAATTTAAATTTCATTTCTTTTATCATTCTCTCCTCACTCCAACTTGTCCAATTAGCATGATAAGAACTTTATCTTTTACATAATGTAATTTTATTATGTTAATGTTTTAATTAATCTTCAATTCTCTTCAATTTTCATTTTATGCTAAAAATGAAAAAAATCATATGTGGTGTGTCGATTTACACTCACCATGTATAATTTGATTTAATATTTCAATATTTCATTCACGTATGGTAATAAAAAAATTACAATAGATAAATAAAAATTATATTAAAGATATTATAATTCATATAATGGTCAAGAAAAAATACATAATATGATGATAATGAAATGATATTAGCACATAATTGTCATAAAACCGTGATAAATTAAATCATTTTCATTAACATTCAATCTAATAAATAATTTTGATACCATATAACCAAATGAAATATAAGGCCAATTACACTTATTTATGATTAGATATTTTCAGTTAGGGAGATTCATTCTCATTGTACATTAACCTCCATATTTATAATCAACTGAACAGAACATGAAAAAAAGGAAAATGAACTCTCTCGAACGATGAAATAGAACTCAATAACTCATCATAAAGAACATAAGTGAACTTTTATAATACTATAATAATATAAATAATTTATAATAGGTTTATATTTTAAATAAATGAATATTATTTTATTATAAATGATATATAAGTAAATAATCTATTCAGGCATAATGCAATGGGATTCTTGAACCTAACTCCATTACCCTGGGTTTCCCGTCATTCATTCCGTTTTCAGAATGGTTGTTCCTTTAAATTTCCTTAAATTTATTTCTTTATCCAGGCCATTTATTTTATGGAATATACAAGATTCTAATCTGAATTATGAAAAATGAAAATATTTTTCCAAAAATACTCTTATTTCTAAAAATAAGTATTTTACATATCATGAGATTGTTTCTACTTCACTCATAATTGATGATTATTATACCATTTATTTTATTATCTATATATTTTTTAAACCCGAAACATTATTCATTATTGTATTCTTTATGAAATTATATCAATTACTTTCAATTGGTAATTTTTGTCCATGATTTATGTATATTCTACAAGGAACGCGTGATTATGTAGATGTTATGAAGCAGCGGCTACACATTGAATTATATTGCACATTTAAATTTTATGATTTGAATGGTTTCCATGAATAATATATAACTCCAAATAACTGGGTAATTTTATGTATCTCATCACATAAAGTGTAATATGTATGAAGATGATGCTTTATTTTTCGAAACAAGTTTTTTGTAGTTGACCACTAAGAGGTGATGTTTCATTTTAATGCATTTCAAAATTCAAAGCCTCTATCTAATTCTTATTATTATTATTATTATTATTATGATACCTTTCTTATAATATGTTTATGATGGTAATTCTAAACCATATTTAATCTATCTTATTCATCCTCTTACTTAGATTTTTTATCACAAATTATTTTTTATGTATATCCTCAGTTGAATACTTGTACAAATGAGTACATGAGGGATAATATTAAGATAGAGAAAAAGGAATTAAATAAAATTTTATATTTTATTATATAATTTTTTTTATTGTCCTAATTTTCTAAATACACTAATCCTGTAGACCCTGGTATTAAATAAATTGGATGTTGTTAATCATATAAATGCTGTAATAGTAATGTAAGAAAAATGCAGGTCACTATAGTTGGTATCAGAGAAGAGTTTAACTAAATTGGAAATTTGGATTAGAGAACATTAGTGAAAACCCATAGTGTAAGAATATGTATATAGGGATCCCACAATATATGACTTTAGATTTAATTAAAAAATGGAAATAATATTTTATTCTTGAATTGTTTAATTATTTTCAATAATTTTCTATTTACGTATATTTTGGGAATGGAGAATATAGGCCAATTACCCATGTGAGGTGAAAAGTAGTGATTGGATCAATGATATCCCCAATGCCTTTGGAGGTGGACTAAAAAATTTCATGGTGACACATAGCCATCTGTCTCATGTTATGAAAAATAATATAAAAATATAGAAATTCCTCAGTCACTTAAGAGGGAGAGATTGGTTATCATGTCTTTTTGGGGCATGATAACGAACATTTAGGGGATCATCTGATTCACTAATTGAAGAACACTAGGTTAATAAATAGATAAGATATTTTCTGCGCTCAACTGCTCTGCGAAGGAGGCGGTGACTCTGGATTTTTATCATATGCATTGGGAGGTCTATAAAATGTGGAAATTGATTAATAACGATAATCCAAAGGACTAAATTGATGTGATGGAGTGGGAAGATGTTAAGATAATATTTCTGAAATTTTTTTTCCAACATAATAATCATAAAATATAGTTATAGTGTTTATATAGATAAATAAAATAAGGTGGTTCATTTATGACCAATGAAGAAAATTTCAAAAAGTTTACAAGGTATGATTCCAGTTTTTAGTCAACAGTGGTATCCAAATTGATAGATTATTTAGTGGTTTAAAATAAAACATTCAATATGATTTACCTATCCATGAAATTTGGATTTATTAATAAGCTGCTCCGTGTTATCTTAAATTGGATATGGAGTTTGGAGAATGGTATCATGGCTTGGGTGATCAGAAATAGAGGATTCAGTTTCAAGATGGGGGATCTAATAAGAATGGTGGAAGGAAATATCAACCACTGACATTTCATAAATGTCTGAGGTATCATTATGGGAACTCTCTCAAATGGATGGGGGAATACAATACAAGTGGGAGAGATGGACAACAATCTCATGAATTTAGAAGTGAAATAAATAATTTGACTAATATTATAGTGGAAATAAGATCTCCACCCATGGTCTGTTGCTTCATATATAAGAAGAACGGTCACTATGAAAGCCAATACACTATTCATCGAATCCTCAATGGTAATCACCACCATAATCCACCAAATAAATAGGATAAATATAAGTATTGTGCCATAAATAATGCTAAAGTGGTGCAATAAAATGAAATCGTACAAGGTACATGTCTTTTTCACTCAATAATGTAAATGGACTTATTCGAATTTCGTTATACATATTCCTTTATATCCTTCAAGTATGCTTGAAAAAATGAATCTAAACCATGATACCTTGAAATATATATATACATAAACTCTCTTAGTGGTGAAATAATTGTAAACCTAGCATTAGAATCTTCTATTATTAGTGTATGTGGGAATATTATTCCAAAACATCTTGTGGTACTTCTATTGGTGGAATTTGATGCTATTCATGGGATGGATTGGATCTTGTTACAAAGAGAACATCTTAACTATCAGGAAAAGAAATAATCTATTTAAAATATATACCATCCAAATGTATTATAAAATGTATGCAAGACCATGAATCTCATTTCGACAATCCTTCAATAGTGATGGTGTTTATTTTTTATGAAGAGGCATCCCTCACTCAAATGGTTGAGTCAAAATAAGGTATCAACATAGTAGAAACTCCCATTATGAGGGAATATAATGATTTATTTCATGATGACTTACTCATACATCCCCTAGATCATGATGTAGATTTATCAATATAACTCATACCTGGATCTACTCATATATAAAAATATCCTTATAGGGTGGAATCTATCTCACTGGAGGAGTTAAATAAGCATCTGCATGAGAATTTGGGTAAATAGTTCATATGACCAAGTGCATCATCTTGAAAACAATGTGATTTGTGAAGATATATGATGGATCATTGTGGTTTTCTATTGACTAATGAGAACTCAAAAATATCACCATATATAAAAATCATCCCCTTTATGGATTGAAAACTTTTCCAATAACTTACTTAGAGCTCTGTAATTCTCAAAGGTGGATCTTTATTAAGGATATCACTAACTGATGGTGAGGAAGGAAGATATTCAGAAGGTTTATTTCCAATAAAATACTTGTAGAATATTAAGTGTGTCTTTTGGATGTAGAAAGTATCATTTTTTTGAATCGTGATCACAAGTGGGGTAATTTATATAGACCCTTCAAATGAAAAATAAATTGAGGAATGCACCAGGTATACAAGTGTGTTGGAAATATATAGTTCTCTTTATTTAATAGGGTAATATTAACATTTTTTTGAAAAATTTATAACTATTGTCCAGACCTCTATCTAACATAACAAAGAAAAGGGTAAAGTGGGTTTTTATGGAAGAATGTGAATAAATATTCAAGTTGGTTGAGAAGAGTCTTACCACTACACATATACATAAATTTACAAAAATAATGGATGAATATTTATGATATACATCGATGCTTCAAATAAAGTCTTGGGTTGTTTACTCATGAAAAATGATAAAAATATTTCCCATGCCTCACATAAGTTGATGATCCATGAGAAGAATTACCCAACACATGATTAGAATCAAGAAACCTTGATTATTATGTGGAAATATAGTGACACTACATATATAGTGACTAGTGTGACATATATACCAATCACATGAGTCTAAATGATATATTCAGAAAAAAGGATCTCATCGTGCATCAATATTGATGGTTACAACTAATCAAGGACTGTGATTAATCTATTCACAATCATTATCAGAAGGAAACCAAGCTTTTTGATGATCTCATCAGAAATGAACTTGCTATTGTAACCATGATGTGGATTGAGAAAGTCCCTATCTTTATATATAAACAATGTTTTTATTTAGTAATAATAATAGAAAGAAATACATACTTTATTACCCAAATAATTTCCAAACAATAAATCTAAGTGGAAATTAAGAATTAAAAATGGGATGATTTGCAGATTCAAAAGAAGGTGAAAGAAATAATGGAAGGAATGCTTCATGATTTCCATATAGTTAATTCTAGTGTGATTTAGTTTTGAATAAGGCCACATGTTTCTTAATCACTTGAGAAAATGAAGGAGCTCAAAGATAATACATAAAACTCAACATTATCTACACATCATATGAGTACAAATATGTACCATGATCTTTAAGAACACTTCAGGTTGGATAACATATTGAAGTAGATTGTGGATCATATCTCAAGATGCTTTACATATCAACATTTAAATTTATTGAGATATAAATCTAAAGAGAGGATGCAAAAAATTCCTACACCCATGTGAAAATTGTAGAATATCACTGTGGACTTAATCACTAGTATCAAGAAGACATCCAATAGAAATAATGCGATGTGGGTTATGGTGGATCAACTAATAAAGATTTCACACATAATCAAAATTCTATATGATTTATCTCTTGAACAACTTGACATGATATATGTGAAGGAAGAGTTGATGATAAATGTGGTTCCATTTTTGATTATATATGATCTTGATCTAGGGTTAATATATAAATTATAGATAATTATTCAAAATTATTGGAGAAATTAATTGAATTTCCACATATCATATCACCCTAAAAAGAAATACAATCTGAATGGACTATTCTGACACTTGATGACATGATAAGAGACTGCTAAATGGAATTAAAATGTGTATGGGATGAGCATATTCCATTATTTGAGGTCTCATATAACAATATCTTCCACTTGTGTATTCATATGTCTCTATAAGTGGATTTCTATAGAAATATATGTAGAAATCAACCAGTTGGGATACAATTTGAAATCAAAAGCTTCCTAGAACTGATCTTATACAAGAGATGATAGAGAATGTTCAATCCATCCAAAAAAATATCAATGATGATAATGGTAAAAAAATATCTATACTGAAAACCGTTAAAGGGACTTGGATTTAGACATTTCAGATAAAATAATTCTTCAAATAACACCGTAGAATAGGGTCAAGTTGTTTGGAAGGAAATAGAAGTTATTCAACAGTAAACTGTCCCCTTTTAGTTCCATGATCACATAAGAGTAATGCCCTACTGATATGAACTTTCACTTTTATGGATCATGTTCATGATGTGTTCCATTTATCTCTCCTGAGTAAGTATATACCATATCCCCCAAGAATACTAAACCATGAGGTAGTGCAACTAGAAGATGATCTCTCATATGAGTAACAACTATTAAAGATTCTGGACTGAAGAGATATGTTCTACGCAACAGGGCTTCCCACCTTATTAAATTTATTGGAGGAATCATAATTAAAAAGAAGTGACATGGGAACCTAAGGAAGTAATGAAGAATAAATACCCACACCAGTTTATGTCAACAAAAATTATGATGGAAAATTTTCAAAAGGTGGAATAATATAAATTCCTAAAATTTTATCAATTAAATTATTTCCCTAATTATTATTATGGCATATGGTATAAAACACAAACGTTGCATATATATCCCAAAAAAAACATTATCCTAAAAAATTATTAATGAAATAACTGTTATTTGAATAAATTAAGGAACATATACAAATGGAATTGTAACCTTTCCTTTGAAATAGTAACATAACCCCTATGAATAGTAATCCAGCCAATAGAATACAACCATGCCAATGAAACTATAAATAAAATATAGGTATCATATAAATTAATATATTGTATGATTATATGATACAATAACTAAATATATATTTTAAAATTGATAAATTAAATGTTAGTATATTTGTAAAACATAAATATTTAATTACTATTATATAATTAATATAACAATTTAATTGAAAATTTATTTTCAATAATTAGATTCATAAATTAATATATATTTTTCTTATGATTATGATATAATTTTATGAGACCTGAAGTAATTTATTCAAGTGTCACAAAATAATTTATAATTTAAAAATATTTTTTTTAGTGAATGATATTTTAATTACAAATTAAATTTATCATATTTAGAAATTTTATTTCATAAAATGATGTTTTTTTTTCATATTCTTCGTTTCAAAAAAACTTTAGCATGAATTTTGGGTATTATTATAAAGTAGTTTATCTGTTGGTGAATAATGAAATACACAATTTACAATATAATCTAAATACATGAATTATTGTGTCAAATATGTTGTATGGCTGATGTAATCTCAAAATGGAGAAATATAATTCATTACTATAATATTGTTTGTGATAAGTTTCAAACTAATCATATACATGAGACCAAATAATATCCTAATGAATAAAATAATGAGAAAACACCCCTATCTTCATATATAAATACCACCCCTGACCACCTATTCTCCTCACACTATCCATTCCTTGAAGATTGTTCATGTTCAACCCAAACCTGATAAACTATTTCTATAATAAGTTTCTGAAGGAGGATAAAATCAATATTCAAAATCCCCTTTCTTTTCATGTTAAATTCATTTCATTTTCATTTTTTTTCTAATACATTCCTCACCTACACATATCCATGTTTCATAATAACTCCATTATTGTTTATGTAATGTAATTTTATAATGATAATAGAATAATTCATCTTCAAATCTCTTCCCTTTTCCTTTTATTCTAAAAATGAAAATATCATATGTGGTGTGTCGATTTACCCCCACTATAGATGATGAATTTTTATTTTTCACTGCTGCCTTTAAGGATGGTCATAAAAACATTATTATTGTTCAATTAAGAATATATTATAAATATTATAGGTTATATAACGATGTAGAAAATATATATATAATCATTCATATAGTAAAATGATATGATCATATAATTGTAATAACATCCGCAAAAATAAAATAAATCCTTTTCATTAACATTCTATCAAATGAATCAACCTTATAAAATATCATAAAAACACATATAAAATGAATTAAACTTCATAATGTTCATATAATTTAAATTATAGAGAATATTTCTCACTATACCTGAACCTCCAAACTTATAAACAAGTGAAACAATTAGGAAAAAATGATAACGAACATTCTTGAACGATGAAATAGAACTCTATAACTTATCAAAAAGGACATAAATGAACATAATCAAACTATAAAAAATCATATAAATGTAGAAGATGTTTGGTATTTTTTAATTAGTTTATTTATTTTGATTATCTGGGTTATCAATGTGATGAATGTATTTGGGCATAAGTTATGGGGATTCTTGAACCCAACTCCATTTCATTGTGTTTTCCATATTTCACTCTATTTTCATTATCGTTGTTCATTTAATGTGCCTTAAATATCATTTACATATCTATTAATAATATCTTTTATGATATACATGATTCTAATATGATTTTATGAACAAAAAAAAGATTTTTCAAAATGAAATCCTATTTCAAAAAATTACATCCTTTGCATCTCATGAGATTATATCGTCATTACATAAGAGTGATGATTCATAAAACAAGTATATTATTCCTTATCTCTTTTTTCAGAACCCTAACGTTTATTGATGAAGTTATACTACATGGAAGTGAAACTATTCTTTTCCATGAGCTATTTTATGTGCAATATTGATATGTGTTTTATATGTCATGAAGTATTATGAAAATGTTAGGATGTGATGGGTGTACCTAGAATTATATAGTGCATATAAATTTTATGATGTGAAGAGTCTTACCCGAATTTTGTGGAGCTACAATGAAATGTTTAATGTGATTTATCACATTAGATAAAGTGAAATATTCATGAACATGATGCCATATTTTTTCATAACTATATTTGGTAGTTGACCACTAAGACAGGATGATTCATTTTAATGTCATGCCACATTTAACTCCATTATCTAATGATTCCAAATAGGATTATGATGATGATCCATTTCATATGTTATAATTATGAAGATGATTATGCTCAATCAACTTTAATTTCTCTTATTTATCCTCTTAAAATGCTTCTATCTCACCACTTATATTGATTTATATCCTTAAGTGAATACTTGTACAAAGGAGAACAAGAGGTTAAAAAAGAATCATGAGAGAATAGAATTAAATATATGTTTATATTTTATTTTGTAAAAGTTATATATGGTATTTTTTCCCATGAAACTAAACCATTGGATCATGGTTTTTACCATTCAAAATTTCATGTTTATTAAAGACAGAGAAGAAATAAATCAAAGAGGAATTCAACAAAGAATAAAACAAAGAAAAACTAGCTAGGGGCCTAAAATAATAGAGACCCAATTGATACCCCCTAATAAAATTAATCCCCTCTGAATACAATTTAAATAAACTAGAAACAAATTTACATGATTTCCTTGATCTACCACCAGCAATGAAGCAACGATAATCAGCCACATTTTTTTTACTCCCTCCAAAAATGAGAAATATGAATATTGGTGTTGTTGAGGATAGATATTAACTTCCTTATAGAGTAGGATATCATCTATGGAACTGGAATTTTATCATGAATTGCATCATCAAAAATTAAATAATCAGTTTCAACCTACCATAGAATAATATTTTTCTGGCCGCACAAAACAAGACCCATATGGATAGATTTGTATTTTTCTTGAATTGAATTTCCCCTCCACAAATATATAGAATATGAAAGCATGACACTCCCCCATGCATCACGAAACACCCCTCCTCCTCTCAGATTACCTAGAAAGAAAGAACGATCAAAATTCATCTTCAAAACTGTGTTTGGAGTTATCCACTAGACCCAATTCCCTCTTATCGCATTAACTGGCTACTGAATCATATAAACAATCCCCACAATAATCTTATAGAAGGGGAATCATTCCCTTTATTAATACCATACACTAGATCAATCAGTAGTTACCTCATCCTCAAAACAATGGACAATTCCGTTTTAATAATACGTTCAAACCCGTCCTTGTTCTTTTCCCACCAGTTGCACCAAAAAATTTCACTTAATATTATAGATCTATCCATTTTTACGGTCCCTCACCTTTAATACCATGGGAGCATCCTTCCATAAAAAAATTTTCATCAAGATAAATGGAAAAAATACCAGTAAACCCTCCAAAGAATCTCTATATTGGTCTGGCCAAATAACTCTTAAAGAAAAGGTGATTAGTGTCTTCTTCCCTATATAACTTTCAGTAATAAAATTTTGAAGCTAGGTTAATTCCTATATTTATCACATTATCATCTATAGGAATTTCCTAGTTTCTTATCTTCCATACAAGAATGTTGAATTTAGTAGTAATACAACTACACCATACATTTTTATTCTAATTATCTTGCTGCCCTTTAGTATTCAAAATCTGGTTGATGTCCTTTAAAAAAAAGCACATGTATTGGAATTAGTAAACAAACAATTATCCATATCATAAATTAAAATTATATCATCAAAATCCTCTCTTTGACCCTCATACAGAATTTCATCAATAAAAATGAGATGTTCACTGGCCTCGTTGAACAAAATAAATGGTCCTTGACATCCCAGATTGCGTAAAATTGAACCTGTCCAGTTATTAAACCAAAATGTGAACTCCCCCTTCACTACAATGCATCTCTAATGTTTCCAAATAATCAGAATAAACTCATAGATTAAGGAAAATAAGGGAGATCCATTTGAAACATGATTTTCCTCATAACTAGTCAATTAATTGGACAAAATCTTCCCTCAAAATGTTTGAAACTCCACCACTTCCCAAGAATGTTTTTCATGAATACACTAATTGATATTAACAAAACTTCTCACTCTAATCCCACCTTCATGGACAGTTCATGCCATTCTATTCCATAACACCCAAATATGTTTCCCCTCGGATAAATCATCCCAAATGAACCTTACCAAGACTTTATGAATGTAAGAAAAGACTCTCTTAGGTATATAGCTTGAAGAAAGAGTATAAATAGGGATAGATGTTAACACACTATTTATTAGAGTTATCCAACCACCATAGAATAAAAAGAAGTTTTTCTAGTTCAACACATGATTCAAAATCGTGTTCACAGTATAATCAAATTCCCAGATTCGAAGATGACTAAGAATAATATGAGATCCATGATATTCCATTGGAAAACATCCCTTAGGAATATCCATTCTACTACACAGAGATGAAACCTACCTGTCACCACACTTATTAGAGATAAAAATACATCTCTTGGGTCTATTAATAACCTGACCATTCCATAAACAATGATCATACCAGATTTTAGATGATCCACCAACTGATATTACACTACTATTATAAAAAGTTAAAGTATAATTTGTAATCATTAGATGATAAATTAAAGGTTGATTCATTTTCTTATGATATTGAAGAATACATCCTGTGGACATCATTTTGTTAATAAGGTGACATAAAGTATCTTGCATAAGAATAAATAGAGTTAGAGAAATTGGATACCCTTTTCAGAGATCACTTGAAGACTTGAAGATACCATAGGTTCTTCCCATAAACGAGACCTCCATCCAAGAAGTGATAAAACATATAAAAATGATATCCATAGTCCAAGAGGAATTTCCCATACCTTTGAGTACCCTGATGAAAAATCCCCATTTCATTCTGTCATAAGCCTTGTTCATATCAAGTTTCAATTCCATATTTGAACCATGAGTTTTGAAGTTAATAACATGAATCATTTCCTGGGCCAAAGCCACTGCACCCTGACAGGAATGTCCTTTATCAAAAAAAAAATTCTCTAAAGAAACCCACTCAGGTATATACTTGGAAATCTTCTTATTGACGATACTAGAAAAGATCTTATAAAGAAAATTTACACATATGTAACATCCTATAATCAATAATAGAAACTGGATTTCAAATTTTAGGGAGCATCACAAAATTAGTATTCCATGCCACTCTAGGTAAGGAACCACCCCATAAGAAATTCTGAATGGCCATAATGATATCATATTTTATAATCACCCAAGACCCCCTATAAAATGAACCATGAAAACTATCCAGTCCCAGAGCAATTTCGGGATAAAGACCTATCATAGCATCGTAAATATCATTTTCATTTGGAATGGATTCTAACAATGAATTATCAGTATAAAACAACATATTGTGAATCACCTCAAACAACTCATAATTTCCTCTAGGATATCCATTTAGTATATTCAGATTGGGACCTGCAAGTAAATTTCTAAAAATAAAAAATCCATATTTCCAATCACCTCTCTATCATCAGAGTAAGACCCATATTCAGGAAGAATATTCAGTTTAAATAAGATTTTCCTTTATTTTATACAAGCATGAAAATAAGATGAGTTTTTATCACCTTCACGAAGCCATTTCAATATTGCACCTTCCCTTGCTACATGTTGCTGTTTTAAAACTAGATTTTATGATAGTTTTTTCATAGTATACATCACCTTAAAATTTTCCTCATATCATGCAACCTCAAGGGATCTCTCTAATATGTCAACATCCTATTTTAAAATTTCTGCATCCTGATCCAAAGGAGGAATATTCTTTGTCCATACCTGAAGTTTATTTTTCAAAGGCCTCAGCTTGTTGTGCAATGTAACCCAAGAATAGCCTTGAATATCTTCTCCCTGGGTATCACTAACCAATAGTTAATACCCCTATACACTAGCCTAGTGATTATAGAATCTAAATATCTCAATACCATCCAGTCTTTGAGGAAAATAAATTAACAATGGTGAATGTTCTGGGATACCACAAACAAAATGTTCCCCCTTAGCATTGGGAAACCTTTCAGAAAAATGAGTATTCTCCAAACACCTATCCAGCCGACTCCAGCATCTACGATCACGTTTCTGATTATTACAACATGTAAAACAATCACCAGAATAACCCATGCCTATAAGCCCTTTTCCCACCAGAAATCGAACAAAACTGATACAAGACTTATGAGGAAATATTTCTCGACCCTTCATCTCATCTGGTTCAGAAATAATATAAAAATATCCACCAACAAACCACATGAATTACTATGGATCAAAGCTATACAAATCCATCCATAAAACCTTCCATATTTGAGCATTACATTTCTCATACACAATAGATATATACATAAAATCTACACCTGTATTGACTCTTACCATAATATACTGATCACCGGCTTTTATCAGATCCACCTTCACTTCCTTCTTCCAAAAAATACTGATATGAAAATTATCTGGTTCTTCATGTAAACCAATATTCATTCTATGTCTATAATAAAACATGTTTACTCTCGAAATGGTAGGCATGTGCTCCATAATAGCCGCAATAGAAACCTTTTGTTTTTTGATTTCAATGGGCAAAAAATCTGTCTTCACCCGAGAGAAAATTCCATAGGCATTCCATATTAGAAACAGAATCATTGTAATGTCTTTAGCCTAGGTTTAACCACAGGAATCAAGGTCACATTATAATGAGAAGACAAAAAATCTTGCACGGACCATAGAATTCCTCTCGTACATACTCCATTTTCCATGGCCAATGAATATTTCTTAGGAGAAGAATAAAATGACTGTCTCCTATGAAATCTTCATCCCACCTTGCTCAAAGGAGAGAATTTGCCATAATTTTCACAGTCTGGAATGACATAAGCATTTCACCTATCATCGTCCAGTTTTACTTCAGATAAAGAATATTCTTTATTGTCCTTTAACAGTAATTTACAAGACTCTATCCCTCCACCTGTCACTTTTCCAATTCCATCTCTAACTTGGATAATCTATATTCTGGACAAACACAACACTATAGGAAAAGGATGCAACATTTTACGGACCACAGACTGGTTCTCCAACCTTGACCATGAAAACATGAAACCTTTAGCACTAATACATACATTCGTTAAACCACTCACATTAAATGTCCTTAAAAAATTATCCTGAGATGGGATACATCAATTCTGTGAAAATTAAATGAATTCCAGAATATTTTTTCTGTATGATTGTTCAATGGTTACAGGATTAACCTTATCAACTTCCAAAGTATCATAATCAGATATCTCAACAATTTTGTACATAATAGGATCTCTATGGCGTATATCTTCATTCACTTACTCTCTTCAAGAGCTCCATGAGCATCATTCTCAATCTCGATAGTGACATCAGAAGATGACTCATTAAATTTGGTCATTATAGGATCAGTATGACTAAAATTACCTCGTTGTCATTTCCTTCAAACATGAATCAAATGGCCTTAAAAAGAACAATGATAAAAAAACCTAGGTAAAACTGTATAAACAATATCATGATTCCAAGAAATCGATTCTTTCACATGCAAGGATATCTTATCCAGAATAGGGGAAGACAAGTCTAATTCAACACAAATCATTGAAATCAATACATTCATATAACCACGTGTTTTTTTATCTACACAAAGAAACCCCCCAAGGGAATACCCAATTTCCCTAAAAATAGACACATTATGCATTAGTAGAGGCAAACCTGGAAGAAAAATCCACACTTCCGCCTATGGAAGTTCCCTCCCTTTATGCACATCAATGAACCATCAGTCTAAAATTTAAAGGACAATGACCCATGATTTAGTGAGAATTACACCATCCATGCATGAAATCTGACTCATAATTAAATATTAAGAAGAACGAATCTCGATGCACTGAAGAAATCTTTACCATAGATGAAAGCCCCCAAGTATTCACAAACTTATTAAATAGCAATATAGATGGATTTTTTGATCCAAATTGCACAATAAGAGTCCATTTGAGACAGTCAACCGCCTCTTCATACGTCTCCAACAGAATCTCTACTAAAAAAACAGAATCATTCCTACAAATCAACAGGGAAATGGTGTAATTTCATGAAAACCAAAACCACTCAAACCCTGGGGAAAACAATATAGGGATTCCTTGAATGTTGGACCATTTCTATCAGCATAGAAGGATCCAATAACGGTGCTTGTATAGGGCCATGATCAATGGTTGCCGACGATGGGATTCTAATAGTAGATAAATCCGATGTATTTATGGATGAAGGATTTTGGGAAACTATGGGCGCATGGGGCATGTTCTCTCTTATTGTTTTCATTATCTTAGAAAAATTCCCTATTAGCAACTCATAACATGAAAATAATCATGATCATGGATTTTATCTCTATTATGTTATTTTTCATTAAAATGTTGTAATAGTTATGTTAGAAAATGTCATTTCTTAAAAAAAAAACATCTATAGATTCATCACATTATATATTATAGTTATGATTATAATATTTTAACATTATTCAAATGGTGAAAACCAAAAAAAATCCCATTCACATAAACATTCTCTATTATTACATATATATATGAATAATACATTCTAGAGGAACCTATTATATCATCATTCATTCCATGATTTAAAAAACATCTAGATATGTCTTGGGTACCAAAACCTTCGACCCTTTGATTCTTTTTGGAAACCTGGTACCATAAATTTGTTTCAGTGGCTGTTATAAATGATTCATTATTTGATAATTTATTTCTTAACATAGAACATTATTTTTTTTAAATAAAATAAATTAATAATAATTTCATTATTTCGATATAATGTTTATTTATATTCATACCCCATAATCTATGATCCTCATGATAAAAAATGATGAAATTAAAACACATTAAAAATCTTATTTAAGAGTGGATAAATGCCCTAGAAAACCAATACCAATTTGTCGCTCCATGGATCATAGAGTGGGTCACTTATTCCTTAATTATTACTTCATCCATAAATCAATCATGACCCCATATTGACAAATCATACCATGGAATTGACAATAGAAAAAAGATTCTTTGAAATTTAGAAAATCTATTAAAACGGTTCACACATTCCTAGTAATCAATTCCCAACCTACCCCATTAAAAAATGATTTCAATAAGTACGATATATATAGTATACTTCTCCATAAAAATATTAATCATATATAAATAGATAATTCTTCATAATTTAATGTTCTACTGAATTATAAAATAAAAAATGAGATAAACCAAAATAAATATTTATGTTTCCAATTTTTATCCATCATTTACCATAATATTCTAATGAAAAATAAGAGAGACTCTACAGAAACCCCATACCATAACATTGATATGTGCATGGTTGAAGTGATAAATTCATCCTCAATTTCAGAAAAGAATCATTAGGAAATGGACTTGTGAACACATATATTTTTTCCTCATTTGAATAAACTAATTTCTATTTAAATTAATTTATTTATAAAATATTTTTAATGATGTGATACGTATTTTAATGTTCTTGGATCTTTAATCATGAACTAGATTACCTTAATGACTCATTTCACTCTGATTGTCACAGAAAATATGAATTGGAAACATCATTTCAAACCTATGATCTTCCAAATGGTTCCTCATTTATATCAGTTGAGTTATGGAATAAGTGGAAGACATATATTATTCCTTTTAAGTGATCATGGTAAAAAAATACACTTCTTAGTGTGCCAACAAAAAGAAACCTCTCAACATGGTAGAAAACTCAACCATATGAATACCTCTTGTAATTATCAAACCCCTCTCAATATACATATGTGTAACCAAATAGAACAAGATTATCATTTCTAAAATATTTAAAATTAAAACCTATTTTACCATTAATGTACTTACGAATCCATTTTCTAGGACCTAAATGGGAATGTTTTACATTACTTTGAAACCTCACAAAAAAGTGTAACATAAAAACTCATTTATGTAAGATATCAAGTACATTAATCATATAATTAGCTTCCATAATTCTATATGATACACTTCTATTCCTCACTCATCATTTGATATCTCTGTTCCCATTTACATATCGGCTAAAACTAGTGTTAAATAATCCAATAAAAACATTTTTTATACTCCCTAGTGTAGTTATATTTAGAAATAACATTTTGATCTATCTCCTGCGAAATATGTAAACCAAGAATATAAATATTTAACATGGGGTACAAATTTCAAATTGATTCTTCATCTTCTTTAAAAAATTTGAATGTAATTTTTCATATTTTTTGTAAAAATTGGTTTAATATACATAAAATGTAATAATGATTAATACCACTTTTTCATCATTAATGTAGAGATTATTGTCCACCATTTCTTTTTTGAAACCCTACAACTTCATGAATGTGTTCATCATAGAATATAATGGTCTTGGGTCTCCTTTAATACCATATAAAGACTTATGTTACCCAAATAATATCACATATGCAGTAGAAAATAAACATCATTTTTCCAATATATAACTTCCCTCCAAACTCACTATTTAGGGGAGAACAATTTTCATCCATCTAAAAAATATTTTTCAGAATATGAGCCAAAATATTAATAAAAAATCATATATTTAAATGATATTTAACTACTAAAAAATTCTCATCAATTCATGCATCTTCAATCAAAAATTTATTCTTTCCTACAACATCACCTTTTTCCATCAACATGTTTTGGAACACCCACATTATCCAGATGATACTATTATATTTATGTATGGGCTCTATCTCAGAGGTTTCGTTATTCGTAGTCATTTACAATTAATCAAAGAACTATTGATGATATATATGTTCTTCAAAATATCTAAGTTCAAATAGATAAAAAATAATGATGTACACAATGCTTTTCCCCAGGTTCTCTTGGTTTGTAATTGTTATCCAAGAACTATAATAATATTCTGGGTTTGAAAATTCCTTCTAATATTTTGATGAGATGAATATTATTTTTCCACATCACTTGGGTGAATATTCATATAATGCATGGAAATATTCAAAAAAATATTCTATTTCTAAACTATTATTAGGATATTAAAAAATATAGATCACCGTAACTTATAGAACTCACTTATTTATGTGAAAATGATTTTATTATTATTATTAAACTTTTACAACATGAATATCAGCAAGATTGTGAACCAAATTTTTTTTGTTAACACTATCCCCATAAATTTGAATGATATTTAATGAATATTCCATAAAACCCACTTTTTATAAACTTCTCTAGACTAAGAATATTTTCATTGATCAATAATTGAAAGTTAAACACAACATGATACATCGTAATTGTATATTGTATTATAGAAAATATCCTATTGGGACATTATAATTTTATTATATGTTAAAAAATATTTTAAATGTGAACAACATAACCAATTGAATTATTTAAAATGTATCTAGAAGAATCTTTCCTGATCAACATTTTTAGATCCATATATACCATGAAATTATTCTACTATTAAGTTACACCATTTTCATACCTTTTGTATGGTTTAGTAAGATATTTTAATTTTATATGCTTATCTTGAAAATAATTAGACACCATAAATGTAATAATACTATCATTTAATGTCATGGCCTTATTTATAGATAAAACAATAATTTTCTTCACTTTATTAAAAAAATTATCAAGGAAATAGAATTTGGTTTTTAAAAAACAATATAATTAATAAGATTTAATTTATTTAATATAATTAATAGGGTACTTATTTCTATTGGTTTATTTATTAATCATTGGAATTGTGAAAACCAAATGAATATATTCAAAAGGATTATTTGACTAAAACATCACAATATTATGTGAGGAGTTAAAAATATTTCCCTTTTGGAATGTTGAGTACATCCAATCCCTTCCTCTTATGAACCAAGAATCATCATAAAAAATATTTCCATAGGTGATAAGTTTCATATTTTTTTGTTCATGGAATTAGATTTTTTAATGCCACAAATTATTTTCTACTTAATTTCATATATTAAACTATTCTCATATTCACCCTGTTGAACAAAAACTAACTTTAGTCCACTATCCTCTTTTCACAACTTTTCTATATTCAGTCCTCTTTTCCATGAACCCATCATTAATATAAATCTATTTGTTTCTTATGTCACGAATCCATAAAATACATAAGAGATTATGGTTCATTGCATATATATTTATTATGTTTTAATCATTTCATTCCCAATAAGTAGTGAACCACCAACTTTAATCATGAGTGAGACATTATTTCCAAGTTCACCAATCCATTTTTTCACATTTAAATAAATTTTAGCTGTGTAAAATATCTTTTCATATGATATGGTAATAAAAAATCTAATATATATATATATATAATTATTCATTTATATTTTTTATGTTAAAACACTTCCACAAATGATTTCCCCTTATCATTAAAATCTTTTATTCTAGTAATCAAGATCGTTGAAACTGATTTTTCATAGAATGGTTTAATAATAAGGAAATAATATTAGTGGGTACTATAAGACCACATTTTCTATAGTCTTGTTGAAGCATCTAAACCATGTTTTTATATTTATAATAATTATGATTATTCTATTTATAAAATACATTCCTTTGATATGGTTCAAATTTCTATTTACCCATTATTAATAAGCCTAAAATGCATGTATTTTTATTGGTTGTCAAATAAACACACATATTACATATAATAAAATACTCTATAGTGAAAATATATTCCACAGAATGTATTTTTCTATTGTTAAAAACAAGTTGTCTATAATATGGGAATTTTATTCCATCCATCTTGAAGACGGTAAATGTGGATATTTTTTGAGACCCAAATTTTTTTTCTGAACTTCAAACGGGTTCACCATTTTAGGATACTTCCAAGACATCATGAGTAACAATTTCTGGGTTCTTAAGCATCAATATTGAATTACTATAATTTTATGTTATTTTATTACCACATTATTTTGATTAAAAAATCCTTAATGTCATGCTTCTTATTCTATAAATCATCACTATGATTTTCAGACCTATTTTCTTCAATTTTAGAAATATTTTATTTATATTCTTGAGTAAATTAATTCATTAAATTTTATCCGTCTTTTGAAATATAATTTTAAAATATATATTTTAACATTCTCAAATAATTTTCTTTTTCGTCGATGTTTTGCTGCATTTGGAATTTTATTCACTTTCCCCTTTTCTGATCATCTTTTTTATGTAAAGAGTATTGTATTAATAAATATTATTCTTTATATCATCAATATAATTATTTTCATTAAGTATTCCTCATGAATACATATTCATTTTTTTAGAGGGAAAATTATAGTTTTTAAAATTTTAGATCTTCCTCACTGGTTTATATATAATTGAGAAATTATATTTTTATTTTCCCTATCAGAATGATATCTATTTTTTCCTCTTCCACTTCAATTTTCAAACATCATTAATCATCTAATACATATTTATCATTCAATTTATCAATGATAAATGTTTCACTAACCTCATCACTTGAATTTCAAATATCATCAATATAATCACTTCTATTACTTTATTTAGACTATAAAATCATCCTTTCGAATTTTCAGAACATCTTACCATTATTTCATTAAGAAAAAATTGATTTGTTTTCTTTATTTATGAGGAATATTATATGGTTTTCTTCATCCTCATAAAAATCAACTTAATCTTTTGATCTTGGGTAATTTTCTATTATGTGGCTAATATCTCAACATCAGAAAAATATAATAGGGTTCTTACCCAGGTATTTTCAATTGCCTATTCCAAACTTTCTTCAGATAAAAGAAATAAACTATTCAAATTTCTCATCTACATCTCCATAAAAATATAAATAGTATGATTATTTAATAACACCCACTTTATTTTTCATCATAGGATTCATTTTTTAAAGGAACTATTACTTTCATACTCTCCATTATCCTTGAAGAATTTATCATTAATAGACTCATAATATACCAAGACTTGTTTTATGTCATCTAGAGGAACATCACTTAGATATTTATCTTCCAGTACCAAATATTATACAAAAAACATGTAAGTTAGGAACTAAAATATATTTTCTATAACTATATATTCCTCTAACAAATCATTATATCTTCTTATCATGCATACACCTAAACTTTTAATATTGATGAAACAATTTATAATAACGTCATCATGAATTAAATGGTCTTATAATTTTAACATTTATATCTATAACTTTTACCACATCACATTTTCATTCCCTTAACTGTTTTTCTAATGTTTATCCAAAATTTATATTTCTAATTTAAATCCTTTAAACATAAAAAAATGACCCCATAAAATAGATGGAAAAATATAATTTATAACATGTCGAAAATTTTCAAAATTATGTTAGTATGTTTCCATCCTAGAATCACCTTCAATGTGAGAAGTTAATCAATCATTTCAACCTCAAAAACATCTCAATTGATATAAAAATGGTATGAAATTTTTTTCTGTTAGAATATGAAAAAATAACTGTCTTATATGATATTCCAATTATTTTTCATAAAATTTATACTATCCATTTTAGATTAATGAATATAGTAATCACGTCATCAACAAGAGAGTGACATTAAACATAAAATCTATAATAACAAATCATAATAATGGGGGAAATATTCATTTTATACCACTTGCGAAACAACTCAGAGGACCGATGTAACATCACTTAAGATATATATCATTGATATTATTACATTTTATGTAAATATCTTTAAAAACCATTCATCCTATAAAATTTTACTACTTCTATCTATCCATACACCGAAAAACCCCAAATACAAGGTAACACAATATATTTACGAGGTTCACCTCTGAAAATGAGTATGGTATTCCTAAGAGATATATGGATCCTTACAAGATCACTCACCCAACTAGAATTATCATGTGAGTTAAAATAAGTATAGTTTATCCTTGAAACATAAATATTAAATATCTCCTTATTGAGATTTACTTCTCCATTTATAAATTTCTATCCCACACATACAATGATGTGTGTGTGAAATAATAGATCAAGATTTATCCACATAATTTTTTTTTGATTTGTTTGTAGGTATTTTGAGTTCTCTTTCTCCTCCCATTAGCAGACATGATGATATTACTCTTCAATCAAAATTCACAACTAAAAAATAAATTAATCCACTCAATGCATAAATCATCATCCAAAGTGATGTAAATTTTTAATAGAGCATTATTAACTTATTTTTCTTATCACATTCTATTGTGAACTCCACAGAAACTAAACTATTCTTCCCTAAAAATATTCATAATAAATTTTAGAATATGTTTTTACACACACAAATTATCCTTATTAATTTTTACATATATTTTCATAATAATGTGTGAATATTTATTCACAATAATTCTTCATCTTTTCCTGACTTTCACAAGTAATAAAAAAATATATTTTTATTTGGTTAAATTTTCATGAAGCATTGTCCAAAATTTATCCATGATATTTCAATTATAGAAATATATCTCTATTTTATTAAATTCTAAATAGAAATTAATTGAATAACTTCATTAAGAAATAATGAGAGATAACTACTTCTAAGACCACATTGTTGATAATGAAACAAGAATTAATTTTATATAATGAAGCATTCCTCTTTCATAAAAAAATTATCATTAACATCAATCATGTCTTATGTGGATCTCCTGAAATTTTTTATTTAATAAATTGTATACATGTATGACATGATATTAAATCTTCTTATACAAATTCATGAAATCATTGATTTTTCATTATGTATAAATATTGAGATTCTATTATGTTTTGAAACATATGATGAACTGCCAAAAATGTTATAGTGAAAAAGTCGGAATTTTTTTTTACGTTTTAAAAAAAATCTAGAAAAATCTTACGGCAGAAATATTTTTAAAAATGTGCCTCAAAGGTGGCATCCGGGATGCCGCCTTTGCATTTCGGGGGCAAGGCGGCATCGCGGATGCCACCTTTGCGCTGCGGGTGAAAGGCGTCATCTGCGATGTAGCCTTTCCCCTAATTTTTTTTTGATTTTTTTTGATTTTTTTTGTTTTGTTTATATATATATATGTATATATATATGTATATATATATATACATATATATATAAACAAAACAAAAAATTTCATCAGAATTTCTCTGCTATTAAAGATCCAGTGGTACAGCCTTTACAGCAATCTGGATTCTGACAGAAGCTCTCACCCAGGCCTCCCTTTTATAAGAGAGCTTAGCCTGGAAATCATTCTGCATTTCCGATGTGGGATTCTGGTTCTTCATTTCCTGCACAGAACATTCTGCATTTCTGATGTGGGATTCTATTTCAAGTACGTGACTTTTAAAGACTATAAAATATAAACTATAAGGCCAATATAAATGAAACTTAAAACATGGATTAAACATATAAAAAATATTTGAAAACAAAAAGAATTTCCTCAAAAATGTTGATGAAAAATAATCTATAATCTCTCAAAACTGCCTGCTTGAAACTTAAAAATATTTCAAGTACGTGACTTTGAAAGACTATAAAATATAAACTATAAGGCCAATATAAGTGAAACTTAAAACATGGATTAAAGATAAAACAAATATTTGAAAATAAAAAGAATTTCGTAAAAAATATTGATGAAATATAATTTATAAGCTTTCAAAACAACCAACATGAAACTTAAAAATGTTTCAAGCACGTGACTTTGAAAGCCTATAAAATATAAACTGTAAGACCGATATAAATGAAACATAAAACATGGATTAAACATATAACAAATAGTCAAAAATAAAAAGAATTTCATAAAAAATGTTCATGAAAAATAATTTATAAGCTTTCAAAACTGCCTACTTTAAACTTAAAAATGTTTCAAGTACGTGACTTTGAGAGATTATAAAATTATTACAAATTAACTGATTAATTATTATATAATTAATAGTTAGATTAATAATTTACTAATTAATTATTATATAAGTAATAATTAATGAGTAATAATTAATAATTAATAAGTTAATGAATAATTATAAATAATATTTATATTACTAATTAACAAATTAATAATTACTAATTACTTATTAATAATTATTAATTAATAATTAATAATTATAATAAATAATTATAATAAATATTTATATTACTAATTAACTAATTAATAATTACCAATTACTAATTAATTAGTTATAATTATTAATTATATTTCTAATTAACTAAATATTTATTATATATGTAATAATTATATTACTAATTTATTATTATATAATTAATGATAATATTACTAATTAACTAATTAATTATGACATATTTAATTATTAATAATTACTAATTAAAAATTATAATAATTATATTTAATAATAATATTACTAATTAACTATTATATAAGTAATAATTATATTACTAATTAACTAATTAATAATTATATAATAAGTTTTAATAAATAATAACTAATAATTATAATGAATAATTATAATTTATAATTATATTACTAATTAACTAATTATAAAAAAGGCCTCGACCCTATCTTTCTCAAAAAATTAACTAATTAAGTATTATATAATTGATAATTTTATTACTAATTAACTAATTAGTTATTTTATAATTAATTATTAATAAACACTAATTACCAAATTACAAATTATGTACTAATTAATTAGTTATTTTGTAATATAATTATTAATTATATACTAATTAAATAGTTAATTAGTAATAGAATTATTAATTATATAATTTGTAATTAGGTAATTAGTAATTATTAATGTTTTATTATTATGTTCGTATGGTTATATAAATATATATAAATAAAACCTAATTTACCCCTCCTAAGATTCCACTCTGACTAACAAGTAATAATAGTATTTTGATTTCAGTACACATAAAACATGTAATCAATAATGTACAATCAATGCATATGTCTGTGGCGAGGAGATTCCATCGCACATTGTGGTCTGCGAATAGGACGTCTGCGTCGAGTGCGCAGTGGAGTCTGATGACCTGGAGAAGGCTGATCCTCAGGCACTGAAATGTCAACTGTCGCATCCTCCATCTGTTTGTCAGTGGGAGGAGCTGTCAACTGCATCTCGTACTGCAATTCGGATCCTTCTCCCACTAGGGTGGTAGAAGGACCAACCTCCATCGTAGATGGGAATGAAGCCTGTGATGGAGCTATACCCTAAGACGACAACGACTCTAGAATCCAAGGTTGTGAAGGATCTTGAACCCAAGATGGAGAGAACTGTGGATATCCTGTCAGGAAAGAAGGATACCAGGGCACCTGAGGCACATCCTGAATAGGCTGATCCTGGACTACTAGAGGTCTGACCTCTGCCTATGGAACATGTGAGGCCTCACGTGCAGCATGACGCTGTCTACGTCGCCATGGTCGTGGCTCCTCAGCACCAGCAGCAGCTGCAGGATGTTCCTCTGAGGCAGGAACCTCCTCTCTCCGAGCCAGACGCGCGAAGATGCTACCGGAAAGCGCATGAAAAGATGCCCTCGCCTCTAGCGCTGTAGCATGGACGACTGCCCGGCTAAAGACCCCCTCATCCTCTTCATCACTCATGCGAAGAAGCTGCTATGTGTGACTTCCCTGTAAGTAGATTCAAATGGAATTAGAAAATAATTCAATAAACAAACTAATATAAATTTATTAACTTACCATCCTCTACATATCTATGTTAGCTTGGGTAAGATACATTATAGACTTCATTCTATACCATGGCGCATAGTCAACCTTCTCTGAAATAGTGAATCGATTTATAGGAACACCCTGAATACGTAACTCTTCACGTCTGTGCCAGCAATTGATAAAACTCGCATGTACTTGGGACCAGTCATCATCCTGCCTCCCTGTCAGCTTCATCCCATGAAGCTGGTTTGTCTGTCTAGATGGTAATGGAATCGGCTGTGTACGAAAATATTGGTGCATGACCCTGTCAGGCTGCTGCCACTCAATAATATGAAAGTGAATGAGGGGTACTATAGCCATAGCATCCTCAAGCCCAACAGTGCAGTATGCTGGAAACTGGTCCATAATACTCCAGTATGGAAGCCATGAAATCTGAAATGACAAGTGATTTTGTCAAAAAAACACCCAACTAAAAACCAAAATTGATGTTATTATTAAATATGTTAGACAGTGATAGATTGTATATACATACCTGATCAGGTAAGAGATAGTCCAACTGTAGCCGATATACGCCCAAATGTTGTCTCAGAACCACGTCAAAATTGTGTCGCTGACACCACCTGTAAAATACAACGATAATGAAAAATAATGAGAAATTATACTCAATAACTCATAGTAGAATAAAAAACCAATAGAAATGACTTATCATATCAGCGTCCACGAGGAGCATCATGCATCACCTCTATCTCAACTAGTGGACCAGCAAGGTCAGGGTGGAATGCTGGGATGCGCTCCCATGCCCACATCTGAATAAGGATGACGCATCCTCCGAGACATGTACGGTCTCTATGGGATAGTCTGCATAATGATGTGTACATGTATACCAAGCAGGATGATCCCCAACTGTACGTCCCAGCCCGATCAAAGTCCTCTAGTAGGGGTAGATACATCATATGCACATGCATCCCCGAGTGATCAGTACACATGGTCCCACCAATGAGTCGTATGATATATGCATGGGCATAACTCATGACGGTCTTCTCATCATCATCATCCTGTAAATGTGGAATCTACGACTCCAACCAATGCATAGATATGGACGATCCATCTATAGCCCTATGGTCGAACAAAATATCAATGCCTAACAAGCGTTGAGCATGGTCTGGCCAAGCTGCACGAGTGGGTCCAATAACGGGTCTCCCTTGGATAGGCAGACTGAGAATCACTACAAGATCCTCGAGGGTGATGGTCATATCTCCCTCAGGCAAGTGGAATGTGTGTGTCTCTGGTCTCCATCTCTCAATGAGGGCAGCAAGTAGGTAATGATCTACAAATGTGAAATCTGATACGGCAAGGCCATAGAAGCCATCACGACGCAAGTAAGGTCTAATGGCATGTGGAGGCTCCATGTGATGAAAATGGTGCGATCGACACACCTTCACAAATCAATCTGGATGACCCTCTAACACGGCCTGCGAAATATGGGTAGGCTGCTGAGTGAGTAGTATGGTATCATCCATCTGCATATAAATAAATAAAATGAGTCATAAGTGTAAAATGTAAATATAACATTATGAAGTTTTTAGAATTTATCTAATTGTATGTATTCAATATCTTATGCTAATTATTATGATACTATAAATTTGTTATAGAACAGTTTGCTAAAATATCCTGCATGTTTAGATTGGGGTTTAGGTTGGAGGGTTTAGGGTTAATTTTTTTAATATTAACGTCCAGGAAACATGTTAATGGGTTAACTGACATGCACTTTTCAATATGGGTTAAGTGTTCTGCTTTCGGAGTTTTGAAATAAATTCTATTATCTCATATTTACAGTTATTTATTGAAAGCAAGAATATTAATATGAAATAAGTTATGTTATCTAAAATATTGAGTATTGAATTTGGTTACACATATTTTGGGGGAGCATTATGATTAACTACATATGGATTGGATTAAGATAAACCATGTCAATTAGTAATGATGTTTTTAGAATTTATCTAATTGTATGTATTCAATATCTTATGCTAATTATTCTGATACTATAAATTTGTTATAGAACAGTTTGCTAAAATATCCTGCATGTCTAGATTGGGGTTTAGGTTGGAGGGTTTAGGGTTAAATTTTTTAATATTAATGTACAGGAAACATGTTAATGGGTTTACTGACATACACTTTTTAATATGGGTTAAGTGTTCCTCTTTCGGAGTTTTGAAAAAAATTCTATTATCTCATATTTATAGTTATTTCTTGAAAGCATTAATATTAATATGAAATAAGTTATGTTATCTAAAATACTGAGTCTTGAATTTGGTTACACATATTTTGGGGGAGCTTTATGATTAACTACTTATGGATTGGATTAAGATAAACCATTTCAATTAGTAATGATGTTTTTAGAATTTATCTAATTGTATGTATTCAATATCTTATGCTAATTATTATGATACTATAAATTTGTTACAGAACAATTTGCTAAACTATCCTGCATGTTTAGATTGGGGTTTAGGTTGGAGGGTTTAGGGTTAAAATTTTGAATATTAACGTCCAGGAAACATGTTAATGGGTTAACTGACATATAATTTTCAATATGGGTTAAGTGTTCCGCTTTCGGAGTTTTGAAATAAATTCTATTATCTCATATTTATAGTTATTTCTTGAAAGCAAGAATATTAATATGAAAACATATCCCATATGTTTGGGATTTAGAAAACCGAGGAATAAAGAAGAGATAGAAACATTTAGTTTACAATATGGGAATGTCACAATGAAGACAATACATCATTATGAATGAGACTGTGAAGTTGACCCAACAACATTAGGGCACCGTTTCCGGTTATGACCTTCTTTATGACATATTGTGCATCGCAATCTCTGTCCTTGTTCATGAGGCCAGTCCATCTCATTACGCATCCTACTCACCTTTGGTCTCCCACGAGGACGTAATCGATTCATGTCAGGTATCACTATCGGCTGGCCTTCAGGCATTGGGAAATAACGATACTCCCCAATAGGTGTCCATGGTAGAGCATAACAGTTAGAAATGATATCCATCTAGTACACTAGATCAACATATGCTTCCCATGAGATGTTCACAGAGGCACATGCTGCGATGGCATGTGTACATGGAAACCGTAATGCCTGAAATTTTCCACATTGGCATTTCCTTGTTTCCAGTAATACCACCATTTTTTCACCGACGCGATTTGTGATGGGGTCTGAATGCTCTTAAACTTCAAATCAGGAGTCTTCTCTTCGAAAGAGACAGACGTGATAACCAGAAGCTTCTTCAATAATTTTTTTCAATCTCTCATTGAAAGTGTCTTCTATATCTTATCCCTTGATATATTCCGTCTGATGCTAGTTTTTTTCTATCCACAAAGTACTTCACACATCGATATAATGTCTTCTGAACTAAGGTGGTTATAGGTAGCTTGAAAAGTCCTTTTAAGATACCATTGATGCACTCCAAAATGTTTGTCGTCATGTGTCCGTACCTCTTTCCCCCATCGTATGCCAATGTCCATTTCTCTTTTGGAATCTGCATCATATAATCATAACCTTCTTGATTAGCCTGACGAATTTTTTCAAAATGTTCTTCAAATCGTCGTTGGTCCGACTCATATGCTACAAAAAGTTGATGATATTTCACATCAATTTATTTTATCTTTATATTGAAACAGTAAAACAGAATGAATAAAATACGTACCAAGCCTCAGGATTGCCTTCTTCATCGGTTCGTTGTGGAATTTCTTATGCACATTGCTAGAAATGTTTCTAATGCAGAACCGATGATGTGAATTTGGGTATCTCCATGTATCAGGATCTGCATTGATTGCCTCATTAATTGCTCGATGGCGATAAGATATCAAACAAACTCCCTGAATGTTGGTGAAATAGTTGCTGATACATGCCATAAACCAACTCCAAGATTCATAGTTTTCTTTCTGTACAATGGAAAAGGAAAGCGGAAGAGGTGAACAGTTTCAATCTTGGGTTGCCACAATCAACAATACACCCTTGTATTTTCCATACAGAAATGTTCCATCAATCTGAATAAATTGTTTGCAAAAACGAAATTTGGAGATACAAGGAAGGAATGCCCAGAACAACCGATGAAATTGAACACGATATGGATCAAGTCAATTATCAGGAGACACATGTTTGTTTGTATCCAGATGGAAGACAACTTGGTTATGATGCCTCAGTATGGCTAGCAATTGCGGCAATACTCGATATGAGTCATCCCAATCACCATATACCTTCACAATTTCCTTCTGTTTCTCCATCCATGCCTTATTATAAGAAATATTATAACCAAATGTCTGTAGAATCCTCTCTTTCACAAGGGATATTCAAACATCTTGACATGTCCTAATCATCTCAACAACAATAGATGACAAACATTTTGCATCCAATGAAGTATGATCTTGTGGGAGACTTGGCTGAACGCAAGTATGAGCCGCCTCAATCCTTGAGATTCTCCAACCTCCAAATGTAATGTCTGGAATATCCCTTAAGTGAAATCTACAATCATCCCCATACTTCACGCACCATATAACATATTTACTATAGCATGATTCGTGAACTACATAGTTGAAGTGTCTCTCAATATGAAATCTCTTTAACGTGATTTTTAAGGCATCTTTACTAGGAAAATTACTTCCAATATATATGGTTTTTTCCACCTCACTAAACCTATCCGGTACAACTCCAGGGAACTCAGTTGTCGGTGTGAGAACAATATTATCGAATTCAGGCATGTATGTCATTGCTTCTAACCAAGATGAAAAGAGTGGTGGATGATTTATTGACCGAGGTTGATGTACAACAATTGCATTTCTCAAAACCTCCTCTCTATCTTCTGTTGGTCCCTCCTCATCAGCACTGTTGTCGCCATCTGATCCATCATTACGAAACTCCTCATTAGAAGTCAGATTGACATGTATATCTAGGAGATCATCTAGGTTGTCCTCTTCTGCTACATCATTTGGAATAGGCTCAATGTCATGGGGTAGAATATCTTCAACCACTCTTGTATTTCTATGTATTTGTACAAGTGGACATTGTTTTTGTACAGTAGAAACAACAACGTACAACTCCATCATGGTACCATCTAACCGTTGAGAAAATAAATTAATTGCTTGGACCCACTGCGCATCAACAACCAAGGGACAAGCTATATGCCACAGTGTTGTTGGAAATTTCAAATGTCTATAGCTCATAGACATGATCTCTTGATCGGGTCCCAGATTTAAGGAAATACGAATTCTCTCTTTAATGTCACTTATGGTAACACAATCAACTATACTAACCACCGTAATTGGTTGTGTACTGTAAGAAGCTCCTTTCTCGGTTTGAATAATCTCCCCATAACAGTACACACATGAAAACATGGCTCTCTACGTCAAAAATGTTTCTTTCATCAAAATTATGATAGTGTAACAAATATTAACAATTATGTTTACCGATATGATGTTTATTAGAATGTAATTTTAGTGCGCCTTTCTATACCATAAACTAATCTACTGATGTTCGACCATATGATATTTATTAGAATGTAATTTTAGAGCGCCTTTTTATTTAATTTGTTTGTTCTTCATCATTTCACTTTATATTTTCATTAGTATCGTTAGCTAATCATTATAGGAAATCATGTTTTAATCCTATTTTATTTATTAATTATTCTAAAATTAAATAATAATAACTAATCGTTATTTATTCTATTATTCTATAATTAACCAATAATAACTTTAATTCATTAATTCTTATGTCCTTATTTGATTCTATAACATTATATTTATCATTTATCATTGATAAATATACTGATTTTCTTTTTCTTATCTCAGAAATTTTAGTAGTTTATAAAGAAAATATGAATCATCTTAAGAATATTCCCCGGGAGTGTCAAACCAGGATGCAGTATGGCCCGTTATCGTGCACCAGTTCCCGTTCGAGTCTAGCTCAAAGCAGTGTTTTCGGGTTTTACCCCTATGTACATCTGTGCCAGAGCCACATCCACTTGTTTGTATCCAGATAGGAATTTAATTTCATGGATGTCCCCATAATCTTTAAGCTACCAAAATTTCTAAATACTTAATCTTAAGTTAATCCATACTTAATCCATAATACCTAACAATAATTATTTAAAAATATATATAACTAATTACAAAAACTAAATAACCAAATATTAAGAACTACCTAAACTACTTAACAAATGAAAGATTTAAAACTAAACAAAATTAAATTAATTAAATAAAAACATTAAATTAAATAAAGAAATATACCTCTAAACGAAGCTTCGTAAAAACTCGCACAGCAAAGGAATTTTTTATAGAGAGAGAAATTTCGAGAGATGAAGTGAGGAGGGAGAGAAGAAGGCAATGATCAAGTGAGGATAGGGGAGGGGGGTGGGGTGGGGGGGGGGGGTGGCTGCCCTTTTATAGGGAGTTCAGGCGAATGCGGCATCGCGGAATCCGCCTTTCGCCTCTACGTATGGCCAAAGGCGGCATCGCAGAATCCGACTTTTTCCTTAACCTGAGGCGAAAGGCGGCCTCCCCCCCGGCCGCCTTTGCCATTTCATCGATCCAGGCCAAAGGCGGCACGGGGGAGCAAAGGCAGCATTGCAGATGCCGCCTTTGTAGCGTATTTAAAAAAAAACAGACCTAGGCAGTTTTTTATATTTTTTTTATAAATACGTATTTAAAAAAAACTCGAAAAATTCCCAACCATAAAATGAAATGTATTATCTTATAGATGATATGTATAAAAAATAAAACGACACATATGAATGTAATGAGGACATGTATCAACCTCTCAACCTAGTTGTATAAGCATTATGTGGTGCCTTCCAAAACCCCACGGCCTCCGGTAGTCCCATTTCTATGTGAACCATATGGGTGATAGTCTAAACCTCATGGTGTATATTTCTAAATCATACATTTTATAGTCCAAAAAATATAAATATTAAAGGAGTTATGAATTTTTTCAAATACAAACTCTAAAAAAAATTCTTCTCAAAAGTATGAGAACCTCTTTCAAAAACATCTACATCGTCCTCAACCCATATATTATACATTAAATAATATTTTTTGACAATATTTATTTGTTCACAATAAATTAAAACAAAATATTCAATTCCACTACAACCATACCAACCTTTCTTATCATGATGAATACAAAATTCTTGAGGATATTCTTCTATGAATAATATGTAGTTGAACTAGAAAACATCCCAAACATCACTTTGGTTCAATAAAAATTAGAGGGAATGCATCCATTGACAATCCATGTTGTACACAATCTGTTATGATTTATATGGACCTTTATATAGTTTTCTCATTCTATGGAATGCCACACCTTCTAGAAAAGATCTTCTGAGAGGGATAATATCACACCCTTATTAATAGGTCCATATGATACACCCCACACCACAATGTAAGGAATTTTTTTTTCCTGAAATGCATACTCCAAAATGATCTTGGTTGAGTCCCTATCATTAAGCACTCATTGGGTCAAAAATTAACCCCCTTAGATCCACCAAATGGTTGTTCAAGCCTTAACCTTTCCCTTATTGAAGACAAAAATTATGAATCTTTCCAAAAGAATTAATGGACCTGAGTTTTTTTTATTCTGGGAACCACCCTATATGAGTTTTTTTCTAGGGAATCCCACCCTTTCTATAAAAGAACTCATTATAGGGAGAGAAAAAAACATTCATATTAGTTAGTGCATATGATACACCCCATGACCAATATAGTAGTCACATATTTCTTGTGAGAATATTCTATTGGGATATTATTTATTGTGATATACTAAACACCCATGATGAGATCTAAAAAAACAAGGGTCAACAAATATAAAAATTATATTTCCAAAAAATATCTATTCAAATGGGATACTCGAATAATGTATAAGTTACTTTTTTAGTAAATTGTATGTTATGGTATTTTTTTAGAAATATAATTTTTATGTTAATTATTAAATATAAGTAGTGTAGAAAATTATTTTTATAATTTTTTTTAAGATATAATGTATAGAATTTGTATATGTGAATTTTTGGATATTTTGCAAAAAAGGTTTTTATTAGAATAATAAAAATAACATGTTTACAGAAATATAATTTTTTAATTAAATATTTCAAGACGTAATAACAACCTAATCAATTATTAATTGTGTGGATCTACGAAAACAATATTTACGACAATAAATAATTACATTAAAATTAAAAATTAAAATTTCATAAATAAAAAATAAAAAATCATGTATAAAAAAATGTAATGTATTTTCTTAAAGAAAAAATTTTCATGTTTTATTCTTTTAATTAGAATAAACTAATAAATTTGGTGGTAGAAGGGTTTAAAATTTTAAATTAAATATATTAAATTAAAAAATGATTTATATTGTCGTAAATACCAGTACTACATGTCTTAAATTAGAAATAAGAATATATTAAATCTTTTAGCACAGAAATACCCCTCCCCTATTGTATATATATTCATATCCCTACCCCTGGAAAACCACATCCCATACAGCTATGATAGCCCAATATCTGACCAATTTTCCTTTATTAATCATAGTATTACCCTAATGGATGTTTTGGATTCATAATAGTAAGAACTGTCATGGTGTTGATGTCATAGAAATGGAGAGACATCATAAATAAGTTAACATCATTTTCTTTCATCTCACTTTTCACCTCAATTTCTGAATTCTCCCATTATAATATATACGTACTGTTAAAAATTTATATAATTATTATATCAACATGTTATTAATGATATTAATATTTTGTAAAAAAAATTATTATACATATATATATTTTAAATCTCTAAACACAACATTCACAATTTTATAGTAATGGTCAGTTAGCCACAAACATGGATGTTTTCAAATATATAAATATCACTGCCATAATGAAATATTATAATCAATTTTAAATATTATATGAATTATTAATTATTTTTATTATTGAAAAATTAGATTTAATTTTACTAATTTATAAATGGAATTGAATAAAAGTCACTAAATCTAAACACAATTTGATAATTTGAAAGGATATATTCATCAAAGACATTCTCCATTCAAAAAAATTAATACATAAAATCCAATAATTATAATTTATAAACCAATAAAAAATGAATATAATATAATTAATTTTTAGTTATTTAATAAAACTATTATTATTATACAGTAGTTATGAAGTTGAAGAAAGAAAAGAAGAACTCTATTATAGGGTGTATTGAATCAAAACACGTTAATTTTTGGTTTATCACATCATTCACATTTTTTTAAAAATGATTCCTCTAAATACATTGTCAACTAAAATTTCAGAATAAATTATTTTATAATATTTGGGATATAAATGTTATCACATAGTTGAAATAAATTCTCAGATAGAATCTTGATTTTTAAACAATTTCATTTTGTGAAAAACTCTATTTAAATCCAATTATATTTAATATTCCTCCCAATGAATAAGTTTTATTCTTTGATAACACATCCATTAAATTACAATAATACTATTTCCATTGCTATTTTATAAAAATACAAGCATATATGTTTACATATAATTTATGACATCACTATTGTACCTTTAATTTTATCATGGCTTCATATCAGGATTATGATTTACTTATGTTTTCTATTAAATTTAGTATGTATAATTATGAGCATATTATTATATTACATGTGGTAAAAAAAATGTAACGCCCCGACCCTAGTTTCCTAGATTCAGTGCTTATTACATAACACTGGCATGATCACAAGGGATCAAATCCCAGAAGACCAATCAGTTTATTAGCCTTGGAAGTACTGGATACAAACATAAGTTTTACATTACATTATGAAATAAAAAACAAAAACAGTGTGTCTCCTTTGAACACATTAATATCTCATAGACTAACCCTGCAGGTCAGTCACAATATACTTCTTCGCATACTGGTAAAAATAAAACATAGAAAGGGGTGACCTCAGGATCTCAGTTAGGATAACAATATATCAAAAAATATCATAAATAAGCAGAAACATTTAAGGCAATGTAAAGACTAAAACACAAGACTTATAAACATAAACATAAGAATATTATTTAAAATATAAGTCAAATAATGAAATTTATATATTCACATGGATATTCTTGTAGTCAAATAATCACATCAAATATCACTAAATAATTTTATAATGATGTAATGCATAATTCCGGACATCATAACCTCACTATTAAGGCCACGCGCCATGACTATAAATAATTTTTTGTCAAGGCCATGTGCAAAGACACAAGTTTGTCTCATGATTCCTATCAATGCATCGAGAAGCTATAGAGATCTCCACCCGTCACATACTATGTCCAATATATTTCTCATATGAAAAGGGTGAAACATAATCTAAACAATTGTATTAAAACTATCATATGATATTTCAATAAATTTACCACAAACCATGAATGGTATAAAAATAACACTTCCACAGTAAAAAATAACTCATTCAATACAATATAAACGATTTTATAATAATAAATTAACCACAATCAATAATAAAATTCACTAAAGGTTATTGACATAGATGAAAATAATCTGTTAAATTATTTGAGAGAAATATCCCCATTTTCATGAAAACATTTAAATGTCACACTATTTATAAAGAAGCCATTTTAAAGATATTTTTGAATCAAAGTGTCCCATACCACTTTGAAACTGTTAAAATAAATTTTATTTTTAAAAAATTCATGTCCATATGAATAAATCCATAACACTATTTATAAAACATGGACATTAATGAGAAATACTTAAAATAATATATCTTTAAAACATTTAAAATGACATTTTGATTAGAGTTCCTAACCAAATGAGAGATGTAGGAATACAACTAATTTAGTTAATAAAAATGATATAATATCATTTGAATAAACAGATTCATGATATAATATGTTAAAGGATTTTATATACACTATATAAAATTGAATTGGTGCATTAAAACAAAGAAGCCTCAATAAAATGTAAATTGAGATTAAATCCCTTATACACCATGTATCCATTGATTAAAGATAAATCAATGGAATAATTATGTGTGAAATTATAAATGCACTTAATATTATTGGATATTCAGTGTAAATCAATTAGATGAAATTCACACATAATCCTTTAAAACCAGACCAATGACTTTGATGTTTAACTCAATTAATGGATATTAAGTTAAGATTACCCTTATAAAGTTCATATCAATGTCTTTAGAATTTATAAATGGAGTGTTTGTTTGCATAAAAAATATATCCACCAAAAGGGGAGTGGAATTTATTACATAAATAAATAAATAGTGATTCTACACCTAATCTTGGAGTATAATCATTGAAGCATGCATAATAGTCAATATGTAGAAATTGAAATTAGAAATCCCCATACCGATTTGGTGACATATGAACCATACAACCCATGAAAGAACGATCATAAATGACAATTTATATTCCCATAAATTAATGTGTTTATACAAAGAATATAATCATGGGCAGTACAGACACCACACAAAAGAAACTAGTGGAAAATATAGAATGAATCTCACGGGAATAAGATGTGAGATGAAAATCCCTTACGACGTACTTTTCCTTAGTTTAGTGTAAATTAACTTCATGTATAACAGTTAAATAAATGGTTATTAATTTATAATATAATCACATACATAAATATGATATCATATATGATCTTCTAATATTTCTTTGTTAATAATATTTTAGTAGTATAACTATTTCGGGTATTAACTGATTAGTTTTCATTTATATGTTTTGTTATATAAGTAATTTTTTATATGGATAGCATGTATTTGATTCATATATAGAATGATATTTTGTTCTTAAACATTGTTTTTATTCATAAATTGAAAATTATTATTGAATGGTTACAATGGGGAATGAATCTCATCGCGTTCGTGGAGACGGTAATCTGTATGTACGCACGAGCGACAAATTTATTCTATTGATGGTGAAATCATATGTAATTGGATGGTATATAATATATAAATAATAATTAACATATTATATTTAATATTTACATCAATTATACTCATATTTATACCCATCCAAATAATGAAGTGTTGAATAACAAACTACACTACGACGTGGAGACGGGAAGCCATACGCGTGTACGTATGGTGACTATGTCATTAATAGGACGTATATAATAAAAAATAAGGTTATACCATATTAATAATAACATCACAGAATTTAGAAGGTACTTGATTTATTAACTTGGAATGGAAACAAAAAAAGAATAGGATGTGGAAGAATAAAAGAACTTTGAAAGAGGTGATAAAATTATTACCTCTTCTTCGTGTGCTTCCTTTTGATTTGATCAAAAGGGCTCCATAAACTGGCTTTTTGATAAATATAAGGCCTCTAGGATTATGTTAGGGTGGTTGGGAGGATATTTGAGCAGGGTTTGGCTGCGAAAATTTGATTTATAGGTGTGAAATTAAGAAAATGGAATGTACCCTTTTATAAGAGAGGTGATGGTCACTTTAGGACAAGTTTGAAAAATAATTTTATTATAAAATAGATTTCGGTATCTAATGGATCAGAATGTATTTATTTATATGATAATATTGGGGTGGGTCGAAATATTCTCAACCAAAAAGATTCAAGAATGTGTAGGTCACCATATTGACATTATCTTTTAGATTTAACTCTTGGTTAAATAGTTTAACAGTTACCTTGTCTTATTGTATTATTAAAATAAATTTTCAATAAACTTATTATAAAAATCCAAGTGAGCTCCAAGTGGTTAATATTGAAATATATAACATTATCTATATCCTTTGGGAGACACATTGATTTTTCGAAATATTATATAATTTAATAATATAGTATTTTTTTTAAAAACTCATTTATGTCAATTTTGACACTATTTAGTATTAGATTTTTTTTGAAATTAGTAAAATATTTATCACTTCAAAAAATTAATTTAATAAACCATAAAATGTAATATTAACTTATAAAATTATTGTAATGAATAAAAATTCTCAATTTACATTTATTTTGTTATTTTTAATATCAATTATTTTAATCGTTCATTAATAAGGTAATTAATGCATCATCATTGTGTCGAAATGAAATTTATTTATTTAATGCCAAAAAATTATAAATAAAATACAATTATGTAGGAAATATTATTATCTTTATAATGAATATTTATTGTCAAATTTATCTTATGCATAACTCTATATTAAAAAATTTGTAGTTATGAAAATTTGAATTTAACACTTTTAACTATTCTTTAAATAAAATAATAATAAATTTCCTAATCTAATACATGTTGATAAAAAAGGATCATATTTTATTATTAAGGATGATTTAGGTCGAAATACGCTTATCAAATAGAATTAGGACAAAATTTAGGATAATTATAATATCATTTTTACCTTAAATCACCCTATTTACTTTTAATCGTAGTAAATAAATGTCCAAAGTTACTATTCAACAAAAATGAATTTCATCTTATTGAACCAAATTTTATTTACTAATTTCATCTGTTTCTCTCATATTTTTGAAATTAAATCAATAGAAGGTGTAAAATTTTTTTTTATGCACATTTGTAAATGTGCGTAGAAGGTGGGTAAAAGACATTAAAAAGTTCAATAAAATATTAGACATATCATCATATTATAAAATGACACCAAGAAATTAAATTGGACTTATATAGGTATTATATATCTATTTATAATTAAAATAAATTTAAATAAAATAAAACATTAAGTAAATAAAAAGACAGCATTAATAAAAAATGCAGTGTTTTCACTATTCATCAAAAATTGGATGTTTTCAGAAAAATAACAAAAATTCACCCTAAGAAAATTTTGATATTCTGAAATAAAAAATAAATTCTATTCTACGAAATTCAAAACATATAAGTTTCGTTAATTAATTTAAAATTAATTCCTTTTATAAAATCCAAAAATCAGGTTTTTAAAAAGTAAACACTATCCAATGATTGTAATGTCTTTATGTCCAATTTAAATTTAAAATTATTAATAATGAACTATATTATATTAACTTAAAAAAATTTAATCTAATTATACATTAAAACCACTCAAATTCCCAATTTAACATTATAAATTATTTCGATTAAAAAAATTGTTTTCAATTAAAATTTAGTATTTTCAGTATTCATCAAAATATGAAAGCTTTCAGAAAAGTAACAAAAAATTTATCCAAACTAATTTTTTTGTCCCGATTCTAAATAAAAATTTAATTTCACTAAATTGAATATATAATATTTTCAAGCAATGGATTTAAAAAGGGTTCTTTGTTAAAAGGAATAAAAACTATATTTTTTAAAAAATTAATTCTTTTATATGAAAATTGTATTTTTCCTTATATTATATCAAAGAAACAAAAAAAATTAATGTTAAAATTATATAGGATACATATATATAAAATTCAAAATGTGGTTAATACTATTCATAACTGATTTTTGAACGGCTAGTTTGGTATGTCATGGTGCGCTCGAACTCGGTGTGGCGTATAGCGCAATCCATGAAATTACATTAAAGGGATAACATAATATGAAATTTTGGGGTGCTACATAATCCCCTACATCAACAAATTTATTCCTCACAATTTGAATTTTTTTTCGAAAATGAAAGTATTAAAATAGAAAATACCTTTGTGGAAATCCCACATCGAAAAAAGTGTCAATCAAAATATCACTTTACAATAAAGAAAGAAACGTACAAAGGACACCCAAGATAAACCATTCAAGGGTCCCATGTAAGAATACATGGATATAGAAGAGAAAACAAACCATCATGTTCTGATGGAGAGTGATAGAAAACCTGATCAGGATCCTGCTAACTATCAAAAAACCATAAACATGTGATAGGTTAAACGGTCTTTGATTACCTAGTAGGATGCGTAAAAGGAAAAAGTTTTAGTTTTATGTTCGTTTTAATATTTTTTTGAATTTTATTTATGAGATTGACTATGAATATAAGGAGATATACATAATTTTCAAGTAGAGTTTTATCATTTAATAAATTTCTACCACAAACTCATCTTTTCTCCAAACGATGAGTATTCATGATGACCTGGTAACACCTGAAGTGCTAGAATCAACTTCTTAGGATTCACATAATCCAAAAAAGAAGAACTATATATTTCAATTTTTAGTATACATTAAACAAAACTAAAATTTTTAGAATAAGATATTTTGATCCTAAAAAATTATAATCCTTAACAGAAAGAAATAATACTCATAATATCCAAAATTAAGCAAACAATACCCAATGTTCAACAAAGACCCTTCACAAAAACAATTTCTCTAAAAATCCATCTATATATTCAAAAATATGTTTGAAACCTAAAATTTATAAGGATTTTATGACATTGTATTCCATTATAAATCTTAATAGTTATCTCTAAATAACATCGACTAATTTTAAATTCACATACATAAAATTAATTAACCTAATCACATATTCTCTATTATAGGTTAATAGTATCCAGAAATAACCCAAATCGGTATAAGTCAATAATAAAAAACATACATTCTTCTAAAATAAAAATCCACAATTATTGTCAAATGATATTTCGGAGTATTATATTTTCCATTGGTATATAGTGTTCCCAAAAGAGAGAACGTCTTCCAAAATAACATTTATCACGCAATCACCAAATCACTTCCATATACTATGGATAATTTATATGTTCTCAAAATCAACATATTCTTGATCCAAAAATTCATTTAACTAAAAATTACTAGTCATACTAACCAGGTACTTCACGTAGTCCAGTGGTAGGCGATAAATCCCAGTTGCACATTGGTTGTGGGTTTGCTTCCTGAAGCTTTGTTCAACGTGATAGGTTGTCACACGGTCTGCGTGTTGTCCTTTTTCAAAAACTATATAATATTATAAAATTCCCAAAATTGAGATAAATTCCTCAAAAATAACCATAACATATTTGAACCACAGATGTTATTTAATATCTTTCATTTTCTTCCAAAAATGTAATTACTTGTAATTGACTCAAATTCAAGGATAATATAAACCCAAATAGTTCTTTATAACTATATCCACAAAAAAAAAAGATAAATCTTTATAAAATATCATTCTCACAAAACAAACTATAAGGTTACACATACAAGAGAAAAGCCCTCCAAAATAATATAATCAACTAAGAGCATTAACACTTTTAAACAATTTGCCATCCATTTATTTCCACATAGGTTCTTCCTTGACTTAACGATTATTATATAGAGTAAGACATTGACTCGGGTAATTCCCAGGTCCCCTAATTTTACGGAAAATGGCTGTAAATGAATTCTTAGGATAATTTTTATTTTATTCCATAGAACTCTTCATTTTTCCTCACCAATTCATTATATTATGTCCTTTTTTCCCACACATAAAGCATTTATTTTTCCATCGAGACACTATTTTTGGTGTCTCTTTCCACATTTCCAACATGATGGAAAATGAGCTTTCTTTTCTCCTTGGTCTCTACTATTGTATATCTTATCCTTTTTCTTCTTTCTCTTATTTTTTGAGTTCAGGAGTTGGTAAATGTATATGTTGTTTATCATATTTTTGGAAAATTGATTCGGCATGAACATGATATCTTTTACGCCTATCAACATTCCATCTTGTTTCTAATTTCCACCACATTTCCCACCATGTAAATTATGTTAAATGTCACTATAACCTCCTTGGAATCCAGCCATTGACTAAAACCTGAATGTCGAGTGTGAGTTAAAATAGTCATAGAATCATTAAGAGAATATCATAACACTTTCTTTTCAATATAAAACCCCATAGGATTAACCAATGTTATTTATTCTCATCATATATTAAAATCCTACCAATCATTTGGTAAATAAAACATGAATTATCTTAAGTATATTCCCCAGGAGTGTCAATACCAAGATTTCCACAAATCATGTTGTCGTGTACTGAGATACCCCGGGTAAAGACCGAAACTCCTTATCGAAGTTTTCACTCTTAGGTGCATCTATTCTAGAGCCACCTCAACTATGTTTATTGATAAATGGATGCATTTTCTTAGAAAACCCACATAATATTTACAAAACCAATATTTTTGGATGTTATTCTATACTAATCCTCAATTTATATCTTAGGGTAATGTTCTCTAATTAGATATTATCTAAATCTAGTTTCCAACATTTTTACTAATCTTCCTCTGATAAAAACTGTAACTCATAGACAAGAGTTAAATAGAGTCGGTGAATTATTAGATAACATTATAATGGTCACAAATCAAATCCCGAAATACTGATCAGTTTGGTTTCCTTGGATGTACTAGATACATACATAAGTTTTACCTTACAGTATGAAATGAAAAACAACAACATTGAGTCTCCTTTGAACAAATTCATGACCCTTAGAGTATCCTTGCAGGTCAGTCATAATATACATCATCACATCTTGGTAAAATAATCATAGAGAGGGGTGATCTTAAGTTCATAGTAAGGATAACAATATAGCAGAAACTATAATAAATAAGCATAAACATTTAAGGCAATGCATACGACTAAAACACAATCCTTTTAAATATAAATTTCAGCATATTATGGAAAAGATAAATCAAATATTTCAATTTACTTATTCACATGGATATTTTACTAGTCTAATAAGCACATGTAATATGAATAGCTAATTTCATAATGATGAGATGCATAATGTTGTACATCATAACAACATAGTCAAGGCCTCATGGCAAGACTACAAATATGTTTCTGTCGAGGCCTTATGCCAAGACACTAGTTTGTATCATGAGACATACCGATGCGTTGAGAAGCTATAACAGGATCCACCCATCAAATACTAATTCTGATGCATTCCTCTTATAAAAAGAGTGAAACATAATAAATTCATTTGCATTAATACTTTCACACTAAATGTCAATACTTTTTCCACAAACCATGAATGGTATAAAAATAGCACATCTACAATCAAACATAACTCATTCAATAAGATATGGAAGATTTTATGATAATAAATAAAACTCAATCAACAATAATATACACTGAAGAATATTGAAATATAAGAAAATAATCGGTAAAACTATTTGGGAGAAATATCCCCTTTTTCATAAAATCATTTAGAAGTCTCGCTATTTATCAAGAAGCAATTTCAAAGATATTTTTGAATAAATGTTTCCAATTACACATTGAATTTTTTGAAAATAGTTTTAATTATAAAACATGCATGTCCATGTGAATAAATCCTTAAATCCATTTTTAAAACATGGACATTAATGATAACGATTTTGAAAGCTAAATAATTAAAACATTTCAAATGATATTTTAATAATATTTCATAACCAAATGAGAGATGATTGAATACCATTTACTGAGATAATACAAATTCAGTAATATCATGTGAATACATGGATTCATGATACACTATGTCAGATGACATTATATACACCATATAAATGTGAATTAGCGCATTGCAAAAAATAAGTCTCAATAGAATGTAAATTGAGATGAAATACCATATAAAGATTATATCCTTAGATTAAGGAAAAATAAATGACATAATTATGTGTTAAAAATACAAATAAACTAAATATGAATGGATATTTAGTGTAAATCAATCAAAGGTCATTCACACATATTCTTGTGAAAACAACACCAATGACATTAATATTTAACTCAATGAATTGAAATTAAGTAAAGATTACCCTTATCGAGTTGATATCAATGACTTGAGAATTTATCAATGGAGATATTATTTGTATAAAATGTATATCCACAAATAGGGTAGTGTATTTTAATATATAAATAAAAACATACAGATTCCACAAATAATTTTGGAGTAAAATAATCGATGATGCATGCTTAAAACACAATGTGTGGAAGTTGAAATTTGAAATCCCCTTACTGACTTGGTGGATTTCAAAACATAAACCCCATGAAAAAGGATCATAAAATGAATATGTAAATACCCAAAAATTAAATTATATACACAAAGAATACAATTATGAGTATTACATACAACACAAATTGAAATAGTGGAATAATATTGCATGAATCTCACAGGAATAATAAGTGAGATGAAAACCCCATACCTTGTACTTTTCCTAGGTTGAGGGTAAGTTAACATCCTGTATAATAATTAAGTAATATTTATTATATTAAAAAATAACATCATACATAAATATGATATTATATATTATCTTCTAATATTGTATTATAAATAATATTTTAGTAGTATAATTGTTTCGGGTTTTAACTAATTCGTTTTCCTTTATATGTTTTATTATGAAAGTCGTGTTTTTTTATGGATAGGATGTATTTTATTAAAATCTTGAATTATATTAATTTTTTAAAAATTATTTTTAATCATAAAAATAAAATTATTCTTGGATGGTCACGATGGGGAATGAATCTCATCACGTTCAAGGAGATGATAATTCGTATGTACGCGTGAGCAACAATACCATTATATTGATGGTGAAATCCTATGTAATTGGATTGTATATCATATTTACATAATAATAAACATGTAATATTTTTTATCTACATATATTATACTCATTATTATACCCATCTAAATAATGATGTGTTGAATAACAAACCACCCCACGACATGGAGATGGTAAGCCGTACATAGGCACGTATGGTGACTTTTTCATTCATAGGATGGATAGAATAATGAATATGGTTGTAAAAAATTTATAATAAAATCATAGTATTTATAAGGTACTATATTTATTACTATGGCATGGAAATAAAAAATAATTTGTTAGTGGAAGAAGAAATGAACTTTAGAAGTGGTGATGAAATTATTACCTCTTCTTCGGCTGCTTTCTATTGATTTGATCGAAAGGGCTCCATAGGTTGGATTTATGGTAAAATATAGGCTTATATGTTGATGTGTGGGTATCTGGGATGATATTTGAGCTGCTTTTGTCCAAGACAAATTGACTTGGAGGTACGAATTTAAGAGAAGGAAAAGTACCCTTTTATAAGAGAGGTGAGGGTCGCATTAAGAAAAGATTGAAATATTATTTTATTATATAATCCATTTTGGTTTCTAATGGATCGAAATGGAATATTTCTATTATAAGGTGGGGATGGATTGAAATATTTTCAACCAATAGGTTTTAGACATGTTTAGTTCACCATTTAACCTTATCTTTGAGATTTATCTCTTGGTTAAATAGTTTAACATTAACCACATATTCTTGTATTATTATGATAAATGGTTAATAAACATTCTATAAAATAAAAAAACCCTAATTATTTTATTATAGACATATATAACCTTATATATGTCCTCTTTATGAACCATATATTTTTAATGATATTATATCATTTAGTAATATAGTATTTCTTTTAAATACTCATCTATGTCAATTTTGAAACTATTTAGTATTTCGTTTTTGTGAAAGACATAAAAACATTATCACTTAGAAAAAAATTTATTTAATCAACCTTAACATGTAAAATTCATATAAATTTATTTTAAAGTATCAAAAGTCTCAATTTAAATTTATTTGGATATTTATAATATCAATGATTTTAATCATTCCCTAATATTGAAATTACTGCATCATCATTGTGTCTAAAATTAATTTAATTATATAATGTCTAAAAATTATAAATAAAATACTATTATGTATAAAATATTAATATATTTCTAATTAATATTTATAGTCTAATTTAACATATGTATAACCCTATATTAAAAATGTTTTAGTTATGGAAATTTGAATTTATCACTTTTAACTCTTCTTTAAAAATTATAATAATAAATATCTTAAACTAATCCATGTTGATAAAAAGAATCATATTTTATTTATAAGGTCTATTTAGGTCGAAATAAACTTATCCAATTTTATTAAGGCATGTGTTTGGATAATTATAATATAATGTTTACCTTTAATTACCCTATTTAATTTTAATTGTTGTAAATAAAAGTTAAAAGTTTCTATTCACCAAAAAATATTTTCACCTTATTGAACAAAACATTAATTAATTATTTCTACTATGCCTCTCAGAATTTTTAAATTCAATACATAGAAGTGGTAAAAGTACTTTTTATGCAAATTTATAAATGTGCCTAGAGGTAACATACGTTAAAAAGATAAATAAATAAATATATATATAATCTTATTATAAAATGTCTCAAATGAGTTATATTGGAATAATATATATTATATGTATAAATTTTTAAATAAAATAAATTTTAAAAAATTATTTAAAAAAAAATTATTTTTAAAAAAAACCGCAGTTTTTTTCAATGTTCATAAAAAATTGAATGTTTTCAGAAAAACTCCAAAAATTAACCCTAATATAATTTTGATATTCTGAAATAAAAATGAAGACTATTTTATAAAATTCAGAACATAAAAGTTGTATTAATTAATATCAAATTAATTCACGTTGTCAAAACCTTAATGTGGGGTTTTTAAAAGTAAAAACTATCAAAAGATTGACATGTGTATATATCGAGTTTAAATGAGAAATTACGTATACTGACTTAAATTATATTAAATTATAAAAATGAAATCTAATTATAATTTAAAACCATTCAAATTATTAATCTAAAACTATAAATAATTTCAATTAAAAATGTTGTTTTCAATTAAAATTTAGTATTCTTCACTATACATCACAATACGAAAGTTATAAAAAAAGTACCAAAAATTTATCCAAACTAAATATTTATTTCCCACTTCTAGATAAGACTATAATTTCGCTACATTTAATATATTGTAGTGTCAAATATTTTATATAAAAAAGATTCACAATTAAATGGAATAAAAACAACATTTTTTTAAAAAACTACATCATTTATCAGAAAATTGATTTTTTTTCTTTATATTATGTCTATAAAAAAATTTAAATGTTAAAATTATATATTATATATATATATAATTAAAAATGTGGGTAATAATATTCATAACTACTTTTTTAATGGCTAGTTTGGTATGTCGTGGTGCGCTCGAACTTAGTGTTGTGTGTAGCACAAGCTATTGAATTACTTTACAGAGATAACATACTATGAAATTTTGGGGTGTTAGATTCTCATCTCCTTCAATAAATTGCATCCTCGCAACATGATATTATTCTAAAAAAATAAAATTTTGATAATAGAAAATAACTTTGTGGAAATCCCACATTGGAAAAAGATTTAACAAAATTATAACTTTAAAAGAAAGAAAGCGAAGTACAGAGGTCACAAAAGATAACCCATACTAGGGTTTAATGTAAGAAAACAAGGATATGGAAGAGAAAACAAATCATAATGTTATGATGGATAGTGATAGAAAACACGATCACGAGAAATTTAACTACTAGAAACCCAAAAACATGTGATGGGTTAAACAGTATTTGATTACCCAGTAGGAAGAGTAAACAGACAATTTTTTTGTTTTCATCTCATTTTAACAATTCATTGGAATTTATTTATGAGAATGACTATGAACATAAAGATATATAATTACTTTTCATGTATATTTTCATACTTTTATAAATTTATACAACAAAATCATCTTTTCTCCAAATGATGAGTATTCAAGATGATTTGGGCACACCTGAAGTGCTAGAATCAACTTCTAGAGAATCACATAATAAAAAAAAGATGAAATATATATATCTTATCCTTAGACACTATCCAAATACAAAATGGTAAGTACTAGATCTGATGATAACCAAAAAGGATCATCCATAATAGAAATAAATACTACTCTTAATCTCCAAAATTAAACAAAAAATACCCAAAGTTCATCAAAGTCCATTAAAAAATTACTTAAAATTCTTATATATAATCCAAAATATCTTTGAAACCCAAAATTCAGAATGATTTAATCAAAGTCTTCCATGATAAATCATAACATTTATCTCCAAATAACATTGACCACTCTTAATGTGACATACTTAAAAGTAATTAACCAAATCACATATTCACTATGATAGGTTAATAATTTCCGTAAATAAAACAAATCAATATAATTCCAAAATAAAAACATAAATTCTTCCAAAATAAAATCCCACAATTAAGCTAAAATGAAATCCCACAGTATTTTATTTTCCTTAGGCATATAGTGTTCCCAAAAGAGTGAATGTCATCCAAAATAAAATTTTTCACTTAATCACCAAATCACATTAATATACTAAGGATAAATCATAAGTTTCCAAAATCAACATATTATTGATCCATAAAATCATTTAACTAAAAAGAATTAGTCATACTAACCAGGGACTTCACATAGACCAATGGTAGGCGATACATCCCAGTCGCATTTTGGCTGTGGGTAGGATTCATGTAGCTTTTTCTGACGTGACGGGTTGTCACACAGTTTACATGTTGTCCTTTTTTCAAAAAAATATATATAATTTTGTAACATTCTCCAAAATGAGATAAATTCCACAAAAATGACCTTAACATATTTTAAGCACAAATTATATCTCATACCTTGCATTTTATTCCTAAAAAGTAATAAACTATAATTGAATCAAATTCAATGATCATGTAAACGCAAATGGTTCTTTATAACTATATAAACAATATAAAAGATAATTCTTCCTCAAATATCATTATCACATAAAAAACTGTTGGGTTACACATACAAGAGAAAAATCTTCCAAACTATTCCCATCAACAAAGAGCATTAAAACTTTTAAAAATTTCACCATAAATTTATTTCAACGTAATTTCTTCATTGACATAGAGGTTATCTTATAGAATATGAAATTGACTTGGGAAATGTCCAGGACCCCTACATTTATTGAAAATTATTTTTAATGTATTTGTATGATCATTTTTATTTTCTTAAATAGTAATCTTAATTTTTCCTAAAAAATTATTTACTTTATGTCCTTCTTTCCCACACATTTATCATTTCTTTGTTCCATCAAGACACATTCCTAGGTGTCTCCTTACACATGTCCTACACGATGGAAAATGAGCTTTCTTATCTCCATGGACTCCACTACTAGAGCTCTTATCATTCTTCACCTTTCTCTTCTTTGTTGAGTTTAATAGTTGGTTAAGGTGTATGTTTTTATCATACTTTTGGAAAATTTATTCGGCATAAAAATGATATTTCATACACCTATCAACATTCTATTTAGTTTCTCATTTCCACTATCCTTCCCACCTTTTACATCATGTTCAATTTTATTATGACTTCCTTGGAATCCATCCATTGACTAAACCCAGAAATCAGAGTATGAGTAACAATAGTCATAAAATCACTTAGATAATATCATGAAACTTTATATTCAATATAAAAATCCTTAGGATTAACCAAGTTTATTTATTCTCATATGATATTAAAATCATTTAAATCAAATCATAAAGAAGATGTGAATTGTCCTAAGCATATCCCCTAGGAGTGTCAATAACAAGAGTTCAGCAAGGCCCGTTGTTGTGTACCATGATACCCCGGGTCAAGCCCGAAACTTCTTGTTGGAGTATTCCCTCCTAGGTGCATCTGTTTGAGGGCCACATATACCTGTTTGTATCCAGACATGGATTTATTTTCATAGATATCCCAAATAATATTTAAAATACCAATTTTTTTTTATGTTCTTCTATACTAATCCTCAAAATCTATCTTAGGGTATTGTTATATAATCAAACATTGTCTATATCTTGTATCTAGGATTTGTAAAAAACTTCCTCTATTACCAAATGTAATGCCTCAAACCTACTTACCTAGAGTCAATGCATTATTACATAACATTGGCATGATCATAAGATATCAAATCCCTAAAGACTGATCATTTTAGTAGCCTTGGAAGTACTAGATGCATACATTAGTTTACATGACATTATTAATTGAAAATCAAAAAAATTGTGTCTCCTTTGAACACATTAATATTCCATAGACTATCCCTAGAGGCCAGTTATAATATATTTCTTCACATGCTGGTGAAAATAAAACATAGAGAATGGTGAGCTCAGGTGCCCAGTAAGTATAAAAATTTAGATGAAACTATCATAAATAAGAATAAACATTTTAAGCAATGTATAAGACTAAAACACAAGACTTTTAAAAATAAACATCAGAATATTATGGAAAAGATAAATCAAATAATTCCATTTACATATTCATATGGATATTCTACCTATCGAATAATCACATGTAATATCAATATCTAATTTCATAATTATGGATTCCATAATGTCGGACATCATAACCACATAGTCAATGCCTCGTGCAAGACTATAAATAAGATTTTGTCAAGGCCTTGTGGCAAGACACTAGTTTCTATCATGAGACCTACCAAGGCATCAAGGATTTATGGTAGTCTCCACCAATTATTTAATATGTCAAATGCATTTCTCATATGAAAAGGGTGAAACATAATCTAAATATTCGTATTAAAACTAGAATATGAAATTTACATTATTTTACCACAAAACTCGAATGGTATAAAAATAGGACACCCGTAGTCAATCATAACTCATTCAATACAATATGGAATTTTTTATTATGAATAATCATCCTCATTCAATAATTACATACACTGAAAGATATTGACATAGATTAAAATAATCGGTAAATCTATTTGAGAGAAATATCCCTTTCTTCACGAAAACGTTTAAAAGTACACTATTTATTGAGAATATGTTTAAAAAATGTTTTTGAATTAATGTGTCTCATACCAATTTTAATCCTTTGAATGGAATTTTAATTTTAAAACATTCATGCCCATATGAATATATTATTAAAACCATATTTAAATCACGGACACTAATGAGAAATATTTAGATGAATAAATCTTTAAAATATTTAAAACAATATTTTGGTTACAGTTCTAACCAGATGAGATAAGATTGAATAAAAATAATCTAGGTAATAAAAATGATATATTATCATGAGAATAAATAGGTTCATGATATTCTCTGTCAAAGGACAATATGTACACCATATATTAGTGAATTGGTGCATTACAAAAAAGAAGTCTCAGTGGAATGTAAATTGAGATAAAATACCGTATAAAGACTGTATCCATATATTAAGAATAAATCAATGACATAATTATGTGTTAAAAATATAAATACACTCAATATGATTGGATATTTAGTGTAAATCAATCAGAGTACATTAACACATATTCTTGTAAAAACAACACCGATGACTTTGTTGTTTAACTCAATGAATAGAAATTGAGTTAAGATTACCCTTAGAAAGTTCATATCAATGACTTGAGAATTAATCAATGAAGTGATTATGAGTATCAAAAGTATATCAACACAAATAGGAGTGGATGTTTATATATAAATAAATAAATAGTGATTCCACACATAATTTGGAGTAAAACAATCTATGAATCATGCATTAAACCCTATGTGTCGAAATTAAAATTAGATATTCCCTTAAAAATTTGGTGACAAGAAAAACATACTCATAATAAAAGAAGTATCATACAATGAAGATTTAAATACCCATAAATTATCGTATTTACACAAATAATACAATCATGGGCTGTACATACACCATACAAAAAAATAGTGACAAATATAGCATTAATATCACAGGAATAAGAAGTGAGATGAAAACCCCTTCCTTGTATTTTCCATTGGTAGAGGGTATGTTAACCTCTTGTATAATAGTTAAATATATGTTATTAAATTATAAAATAATCGAATACATAAATATGATATCATAAAAGATCTTCTAATATTTCATTGTTAATAATATTTTAGTAGTATCATTGTTTCATGTGTTAAATTATTTGTTTTCCTTTATATTTTTTTTACATAAGTCATGTTGTTATGGATATGATGTATTTTATTCATATATAGAATGATATAATGTTCTTAAACATTATTTTTAATCATAAAATTAATGTTATTCTTGAATGGTGACGATGGGAAATGAATCTCTTCGCGTTCGTGGAGACGATAATTCGTACATACGCATGAGCGATGATACCATTCTATTGATTGTTAAATAGTATGTAATTGGATGGTATATCATATATAAATAATCATTAACATGTTATATTCTTTATTTAAAATAATTATACTCATTATTATACCCATATAAATAATGAAGTGTTGAATAACAAACTACACCAAGACATGGAGATGGTAAGTCGTCTGTATGCATGTATGGTGACTTTGTCACTCATAGGATGAATATAATAATGAATATTGTTGTACCATATTTATAATAAAAAATAGTATTTAGATGTTACTGGATTTATTACTTTGGTATGGAAACAAAAAAAATGAGTAAGTAGAAGAAGAAGATAACATTGAAAGTGGTGATGAAATTATTACCTCTTCTTCTGGTGATTCCTTTTTATTTGATCAAAATGGCTTCTTGAGTTGGATTTATGATCAATTGATGGCCTCCAGTTTGAATTGTGGGTTTTTGGGAGGATATTTTAGAATGTTTTGTCCAAGATATATGGCTTGGGATGTGTGAAATTAAGAGAAGGGAAGGTACTCTTTTATAAGATAGTTGAGGGTCACTTTAAGAAAAGATTGAAATATTATTTCATTATAAGATAAATTTATGTTCATAATGGATCCAAATGGATTTATTTCTAGGATTAGGTGGGTATAGGTATAAATATTATACACTTGTATATTATAGGCATGTTTAGGTCACCATATTAACCTTATCCTTTAGATTTAACTGTTTATTAAATACTTTAAAATTTACCATGTCTTCTTTTATTATTATAATAAATGGTTAATAAACATACAATAAAAATAAAATATAACCCCAAGTGGTTATTTATTGACATATATATCATTATATAATTTTTTTTCAATACATTTGATTTTTAAAAATATTATATCATTTAATAATATAGTTTTTGTTTTAAAAACTCATTTATGTCAATTTTGACACTATTTAGTATTTGGATTTTGTGAAAGTCATAAAAACTTTATCACTTCAAAAAAAATTATTTAATCAACTCTATAATGACATATTTTCTTAGAAAATTAGTGTAATGTATCAAAATTCTCTATTTACATTTATTTGGATATTTATAATATCAATTATTTTAATAGTTCATTAATAAGGTAATTACTACATCATCATTGTGTCATAAATAAATTGAAATATTTAGTGTCTAAAAATTATAAATAAAATACAATTATGTAGGAAATCTTCCTTTTTTCCTTATGATTATTTATATTAGAATTTATCTTATGTATAACCAATTAACAAAAATGTTTTAGTTATGAAAATTTTAATTTAACACTTTTAACTCTTCTTTAAATAAAAAAATAATAAATGTTTTAATCTAATCCATGTGGATCATACAGGATCATATTTTATTCCTAATATTTATTTAGGTTGGAATAAACATATCAAATATAATTATGACATGTGTTCGAGAAATTATAATATCATTTTCACCTTTAATTACCCTATTTATTTTTAACTGTGGTAAATAAAAGTCAAAAGTAACGATTCCCCAAAAATGATTTTCATCATATTGAACAAAATTTTACATACTAATGTCAACCGTGTCTCTCAGATTTTTGAAATTCAATACATAGAAGTGGTAAAATTTTTTTTAAGCAAATTTGTAAATGTGCATAGAAGGTGTGTAAAAGACGTTAAAAAGTTCAATAAAATTTTATATATTGAATAATATTATAAAATGACTTCAATGAATTAAATTTTAATAATATAGGTATTATATATCTATTTTTACTTAAATTAACTTAAAATAAAATAAAAAAATATTTAAATAAAAAGTCGGGTTTAAACAAAAACACAATGATTTTCACTATTCAACAGAAATTGTATGTTTTCAGAAAAATAAAATTAATTCACCCTAAGATATTTTTGATATTATGAATTCAAAAATGAATTTTATTTTACCCAATTCAAAAAAAAAACGAAGTTGTATTAATTAATTTAAAATTATTTGTAGTTGTTAAAAACAAAAAGCTAGTTTTTAACAAGTAAAAACTATCAAAAGATTGAATTTTTTTTATGTCCAATATAAATGTGAAATAAATTATAATAACATAAATAATATTAAATGATAAAAATATATTATAATTATACTATAAAACCACTAAAATTCATAATCTCACACAAAAAATTATTTTTAGAAAAAAAAAATATCAATTAAAATTTAGTCACTACTGGAAATGCAGGATTTTCCAACGGTTTAGAACTGTTGGGAAAGGCCGAAGAACTGTTGGTATATGTTATACCAACGGTTCTGAAAACTATAGGGAAGTAAGCCATTGGGAAAAGTTTTTTCCAACAGTTTACAGTAAACCGTTGGGATAGGGTGCTGAAAAATTACCCTATCCCAACGGTTCTGGAAAACCGTTGGGAAATCTTTTTCCCAATGGTTTACAACCGTTGGGATACAGTCAACAAAATTATCATGTTTTTCCCAACAGTTTGGCAAAACATTGGAAAAAACCCAACATATCTTCTTTCCCAATGGTTTAGAACCGTTGGTAAAACAAGACCTACACATTCTATGCCAACAGTTTTGAACCGTTGGCATAGCCTCTGCTGGGAAAATTGCACAACAGCTCTGCAATTTACCCAGCAGCTCTCCAATTTGACCCACCAGTTCTCATTTTGTGGGTTCCCTCTCATTTTCAATCCAATTATTGTACCTGCAATAAACTAACACAAACATATACAATTATTCTACCTGCAATAACTAACTAACACTTATATATAGAGAACAAATTCATACACATTTAACATATAATGGTGGAACTATACACATCCATAATTAAATTAGAATTCATAACGTAATTATAAACATACATAATTCATTTAGAAATCAATTTAAAATTTAGATGACAATTATATGTGGAATCCAGAAGTCAATTCATAATTTGATCGGTTTTTTGTATACCATATATTTTTACTTGAAATAATGTCCATTTTAAACATAATACATACACCTGGAGAGCTACCGGCCACACCGCGTCTTGGATTAAGGCGGTGTTGAATCGTACACGTCACATATGACCCATGGATCGTTGTGCGAATGTATCGACACAATCCGAATGCGTTTGGTCAGTTTTCTGTATGCCAGTTGATGTTTTTCAATTAAAATGACGTACTTTTGAAACAAAAGGCATACACTTTGAGTGGTGCCGGCCACACCACACCTCGGATTGAGGCAGCGTTGACTCGTACATGTCACATATGACCCATGGATCATTATCCTAAAGTTTCAATGGAAACCGAATGCGTTTGGTCGGATTTCCGTATGTACTTAAATTGTTGTCCATTTTAAGCAAAAGAGAGACACTTAGAGTGATTAAGGCCACACCGTGACTCAGATTAAGGCGGGGTTGACTCATACACGTCACATATGACCAATGGATCATTATGCTAAAGTATCGAGACAATCCGAATGTTTTTGGTCAGTTTTCCATATGCTAGTTGATGTTTTTCACCTCAAATGACGACCTTTTGAAACAAAAGACAGACACTTTGAGTGGTGGAGGCCACACTGAACCTCGGATTGAGGCGAGGTTGACTCGTACATGTCACATATGACCTATGTATTATTGTGATAATGTATCTACACAATCCTAATGCATTTGGTCAGTTTTCCGTATGCCAGTTGATGTTTTTCAATTAAAATGACATACTTTTGAAATAAAAGGAAGAAAATTTGAGTGGTGCCGGCCACAACATGCCTCGGATTGAGGCGGCGTTAACTCGTACACGTCACATATGATCCATGTATTGTTCTCCTAATGTTTCAATGGATTCCGAATGCGTTGGGTCAGTTTTCTGTATGTACATAAATTGTTGTCCATTTTAAGCAAAAGACAGACCCTTTGAGTGGTGGCGGCCACACCGCGCCTCGGATTGAGGCAGGGTTGACTCGTACACGTCACAAATGATGCATGGATATTTGTGCTAAATTATCGACACAATCCGAATGCATTTGTTCGGTTTTCCGTATGCCAGTTGATGTATTTCACTTCAAATTATGTCCTTTTGAAACAGAAGACATACACTTTGAGTGGTGGCGGCCACACCACGCCCCGGATTGAGGTGGGGTTGACTCGTAAACATCACATATGAGCCATGGATCGTTTTGCTAATGTATCGACACAATCCGAATGTGTTTGGTCGGTTTTCTGCATGCCAGTTGATGTTTTTCAATTAAAATGACGTACTTTTGAAACAAAAGGCATACACTTTGAGTGGTTCTGGCCACACCGCGCCTAGGATTGAGGCGACGTTGACTCTTACACGTCACATATGGCCCATGGATCGTTCTCCTAAAGTTTCAATGGAAACTGAATGCGTTTGGTCGGCTTTCCGTATGTACTTAAATTATTGTCCATTTTAAGAAAAATAGAGCCACATAGAGTAATTCCTTCCACACCGTGCCTCAGATTTAGGCGGGGTTGACTCGTACATGTCACATATGACCCATGGATCGTTGTTCTAATGTATAGACAAAATCCAAATGTGTTTGGTCGGTTTTCCGTACGCCAGTTGATGTTTTTCACTTCAAATGACGTCCTTTTGAAACAAAAGACAGACACTTTGAGTGGTGGCGGCAACACCGCCCCTCCGATTGAGGTGGGGTTGACTCGTACACGTCACATATGACCCATGGATTGTTGTGCTAATGTATCGACACAATCCGAATGCGTTTGGTCAGTTTTCCGTATGCCAGTTGATGTTTTTCAATTAAAATGATGTCCTTTTGAAACAAAAGGCAGACACTTTGAGTGGTGCCGGCCACACCACGCCTCGGATTGAGACGGCGTTGACTCATACACGTCACATATGACCCATGGATCATTCTCCTAAAGTTTCAATGGAAACAGAATGCGTTTGGTCAGTTTTTCGTATGTACTTAAATTGTTGTCCATTTTAAGAAAAAGATATACACTTTGAGTGGTGGCGGCCACACCGCGCCTCAGATTGATGCGGGGTTGACTCGTACATGTCACATATGAGCCATGGATCGTTGTGCTAAAGTATTTACACAATCCGAATGTGTTTGGTGGGTTTTCCGTATGCCAGATGATGTATTTCACTTCAAATTATGTCTTTTTGAAACAGAAGACAAACACTTTGAGTGGTGGTGGCCACATCGTGCCTCAGATTGAGGCGGCGTTGACTCGTACACGTCACATATAACCCATGGATCGTTGTGCTAATGTATCGACACAATCCGAATGAGTTTGGTCGGTTTTCCGTATGCCAGTTGATGTTTTACAATTAAAATGACATACTTTTGAAACAAAAGGAAGACACTTTGAGTGGTGTGGGCCACACCGCGCCTCGGATTGAGGCGGCTTTGACTCGTACACGTCACATATGACCCATGGATCGTTCTCCTAAAGTTTCAATGGAAACCAAATGCGTTTGGTCGGTTTTCCATATGTACTTAAATTGTTGTCCATTTTAAGCAAAAGACGGACACTTTGAGTGGTGGCGGCCACACCGCACCTCGGATTGAGGAGGGGTTGACTCGTACACGTCACATATGACCCATGGATCGTTGTGCTATAGTATCGACACAATCTGAATGCGTTTGGTTGGTTTTCCGTATGCTAGTTGATGTATTTAACTTCAAATTATGTCCTTTTGAAACAGAAGACAGACACTTTGAGTGGTGGCGGCCACAATGCGCCTCAGATTGAGGCGGGGTTGACTCGTACACATCACATATGACCCATGGATCATTGTGCTAATGTATCAACACAATCTGAATGCGTTTGGTCAGTTTTCCGTATGCTAGTTGATGTTTTTCAAATAAAATGACGTACTTTTGAAACAGAAGGCATACACTTTGAGTTGTGCCAGCCACAACGCGCCTTGGATTGAGGTGGCGTTGACTCGTACACGTCACATATGACCCATGGATCGTTCTCCTAAAGTTTCAAGGGAAACCGAATGCGTTTGGTCGGTTCTCCGTATGTACTTAAATTGTTGTCCATTTTATGCAAAAGAGAGCAACTTAGAGTGATTCCAGCCACACCGTGCCTCAAATTTAGGCGGGGTTGACTCGTACACATCACGTATGACCCATGAAACTTTTTGCTAAAGTATCGACACAATCCGAATGCGTTTGGTTGGTTTTCCGTATGCCAGTTGATGTTTTTCACTTCGAATGACGTCCTTTTGAAACAAAAGACAAACACTTTGAGTGGTGGCGGCCACACCGTGCCACGGATTGAGGCGGGGTTGACTCGTACACGTCACATATGACCCATGGATCGTTGTGCTAATTTATCGACACAATCCGAATGCGTTTGGTCAGTTTTCCGTATTCCAGTTGATGTTTTTCAATTAAAATGACATACTTTTGAAACAAAAGGCAGACACTTTGAGTGGTTCCGGCCACACCACGCCTCGGATTGAGGCAACGTTGACTCGTAAACGTCATATATGACCCATGGATCGTTCTACTAAAGTTTCATTGGAAACCGAATGCGTTTGTTTGGTTTTCTGTATGTACTTAAATTGTAGTCCATTTTAAGAAAAAGACGGACACTTTGAGTTGTGGCAGCCACACCGTGCCTCGAATTGAGGCGGGGTTGACTCGTACACGTCACATATGACCCATGGATCGTTGTGATAAAGTATAGATACAATCCAAATGTGTTTGGTCGGTTTTTCGTATGCCGGTTGATGTATTTCACTTCAAATTATATCCTTTTGAAACAGAAGATAGACACTTTGAGTGGTGGTGGCCAAACCGCACCTTGGATTGAGGCGGGGTTGACTCGTACACATCACATATGACCCATGGATCGTTTTTCTAATGTATCGACACAATCAGAATGAGTTTGGTCAGTTTTCCATATGCCAGTTGATGTTTTTCAATTAAAATGACGTACTTTTGAAACAGAAGGCAGACACATTGAGTGGTGCCGGCCACACCGCGCCTCGGATTAAGGCGGCGTTGACTCATACACGTCACATATGACCCATGGATCGTTCTCCTAAATTTTCAATGGAAACCGGATGCGTTTGGTCAGTTTTCCGTATGTACTTAAATTGTTGTCCATTTTAATAAAAAGACAGACACATTGAGTGGTGGCGGCCACACCGCACATTGGATTGAGGCAGAGTTGACTCATACTCATCACATATAACCCATGGATTGTTGTTATAAATTATCGACCCAATTTGAATGCATTTGGTCAGTTTTCCGTATGCCAGTTGATGTATTTCACATCAAATTATGTCCTTTTGAAACATAAGACAGACACTTTGAGTGGTGGCGGCCACACCGTGCCTCGGTTTGAGGCAGGGTTGACTCATACACGTCACATATGACCCATGGAACGTTTTTATAATTTATCGACACAATCCGAATGCGTTTGGTCAGTTTTCCGTATGCCAGTTGATGTTTTTCAATTAAAATGACGTACTTTTGAAACCGAAGGCAGACACTTTGAGTGGTGCCGGTCACACCATGCCTCGTATTGAGGCGGCGTTGACTCGTACACGTCACATATGACCCATGGATCGTTCTCCTAAAGTTTCAATGGAAACTGAATGCGTTTGGTTGGTTCTCCGTATGTACTTAAATTGTTGTCCATTGTAAGCAAAAGAGAGCCACTTTGAGTGATTCTGGCCACACCGTGCCTCAGATTCAGGCGGGGTTGACTCGTACACGTCACATATGACCCATGGATCGTTGTACTAAAGTATCGACACAATACGAATGCATTTGTTTGGTTTTCCGTATGCCAGTTGATGTTTTTCACTTCAAATGATGTCCTTTTGAAACAAAAGATAGACACTTTGACTGGTGACGGCCACACCGCGCCTCGGATTGAGGCGGGGTTGACTCGTACACGTCACATATGACCCATGCATTGTTGTGATGATGTATCAACACAATCCAAATGCGTTTGGTCGGTTTTCCGTATTCCAGTTGATGTTTTTCAATTAAAATGACGTCCTTTTGAAACAAAAGGCAGACACTTTGAGTGGTGGCGGCCACACCGCGCCTCAAATTGAGGCGGGGTTGACTCGTACACGTCACATATGACCCATGGATCATTGTGCTAATGTATCAACATAATCCGAATGCGTTTGGTCGTTTTTCCATATGTACTTAATATGTTGTCCATTTTATGAGAATCCTCTGTGCGGGGGGTTGTTTGGGGTCCAAGGAAGAGGGTGGTGGGGCTGTCCGAGGGGCTGTCTGGGGGGCTGTCTGGGGGGCTGTCTGGTGTCCAGGGAGGAGGGTGGGGGGCTGTGCGGGGGGCTATCCGGGGGGTGTTCGAGGGGTTGTCCGGGGTCCAAGGAGGAGGGTGGGGGCTGTCTGGGGGCTGTCCGGGGGGCTGTTCGGGGGGCTATCTGGGGGATGTCCAGGGCTGTTCGGGGGGTTGTCCAGGGTCCAAGGAAGAGGGTGGGGGGCTGTCCGGGGGGCTATCTGGGGGGCTGTCCGGGGGGTTGTCCGGGGTCTAGGGAGGAGGGTGGGGGGGCTGTCCGGGGGGCTGTCCGACGGGGCTACCTGGGGTCCATGGAGGAGGGTGGGGGGTTGTCCAGGGTCCAAGAAGGAGGGGGTTCTCAAACACACAACCACTAAAAGACAACAACATCCATAAAAACAGATAATATATAAAAATAACTCAACTCCAATACTATACTACGAGTCTAGATAAAACCAACAACTATAATAGATTAAAAATAAAATCTCAGTAATATCAGTCAAAAATGTAATGGATAAACTTGTCCCACATCACCATCACCATCATCACCATCATCATCATCACCCTCGTCCTCGTCCCCATCATTGTCCTCTCCCTCACCCTCCTCCTCATCCTCTCCCTCCTCGTCGCCCTCGCCACCCGCCTCACCCTCCTCCTCTCCCTCCTCTTCCGCATCAGACTCCTCACCATCATCATCATCAAGCTGTACATCATCCTGACCACCACTAGAACTACAAACTGGTGCACCATATATAGAACGTATCGATGACATATACTCATTAAAAGCTGGGCTGGCATCTGCTGGAAGTGTAGAACGTAGAACTTCAATAAATTTCATAAACGCACAGTTTGCCCTAGCAGACTGTTCTTCCGTCTCTGTGGCCCTTTTCTCATCCTGTTCTTCCTATGCCCTAACTTATTGTAGCTCGGTGGCACTACAACTTGTACCTAAGGAGGGCCAATACCTCGTTGGGGCTATCCTAGGTCAGTATCGTACTCTGCTAGAATGCTCCTCTCCCAACACCTGATGTAAGTGATCTGTTGGCCCAAAATTGTCTGGTTCTTGGGAATCGAGGGCCTCTAAAGCAGCCTATTACAAATATAAATATATCATTAAGTTACAAAATAGATATTAAAAAATAAATTCAACAGATTGAAACTTACAATCTGCTGCTGAGTCACTTTGTTGACGACACTTCCATCATTTTTCCGTCTACTCGAGCAAAACAGTTTTGCTCGAGGCACACATCCTTCAATATTTTTTATTTTCCTCTACAATGACATTGAAAACTAAAGTTATATGAAAACTTTAGAAAACTATTAAATAATTTAATAAACAAAAGAAAGTGTAAGTCATAAAGAAAACTTATAAACAATTATTATACCTGCTTCCTCTCATGATCAGGCATCGTAGTGCGTCCCAGTGTGTGGAGGTATTTTTTTTGCATTAATGTTCTTTTTATTTTTTCCAGATGATTCCTAAATAAAATTCGAAAATACAATAGATAGTATTAATGAAAAACATGAAAGTTATTATTTAAATACCTCAAATGTTATTAATACCTTAAACTGGGTACTCGTCCAATGAGTAATCATCTGACGATACTGCTCTATAGAACAATCATCCACCACTGGCACCACCTCTAACTCAGTGCCAACTCTAGCAACCCAGCCAATATACAACTCATGCTTGCAGGCTCTCCAAATCTCACCTAAATCCTTTAGACGTTCCGATCGTGCACCCTCACCATCGGGAAAATTAAATCGAAGCCGAAATCAAAATATTAATTCATATAAATACAAAAATAATTCATGGCATTAAATAGAACAGATTTTTTTACCCATATCTCTACCCAAACTCTATCTTTGACCTCATGTGGAAAATGTATCCATGATAGCGGGCTGACGGGAATGATGTCGGAGTATTTGGAAAGCGTCACCAAAAAACTACGACATTGCTGCCCTGTTTTCTCAACCATTTGGTTGTCTTCATTATAATCCACTATAACCTGTGTGCGGCGGTTCCACAACGAATGCATGCATGTACGCCCCCGCCCCCGCCTCCTGTCAGTAGATGTATCTATCATGAAAGAAAAACAAATATTTTATCAAAACATGTTATATTGAAAATAAATATTTCTATAAAAATTTGTTAGGGTTCTATAAATATACCTGTGCCGGTCTGATCGCTGAGTGCCGCTGGATCCACAGAAACTGATGGAACACGCTGTGGTGGAACATGAGTCGAAGACGATGGAATATAGAAGCTCGGAGAGACAGAAGTAGAAGGAAAAGAAGATGGGACAGCTATCTGACCAGATGCAGACTGAAGAGTGGGAATCATCATGGGATGTGAAAATGATAGGCCAGAAGATGCAGAAGGTAGCGAAAACATGGGAGGAATAAATATCCCATGTGTCTCTAACGACACACCGGGATCAGAATGTGGGAAGGATGACATGTTAGTGGGAGGGGCAGGGTATAGTCATGTATGGGCAGCTGCTCGTCCACCTCTGGTACGAACCCTCCTCGTACCACCTGCCTGAGTACTAGGACCAGTAATAGGCTCCTTGTCGAATAACTGTCGACGTATAGGTAGATCCTACAAAAATGTTTACAAAAAAATTAATCACATGATATTATATATTCTTTAAATATATCAATTTGAAATAATGTACTCACTGTAGGCACTAATGGTGGAACACCCATCTCCGTCATTCGACGATTGTTCTCCATCATTTTTTTCCTTCGTCTTTCTTCAATTGGCTTCATTTCCTGCTTTTGAAAACAAATATGTAATTAATTAGAAAAAGAAAACTAATGTGTATCCCAAAAAACTAAATATATGAGGGAATATGGGATTCATAGGTAATTTAGCTATCAATTGTTTTATAAGAGTTTGAATGGATTTAAAAAATCATACATGTTGTAATGTTCACCAAGTTAGAAATATTGTTTAACTATGTTTGAATACAGTTCAATTCCAAATTAGAAAATGCAATTCAAATAAAATGACAACCAATAAACATTGAAAATTCATATAATTGTCAATTAAGCTATCAATTGTTTTAGAAGACCTTGAATGGATTTAATAAATCATACATGTTTTAATGTTTACCAAGTTATAAATATTGTTTGACTATGATTGAATACAGTTCCATTCCAAATTAGAAAATTCAATTAAAATAAAACTATAACCAATAAACATTGAAAATTCACATAACGGTCAAGTCAACTATCAATTGTTTTAGAAGAGCTTGAATGGATTTAATAAATCATACAAGTTGTAATGTTCACCATGTTAGAAATATTGTTTGACTATGTTTGAATACAGTTCAATTCCAAGTTAGAAAATGCAATTCAAATAAAACTGCAACCAATAAACATTGAAAATTCACATAATTGTCAAGTCAGCTAAAACATATTTGTGATCAATACTAAAACAATTTGAATATTACCAACCTTAACAACCCAACTTGAGGTAAACCAAAAGAATTGAGAACATGGATGAATGATTCTATATATTTTCAACCACAACTTCAGGTTCACAATCAACTCTGACAATTGAGCTATTTGAGTCATCAAAAGAAATAAATGGATTAGTTATAATGGCACTAGGGACATAGTCAATTCCATCATCACCATCATCAAAAATATGTCTTGGAATTACTTCAACTATGACACCAAATGCAGGTCAAAGTTGGTCTTTGACATAAAAAACTTGTTTAGCCATTGTTGCCAACACATATGGTTCTTCAATAGCAAGAGTGCGAGTCATATTAATTACTCGAAATCCACAATCACCAATAAATGTGCCATGTCTCGTCATCGAATCTAACCAATGGCATTTCATCATTGTGACTCGTCCATGAGAGTAATAATACAATATTATTATTTTCTCAACAACTCCATAATAACCCATATTTTCAAATCGTGTTCTACTATCTGATGCACTGGCATAACAATCTGTTGTGGCAGTAACCATAAAATCATCATGTTTTGTTCTCATGTTCTTTGCTCATTCAGTGACAATAAATTTGTACCCATTGATAACAATTGATTTACAGTCACAAACCACGATATTTGGACCAAAAGCCAAAGCTCTTATTTCCTCAGAGACAGAGTCAGCAGACAAACTCAATACCTGCAATATAAATGACTATTAAAGTTAATTAAATATTGATTTAATTATTTTAAACATTATTTTTTTATACCTTCAATTTCAACCAAGCAGAAAACTCTTTTCTATGAAAAGTCTCTCTCCTTCTCAAAGATAAAGAACGATGCTTCCTATTTATCATTATTTTATATTCCCTATAGATAAAAAATATTAATAGTTTAACAGATATATATGTAAGATATACATAATCAATTTAGTTACCTGATATAGTCATCGAACAAATCATAGTTGAACAAAAATGTGTGATGTGCCATCTCCCGCTCTTCATGGCTTAATGTCTTCAATTTATATGATCCAGGAATTCCTCTTGTTTGAGGAAGTGATGGAAAACTGGGTTCAATTTTCTCATACTGTTCTTCTTCATTTCTCATTGGTTTGTTGAATCTTGTAGTTAGATTAGACAAATACATCGAGCAGAAATCCATACATTCTTGAGCCAAGTAACCGTTCACGATAGAACCTTTCAGGATGATTTCTGTTTTGGACATAAGACATTAATGTGAACATATTTCTTTTAGTTGGATACATCCAATGAAAAGAAACAGGTCCCCTCAGAAGTATTTCAGTGGGAATATGGATAGTCAGATGTAGCATGCATGTGAAAAATGATGGAGGAAATATTTTCTCCAACTCACACAAAATTAATGGGGCATCTTTCAATATTTTTTGAAAGAAAGACTTGTAAAACTTCTTAGAACAAAGATCTCTAAAATAATGGCACAACCAAATAACAACCACCCTTACATTATTGGACAAAAGATGACATATTTCTATTGGAAGCAACTCATGCAGTAGAACGTGATAATCACGAGTCTTCAATGATTTTAGCTTCAACTCTCTTTTGTTGACCCATTTAGATATGTTGCTTGAATAGCCATCAGGAACTCTAATAGTCTCTAATACTTCCAGAAATTGTTTTTTTCCGCAGGTGTCATCACATAAGAAGCACATGGAAGTTGCCATTTATTTTCACTGATACGCATAGGATGCAATTCTGGTCTGAGGCCCCAATCCACCAAGTCACGCCGAGATCATAAATCATCTTTTGTCTTCCCCTTGACATTTAGAAGAACCGAAAGCAACATTTTGCATATATTATTTTCAATATGCATTACGTCTAAGAAATGACGTAACAAATTGGTTGACCAGTAAGGAAAATCAAAAAAGATACTCTTCTTCCTCCAATTGTAACAGGTTTCAGTGGAAACATTCTTTCTCTTTCCAGATTTCATTTGACCCTTCCCGAATGAAAAACTGAAATCTTTCAATTCATTAAGCACGTCAGTTCTAGACACACGCTGAGGTGGATCATCGGTCTCTATGGTATTATCAAATCGTCGACGATTCATTCAATATGGATGATCCTTTGGAAAGAATCATCGATGTCTCATAAAACTGAAACTACAGTGATGTTTCGGTCTTCTGGATTGTGTATTCTTCATACAAACTGGACATGACAGTTTTGCCTTCGTGCTCCATCCAGACATCATTGCATAAGCTGTAAAATCATTGATCATCCACATAAGCATAACACACATCTGAAATATGTCTTTCGAACATGCATTGTATGTGAGCACACCCACATCCAAAAGAAGTATCAAATATTTTATTAAAGGTTCCATGTATACATAAATATCAATGTCGGGATCAGAAGGACCAGATATGAGTATAATCATGAAAGTGAAAGGTTTTTTCATACACAACCATGGGGAAGATTATAAATGTGTATAAAAACTGGCCATGTGCTGTGCGAAGTAATCATCTTCCCAAACGGATTAAAACTGTTGCATGAAAGACCCAACCTCACATTACGCACATCAGCTGCAAATTCAGGATGTCGAGAATCAAATCTCTGCCATGCAAATCCATCTACAGGATGAACCAACTCATCATTAGTCTTCTTTCTCTCGGTATCATGCCATCTCATTTTTATTGATATGTCATGAAACATAAAAATATTCTAAAGTCTGGGGATCTATGTAAAGTGCCACATTACATTTTGTGGAATGCGGGATGGTGTTCCATCAAGTTTTGACTTCCAGCGGGATGTGCCACATTTTATACAATCATTTCGTTCAGCGGTTTCTTCTCAGAATAAACTGCAATCTTTCGGGCAAGCATGCATTTTGTTTTTTTGAAAATCCATGTTCCTCAACTAACATCCATGCCATATAGTGGGTTAAGGGAATATCTGCATCATCTGGAAGTAAATCCTTCAAGAGGGTAATAATGTAATTGATTGCTGTATTAGAAATTCCATACATAGTTTTCCCATGAAACAATCAGATTAAAAATTCCAGCCTTTTCATTCTATCGCATTGTCGATATACTGGAGTCGTGGCAGCATCATTCAATTTTTTCACCCTATCAATATCAACATTTTCACGAGATGCATCAGCTGTCCTCATATCGAAGTCTTCTTGATTCGAAATCCTTTCTTTTTCATGATGAAGAATAAATGGAAACTAATCATCTAACAAATTCTCCATTCCAGTCCTTTCATTTTGATCATCACCAATTTGAGATTTCATTTTCTCCCCATTGTGATACCACACAAAGTAGTTTGCTTGAATACCATTTTTGGTTATGTGGTAGCTGACTTCTTGATGGCTCAACCAAGGTCTACCAAGACAATTGGAACATGGGCAGTGTATGCGACCACTATCTAAAGCATTGTGAAATGAAAAATCTATAAAGCTCTCCAAATTGTTTTGAAAATCGCTTGAGATCCGATCGGGTTTATACATCAAACATCTGTCCATTCTGTAAAAAGAATTTATATAAGTCATTTTGTTATAAACAATTCAATAGGATTGAACTTTAATAGAAAATAAATTTATGTAAACGATAAAGGAAGAAAATAATCAAGTTATCAACTACACATGTGAAAAAAACAAATAAATGTGTTATTGAAAAAAATGTAAAACCAACAAGAACATAATGTGTTATATCACATCACAGAATGCCTCATCCAATAACCATATTATAAGGGTATCATGAACATGAATAACATTAACCTTGTGCAATCCTCCTACCCTACATGACCCCAACCACATGCCACATCTTATTATAGCCTTATCACACCACACCTCACCGGAAAACACTATGGAAATCATAGTACATCTCACCTGAAGACACATGGACAATCACATCACATCATGCCTAAAAAAACATGGTCAATCACTTTTGAAGGAAGAGTCGGGAAGACATGGTAGCTATCCAACCATATAACCACCATCCTAGATATTATAAAAAATACCCATAACTCAAAACCTCTGATCGTGGGTAAGTTTATCCAACTCTGGTTGGGAATGTGTAGAAATAACATAAAAATACATGATATATAGATAGCACAAAATACTCAAACTATGGGTTCGCATAAACTACATAATCACACACTTCACTACTACCATGAAACACATAAACCACACCACCATCACACAAGACACATAGCATTTATCACTTTCATTTATAAGCCACTTCATTCACACTTACATTGTCCATTCATTTAATGTATAATTAATTAAATCCATTTACCATACATCCATTTATATTCCATCTCATTTATTTAATATCTTGTTTATTTTAACAGGATAATTTATTCCATAGATAACTAGGAAACTAGTAAAACCACCACATAGTAACTCACCATCTCATAATAACCATCGACGCCATGTTACATCGACCAACCATCTCACTAAAACAACCACATATCACAACAAAAATATTGCACATCACAAACCACCACACAACCAAAACCACCTCACCACATCATACACCACAAATTCATTACAAAACACTTCCACATGACACAACACCACCACACATCATCACTATCATACAACTTCACATGTCTCATCCATGCCCACTAACCATCACCTTACAACCCCACATATCATAAAGCCCAACTGGTCACCTCAATCCCCATAAAACAACCTACAACAGATAATGAAACAAAAAAAACCTCTCATAGAGGCAACATACCCCAACATCCAAAATTTATTTATTCAAGGTCTTTTATTACATTAGCCCTTTATTTAGCATGGACATTATAACAAAACTGATATTCCATGGGAAACTAATTAATTAACAAAATATTCATTCATTTCCCTATTTTTCACGGTTAAATCACATCAAAATCCAAAACTTAAAACTAAAATATTAGATCAATAACAATAAAAACAAGGTACCATATGTGTATAAAGAATAAAATACCTGATTTGAGATGATTCAGATGGGTTTTCACCTATTCGGATGGGGGAGTTCGAGAGTAGCAGAGTGCTGGAGCTGGATTGATAACTTAAAACTAAAATATTAGATCAATAACAATAAAAATAAGGTATTATATGTGTATAAAAGAAAAAATACCTTATTTAAAATGGGTTTTCACCTCTTTAGATGGGGGAGTTCGTGAGAGGAGCAGAGCGCTGGAGCAGGAATGAATTTAGGGTTCTATCGCAAATGGGGGAGAGCAGCACCACGGATGTATTTGGGGGAAATCTTTCCCAACGGTTTTTAAAACCCGTTGGGAAAGAGATGTTCAGGGTACCCTTTCCCAATAGTTCTATGGAAAAAGGGTACCCTTTCCCAAAAGTTCTGTTGAACCGTTGGCAAAAGGAAACCTAAAACACCCCTTTACCAACAGTTTGAAGAAACCGTTGGCAAAGGGGTGACTTTTCCCAATGGTTTCAGTGAACCGTTGAGAAATGATTCCTTGACCATTTCTTTACCAACAGTTTTATGAAACCGTTGGTAAAGAGTTCCCTAATCCTTCAGCACCAACGGTTTAAGCAAACCGTTGGTAAACACCCGTTGGTAAAAACTATAATTCCAGTAGTGAGTTGTTTTCACTATTAATCAAAATATGAAAGTTATCATAAAAGTACAAAAAATTTATACAAACTAAATAATTATGTCCCACTTATAAAGAAGAATATAATTTCACTAAATTATATATATATAAGTGTCAAATACTAGATCTAAAAATGGTTCACCATTAAAATGAAGAAAAACAACATTGTGGGATAAAATACTTATTTTAGATAGCCTACAAATGAATCTTCATGATTATACAGTTCCACATAATGATAAATATTCCTTAATATATTATTTTGGTTTTAGTCAATGTATTTAACATAAAGGAACCACATTAATGGAGATTATGATGGAAAACAAAACTATTATCCTTTTAATCAATAGAGTACTATGAGAGCAGCAATTAAAAATATTATTTTTATTATAACAAAACATTCTCAAGATATGAATCATGAAGGAATTCCAAATGGAAATAGGATGGAGGAAAATTATATTGTGTCCTTCCTAAGAAAACTTCCACCTTCTTTCAGGGGTTCTTATGCTGTACTTGTTTTTGAATAATGGATTAGTACCACTGAAAATATATGCTATGATCTCTAGTGTTCAGAGCAGCAGAAATTTATTATAGATATTTATCATTTATAATGTGAAGTGTACTAGTGGTGGACACTAATCAATAATTTAAGGATGTAATATAAATTGAATCCATGTATTAGGACATGTTCAAGAAATTATTTTTTAATATGTACATTCTTGGATTCTTCATACCAAGATGGAGAAAGAATTTCATTAGATGAATAAAAGGGATGATAAATATTTTGGTACCTTTAAGGTTAATTTGATGAAAATTGTGATGTATACGTAAAATATTATCATCCAACGTGAGTTTAATTTTGATAGTTTTTTAGTGGATTAAATCCATGTATCAAGAGGGTGTTTCCCATAAGGGAAATTAGTCGCTATAAAGATATTTTAAACTATGAATATAAGTTTGAAATTCATTTTGGAGTCACGAATCAATCTCATGTTTTTTATAATAAAATGAATATGTAATTTATATGAAAAAATAAAAAACATGAATAGTGGAAGATGAGTAATATTCTATTATCTAATTATGGGATGAAGAATGGATAAAATTTCATTAAAGGGTCTAATAAATTATTTAAGTGGTGAAATGAAGGGCATCATTAATTTGATTTTTAAAATTATGGGAAGAAGATAGATAATGTATCAAATTGTGAAAAAAGTGGAACAAAATGAACCTCCCTCACATTTTTGTTACAAGTGTCCGGAGAATGGGAAATATCTTGACTGGTGCCCATACCCAATGGTTGTAGATGATGATCGATGTCAAAAACCTCTTAATCCAATGGGCATAGAGAAATTTCATGAAATAACTATTTCTGACAAGGGGTGTGGTAAAAATGTTGTGAAAGGTACACTCACCAACCACTCTATAACTACTAATGTCTTATTTCATTGTGGAACTACCCACTCTTTTAGATCTAATGAATTTTATAAGTGTTTTAATATTCCACCAATGCGACTCTATTGAGAATTAGAAGCTCAAAAAGGTAATTTTACCATCATTGTTTTTGAATTATATGATTCCACCCTAGTTGATGTTTGTGGGAATGTGCTATTCTCAAATCTTGTTATTGTTCCTTTGTTGAATTTGATTTTATCTTGTACATATATTGGACTTATCTATACAAATACCACATCAATTGTGGAGTAAGGGAAGATATGTTTAATATTTAAAACAATCACATGATCATCCATCGATGAGTTGTTAATTTTGAACATCCTATAGATATTACATCAAGTGTTTGGGTCTTAATTACCATTCAGAAGGGTTGTTTGTATCAAATGGTCGGGAAAAAAATTCGACCTAGGTGATATGATAATTTTTAGAAAATGTTTGGACTTATTTCTAGATGTGTTTCTAAGAATTCCTCTAAAACATGAAGTTGAGTCCTAAATACAACTCATACATGGTTCAACACCAATTTCAATGGCTCCTTATAGAATGTAACCAATTTAGTTTCATGAATTAAGGAAGAAAATATAAGAAATCCTTGAAAATGAATTAATTTTTAAAACTATGTCACCTTGGGGTAAACCAATTAATTTTTTGAAAAAGAAAGATTGATCAATGCAACTCTGCATTGATTATCAGGTGTTGAACAAAATCAAAATCAAGAACAAGTATCATCTTCCTCATATTGAGGAATTTTTGATCAACTGCACAAAGATCAATAATTTTCCATGAGTGAAATTCATTCCTGATATCAATAATTGAGTTTCAGGAAAGAATATATATGCAAGATGTAATTTTTTTCATGGTGTAGATACTATGAATATATAGTGATTCATTTTTTGTCTTACTAATTTCATTAATATCACCATGTATTTTCTGTTTAAATTCAATAGAAATTACATTGATATATTGGTGGTAGTAATTATTGATGATATAATTATCAATTCGAATAGAAATGAAGAGAATACATATCCCTTAATAATTGTACTAAAGAACATAATAAAGGATAAAAAGTTTCAGAAATTTTCAATGTTTTCATTTTGAATTCAAACCGTAACATTTTTGGTTCACACAATATCAAAATATGTGATATCAATTGACCTATTGAATATAGAGGATATTAAATATTGTCCTATACTAACCATGGTGACTGAGATTCATATCATTTTTGGTTTAGATGTATATTATGAATGGTTTTTGGACAATTTCACATGTCTATCTAATCCTCTAACCATGTTAAATTGAGAGGGATTGAAGTTCTTATGGACATAATAATGTCAGGAAGATATCAAGGAACTAATGTGGCAGTTAGTCATCAAACATATTCATACTTTACCATTTGTTGGAGAGGGGTTTTTATTCTTCAATGATGCACCCAAGAAGGTATTTGGATTTTTTTCTTATAAAAAATTGCATTGTTATTGCTTATGCCTCACAACATTATAAGATTAATAAATTTTTTCTCAATTCCCGATTTGGAGTTATCATTGGTAATTATTGCATTAAAAATATAGATCCATTATATTTATGGATAAAATTGTGATATATATACCAATAATTAAAGTTTGAAATATATATCATTACAAAAGGATTTGAACATGAACTAGAGAATATGGTCAGAGTTGATATAGCAGTATGAATGATCAATACATTACCATCATGATAAAGTGAACAAGGAGGATGATGCTTTGTGTAAAAAGGGTTATGATAGTTTATCCATGATGAGGATCATAAAAAATACAATATTTATTTATTTTCAATGGACAGATCCATAAATCTTTAATGAAGGGGGAAATATTATCTTTCTCAAAGGTATTCTCAACCCTTTATCGATATGAAGATTATTGAGGTGGAGATAGAATATGTGGAACTACAGAAGAAAGTTAAAAATTTTATTTAGTATAACATTCTTCTATATTGAATGATATGGGTTGGGAAACCTGAATTTTTTCATTACATACCAGATTTTAAGAAGGATCCATTAGAGGAATCCCATATTTCACCAATCTCTATTTATCCAAGAAGTATGATGATGTATTGGCATTTGAAAAAAAATGTTTGGTATATTGGAATAAAGAGATACATCATAGACTTTGTATCTTGGTGCATGGTATATAATAATGTTATGGCTGAAATACAAAATTCTAAAGGGATTTTGTTCCCATTATGAATACCAGAATAGAAATGGGAGAACATCACTTCTGATTTTGACACTCAACTCCCCAAAACCTCTAAAGGATTTAATGATATATGGTATGTAATCTATACCATTAAAAAGTCATCACAATTCATATATATCTGAGAATACTTCTCTCATAATAAAATTTCAAGGATATACACAAAAAATTTATAAGGTTGCGAGGAGTACCAAATTACATTTTATCATATTGAGATCTGAGTTTTACCTCAATGTTCTGGTGAATTATTCAGAATTCAGTTGACAAAGAATTTTGTTTCATCATTGCGTTTCATTTTCAAACATATGTCCAGTATGAAATAACTAATCAAATCCCTATGTATATATTGAGATCATGTAATATAGATTTGAATGTTTGTTGGGATCAACACCTTCATCATGTTGGTTCTTCTTACAAAAATATATTTCACCCAATAATTATGATTTCACCTTATAAAACCATATATGGGAATGAATATAAGGATCCAAAGTGATGGGATGAAGTTGGGAAAAGATGGCTATTGGGACATAATATTAGCAAAGGAATGGACAATAATGATAGAGCCATTCAACATAATATCAAAGAAGAAAAAACCTCTATAAATGTTATACAGATTATAGATGATGTGATATATAATTTTAGTTTATTGTGATGGTGTTTCCACAAATATATCTAGAGAATAATGTTATTACATACAAGAATAACGGGAATCTAAGAACTATGTATATTGGTACCTTTGAAATTTTTGGTCGCATCAGTGTGGTAGCCTATCTCATGGAACATCCTTTAAATCTCACTCAAGTTAATGATGTGTTACATGTATATCTCATAATAAATTTCAAATCTGACCCCTCACATGTACCGAACATAGAGGTCATTCTACTAGAGTAATATGTTTTTTATGAAGAACAACAATTTGAAATTTTGGATCGATCAAGGAATGTTCTACAAAACAAAACCACTCAACTAGTAAATGTTTTGTGAAGAAATCACTATTTATAGGAAGATATGTGGGAAGATGATGATATTATGAAGCATATGTATCCACATTTTTTTACCCTAGTGTTGAATTTTGAGGGAGAATTTTGTTTTATATGGGGTAGAATGTAACACCTTGAGTTTTTTATAGAGATTTTTTTGGAATCAAGTAAATACAGTCTATCATTGAAATAAATAAAAAAATTGTTTTCATATGACATAAATTTGTCTTGCGCTACATAAAATAATGAAATTCCATTTTCTACATGAAAATTTGACTTGGCGTTTATTACATGCAAAACCAAGTTTCTATAAAATATAATTTTATTGTTATAATTATTTAAATATGTTAGTTGTAACCTAGTTGTTAAAAATTATAATATGAATACAAAAAACAAATTTTAAAATATATTTGATAAATTTGTTATGTAATTATAAAATATTGATAACAAATACTATATTTTTTTGGTAAAGTCATTATATGTATAAAAATATTATTTTCTCAAATAAACTACTTTTCATGTCCTTCTATGAAAAATAGTAAAATTAAATTTAAAAACTTTTAAAAATTTAGTTTGATACAATAAAGATAATTTTTAAATTTTTAATGGTCAAATTAGGATTGAGTTATGTTTTCTGGACACTTTCTTAGAAACATCATAATTGGTGTATAATGAAACATACTATGTTTTGATTGAAAACTGCTTCTTCATCTAATTTATATATATATATATATTTAATTTTAATTTTAATTTTACTTTAAAGTATAATTTGATCAAATATAAATTAAGTAATTTAATTTTGGTAATTTCAACAAATTTAACATTGAAATTGGATATAAAAAAGATGGAATATTTTAATCATTTTTACATTAAAAACATGCAGTGTCGTCTTGTTTGCGGAATTAATTTTAAATTAATTTATGAAACTTTTGTGTTTAGAATTTTGGAAAATGGATTGAATATTTTGAATAATAATATTTGATAATTTATAATAAGGTAAACTTATTTTCCTACAAAAAAATAGTCAATGCATATAAAATTAAATACAGTAAATAAGGTAAAATTTATCATAATAAGGGAATAACCCTTAACCCTAATTACCCAAATGACAAATACACATTTCTAAAACCCATTTCATCGAAATATGGAATCCATACACCTTAAATTATTTTTTATTGTTCATTATTCATTTTTTAGGTAAAAACGTGGGTACACCTGAGTTGTTTTCAAAAATGCCTTGTGTGTCCTTTACCTTCCCTCTAGAAGGACACCACTTCTATATATTTTTCACACCTCTAAAAACACAAAAGGTTATCCAAGATAAAAAAAACAACTTGAAAAAATAATCATTCCTTCCTCCTTGAATAATTCCTTTGTTAAAAAATCCATCCAAGGAAACACTTTACGCGAAACCAATAAGATTTACCCGATTAAGGGGTACCGCCCTCCCTCAAGCTCATTTATTTTTATTATTTCTCCTCCACCTCAAATATCTTTATTTTGATCTTATAAAAAAATTATAGTAAATATATTAATATTTGTTAATTCTAATGGCTCGATCTATAATAACACATGCTTCAATCTAATTAGTAACATAGATATTGTTTATGTATATGGGGAACTACACCTATATGAAATGACGATAGTTCAATTTTTATTTACCACCATTCAATGATAAGAATTATAATAGAAAATATATTTATATATGATAAATATGTTATATATATATATATTAATATTCAATAATTCTTTTTCAACAAATATCCTTATACATTCAACATTTTGAAAATATGATACTTTTGTTTGAGGAAGTGTCGAATACCGCCCCCTCAAGGAGTTGTGATTTATTCCCACACTATATAAAATGTATTAAGGATTGGTTTACAGAACATATATGATATATATCATATAATAATTATATTTTAATAATTATATATATATATTCATATATTTAATTTACTATCATTTTCTCAATACGATAACAATGTGGAAACATCATTCATGAGTATATACAACCTACCGTCTCCATGAACGGTTCAATATATATCATACATATATTATGTGTATTATTATAATAAACATATAGTAAACATACATGATATTTATATCATGGTTTAAATTTATGAAATAATGTTATATGTACAATGACAAATGATATAACAAATTAAGAGACATGTGAAGAACAATGAGGATATTTCCCGAAGTGAAACCCTAAAATATAATTCTTAGAAAGTCTACAATATAAATTCATTATAAAACCAAATTTGGTAATATATATCAAAAATGGTTCTGTGATAAATTTATAATAATATTTCATTACATATACATGAGGTTTTAACGATTACGATGAGTTTCAAGACATAATATAAAGGAATTTCGTCTCGCATCATATGATGAACATAAATGTATTATATGATATTTCATTCACAGGTTTTATGATTCAAAATTTACCAAATCGAAAAGATAGATTTTTATCAATTTCCATATTTTGAGACACATGTTTAGTTATGCACTACCATTCTTTTCTCACGTGTAATTGATATTTTATATCATTATATCATTATTGAATTGATATTTTAAGATTAATTTAATTTCAATTTTGTACATGTTGTTTATGATCCAAAGTTACCATGTTGTACATATTAATTGAAACAACCTCATCATTTATCAAGATTTTTTATGATTATGTTTCCATTGATGAAATACTATTATTCCAATATAAAAAAACTCTAATGTTTAATTATAATATGTTTATTCAATATATATCTATTTATTATTACCATCTTTTCCACTATTTGGTACATAAAAAGAATAATAAAATATAAGACAAATCTAACCTAATTTCTCTTTTCGGTTAGAAATATTTTTTATTCCAAAAGATGAGTTAAAAAAAACATATGTACTCAATATTATCATATATTTTATAAATGGAAAATCAGTTCCAAAATTATTTAAATTCTTATCTTTATGTTACCATAGAAATTTCTATGAAAATTGTTGCTAAAATGTTTTATGTTTCAAAAGACCTTTTCAAAAGAAAAATTTATATTTTCATCAATAAATGATTTAAAAAGATATTTCAATAATATATATCATTTATGATGAAATTCATTTTGTTACACATTCCATTATAGGAAAATTATTGAATGTTTCTATTCATAATCTTTCCCTAAATTTTTTATTTTTAAATTCCCTGATTTTTATGGTACTCATTTTTCATTCATGGATTATATGATTTTGAAACACACTTATTTTCATGGGTTATGATTTTAATGAAATAATTATGAAAACTATATATTATTCCAATGTTTAGAATAATAATAAATGTTTATTATAACAATTTCATTTCATGAATTATGATTCAAATTTTTACGCTTTTGTTTAAAATTTATATATGATTTATTAATGAGATGGGTGAGGAAAATATATCCCTCCAATGAATTATGAAAAGAATTATATCTCGTGAGATAGACAATTATTATCTTGAGAGTGAGAATTTACTACTAATATGGACATGGGATTTATTCATGACTACCATGAAGCTATCGACAGTGAGATCATTCTACAAATATATCCTTGGAAGTGATGCCTTGACAACTATGGGAATAATTTTATATTCTTACGTGTTAGTGAAAATTACATGTATTATTCTTATGTTATGATTTAAATTATTATTATATTTATTTTATTATTATTCATGCCATGTTAACATCAAAAAATTGTTAGATGATTCATGTTTATGATATTATTATATGTAGGGTATGATATTCTAATGTTTTGATCACATTATTATACCCCTATGCTCAGGTTTATTCTTACATGTCTTCATTTTTTACACTTAATGAGCATATGAGTTCATCCCTTTTTATGATTCCTTTCACCCAGGATATGAAGATATGTATTATTTTTTATGTGTCTAAGAAGGTTTCTATTCAATAAAAACCTATTGGGTGACAAAATAGCTCAGTTATTTCCAAGTGTTCATGTTTTTGTGATTCCAAACGTTCTATACTAATACAGTATTTAGGAATATATTTGTATAATTTATTATATATTCTGAAAAAGTGATGTAATGATAGTGTACACAGTCCAAGGGTCTCTATGAATTCTTTGTCGACAAATCATGATGAGTCGACTAATGACTACACACATTCACATACACTCTTGGGGATATTCGTTTTTTATTTCACATTTTCATTATAATCTATTATAATTAATTTTAGTGGAATATAAAATTTATGTCACAATATAATCATATTGTGTCAGATATTGAAAATAATTTGTCATGATTTAGACATCTTATAAATTATTTTAATGATTATATGGGTTTTCATGATTATTATTGTTCCTCATAATACTCTATTGGTTCTTATTCAGTGTTTAGAACAAGAAGGAATCATGTTAACATTGAATATGATGGAAAATACAGTGTTTTTCCTCATGATAAAATAAATTTTATTGGTTTTCGATTGGAAAATATTATTATTATGCTTACAGAGCATTATTCTTCCAAGAATTATAACGAGGTTTTAAATGAAAGAAATAGATGATGATGTGAGTCCTTCATGATCTATATTACATGTATTATAGGTCCACTAATTTCTGAGAAATTTATATTTACCAATAAAGTGATATTTTTTCTCAATTTTTTTAGTATGAAAATTTTATTTTGGGATTATTATCAAGATGAATACGAAAAAGATAAATGTTTGACTCTTATAAATAACATGATGAAATATGATGAATCAAACTTAATAGAGCCGGATGATTTTGGAATGTTATTTATAAATAATTATATTCATAATATTATTCATACAAAAATGGAGAAGAACTAATTAAGTTAAATAATAATTATAATGAATCTATTGATACTTATGAGGTAAATATTACATGAATTTTGAGGAATTATTTCTATCATATCATCTAACATAAAGGTAATATTTATTGAATATTTAGTAGCCTAAATCCGTTTCTTTTATGGAATTATAAATAAGATAATTTTGTAGAAAACATGAAATTATTAGATATTTATGAAGGTAAAAATGGTGAATGGAGTATCCAATCAATAGTTTACTTTTGATCAGAAAAGAAAAATGAAATTCAACGAAAATAATAATAAAAAACATTGTGGAAAAATTATGATTCATTCATTTTATCAAAAGTGTAGAAGGAAAATTAATGAAATAATATGAATGGTACTAGTAAATTAATTATTTTTTGAAAGTAAGGTCATCATAAAATAAATTGTGGATGCGGTAGGAAGAAGTTAGATAATTATTTGAATTGAGAGAAACCTCCAAAAAATTCACCTCCCCAACCTTATTGTTTCAAATTCAAGTTTCATGGTTATTATATTATCCAGTGATCAAATACAAAGGTGAATGATGATGATTAATTTCAATGAACACATACTACATGATAATAAATAAAATTGTAGGAAATATATTTTTCTTATGTGGGGTCTGATAAAGAAGTGGTGAAAGGTACACTTACTATGAACACGAGAACCAATAATGTCTTATTTTATTTTAGAAGAAAACAAATTGTATATATGATTAATGTTTTATGGTTATCAAATTACAGCCTCAATAACCTAATTTATATTATTAAATGGAATATTTTTATGGTATGATAATTTCATCTCAAGTATATGATTCATCTATGATAGAACATTGTGGGAATGTAATTCTTTAAATTTTCATTATTCTATTAACAGTTTAATGTGGTGTGGCTTTGGGAAAGTATTGTATTTATTTTTTAAAATATCATATGAATTACAGAAGAGTGGATTTCACATTTGATAGTCTAATCTAAGATATGATTTTCTATTAGTTTGATGATAAATAAAAACTTAAAATGGAAATTATATCAATTGTATGAGTGAAAATTCCTATTAAAAGGGGTTATTTATCTCATATTTAATGGGAGAAAATGTTCATAAAAATTATTCCTATTGGAATGAAGTCAGTGGAAATATTTATTGATTAATTTATAAGTATTCCAATAAAAAATGATGAAGGATATTCAATAAAACTTATACATTATGCATAACCTATCTCAATGGCTCTATATATAATTTCCCCAATTAATTTAAAAGAATTTAAGACATGGGAGCATGAAAATATTTATAAGGTATTCATTCATCCACATGTTTCTCTAAGGGGTGAAACTATTATTATTTTTAAAGAAAGAAAGATCAGTTTATCTCTATCATGATAATCCAAAACATAACAAGATCCAAATCGTGAATGTATCTCCTCTTCCATAGATTGATGATTTTTTCAACAAAACAGGTGGATATCAACAATTTTCTATAAATAACATTTAATATAGATATAATCAATTTATGGTCAAAAGTGAATACATACCCAATGAAATGATCTATACGAGGTCTAGAGAATAATTTATTTATATTGATTCCATTTGTCATTTTAAATACCTTAAAATATTGATGTATTTAATTAATATACTCTTTATATATCACTATAATTTTTTTTAAAGTATTTATAAATTATATTATTATATATTCATTCATTAAGGAGTAGAATGAAGACCATATAATGATTATTTTTAAGATCTTAGTGATAGATAAGTTTTATGTATAATTTAGCAAGTGTGAATTTTGAATAAAAACTATTTTGGTGTTATTATCACATGAGAGGTTATATTAGTTAATCTATCAAAGGATGAAGCCATTGAAAACTCTCCTAGACCAACCACTATAATAGTAATCTGTAGCATTCATATATTGGATAGATATTATCAATTCATTATGAATAATTTTTCATGACCATCTAATCCACTGACCAGGTGAACATGGAATGGTTATATACTCATTAGGGATAATGAATGTAAAGAAACGTTACAGTAACTGGTGATAATGTTGGTGATCATAATTATCCTAATAGTACCTTAAAGTGTGGAATGATGTTTTTGATGTATCTTTGATGGGGATGATATGTGTTCTTATGGAGAATGATACAGTGATAGATTATTGTTTACAATAAATTAAATGACACTATAAATAATACTCAACTCATGATTTACAGTGGTAATATTTTAATTAAAGATATATAGTCACTATATCTATTAAAAAAAGGTGTGACATATATACTGGTTATAAAATTTTAAAGAATATATTCACCCATAATGAGTTTAACATGCACCATGAAGGTGGTTGCAATTGAGTAATGCTTATAATTGCACAATACACTACCACACTGGAAGGTATAACAAGGGGTTTTATGCAATTTTTTGGAAGTACCATGTTTTTCCCATGATGAAGATTAAACAAGATCTAATGTTAAATTATTTATTGAATATGATATATGAAATAAATAGGAATGGTGAAAACATATATTTCATAGATAAATGTTTATCCATCCTTATATGTGTGGATTAAAGAACCTTGATGGATAAAATATTGGGAAGAATGGATTTAATAAATTTTATTTAGTTCAATCCTATTTGTGATGGATTAACATGGTTCTTTAACTATTACTCAGTCCCATAAATACCAAACTTCTAGAATTATATAAAGGATAAATATAATAACTCATTATTTTCTATTCTCTAAAGGGGCCCTGGTTATTTTGGTTTTCATTGATCAACATATGAAATTATAACATTTTATTTCCATCAGATAATATTTCTCCCCAAATAATATTTCTAATATTGCAATTAATTATGTGGAATAGTTTCACTGAGCACCAAATTCTATTGTATCTGATTGGGATATGAGTTTTACCAAAATGTTTTGGAGAATTATTTAGTTAAATTGAATAAATAGTTGAATAAGACTTTATATCATACTAATAATGATTTCTATAATTATAAGACCATTCAAACTCGTACATATACATTGATAAAATGATCTCTTTGTTTAAAAGGTGTTTGATATCAACACCTTTCTGTAGTTGAGTTATCATATGAAAATAGATTTCACTAAATAATTTAAATGGATCATTATGAGTCCCTCTATAATGGGAATTTTATAAATGATGTTCATTTGAATGAATTTATAGAAATAAATATTTTAATACTAGATATTTCTATGGAAATGATAGAGACGGTTTTATCCATTTAGAAAAACATCATGGAAATTTAGTGTTGACATTAGAGTTAGCTGAAAATTTGCAGTGAGATATGGAACTAAAATTTATTGAACTATTATTACTATTAATTTATCTATAGTGGGGGTTATGAAATTTTTGAATGATGGAATGTTATCAAAACATTCATTGGTCCCTTCAATATTCAATACTTATTAGGAATTTCTAATGTACCGACTTGACTCACCATTAAGAATGTGGTTGGACCTGTCTCTAAAAGGACTCATCTGCACCTCCCCACATACTAGAGGATGGTGACTATCAGCAAAGGCCTATTTATGGTATGGTGGGGGAAGAAATACCATCTATATTGGAGCAGAATAGTGGTTTATGAAATAATAAATAATGGATACATGAATAATAAGTAATAAAAGAAAGACAACTATTAGAAGAATAATGTAATATCTTAAAAATAATGTTCAAAGATAAGTTAAAACAATCATGTATAACATATGATAATACAAATAAAATAAGTAATAATTTAAAAAAGGAAAGAAAAAACCCAACAATCAACTCCTCGAGCATTATGATCAAGACCCCAGTAATGAGCTCCATAGTTCCCTTGTACACATCACATCACACGTAATGAATCCAATGACCTTCGAGTAAAAATAACTACACTAGTGCGCAACAATGTATAGGAAAAATGTGAGATATGAATATCAGTAGTCTGGAACCCATGGTGTCATTCCCAATCCATTTCATTCAATTAATAATAAATGATAGTGTTACATTCATTATAAATGAAAAGTGATAACAATTTAAATAATAACAAATTGGTGTGGGATCGAATATGGACACAAGTTCGATACCATATATTTTGTCCTAAGCCATATATCTATGTTAGTGGGTAGATCCTCATACATCTGGATGAATCACATAGAATATAAAACAACATATCACCTCTTCCCACAAGATATATATAACCCATCCCTTAGGAATAACTATAATCTCGACCTCAAGCATCGTGTGACTATACATCCAATCCTCATTCATTCCACATAATCATATAATCATCGCTCAAAAATTTAATACTAGTGTGCCTATCCCACAGGTTGGATGAAATCATGCACTGATTCTTTATGCATCAACACTAAACATGAGTCATCAGCCATACCATATAATCCATCACTCTTCCCTTAAGCATCATGTACCCGTGTTCCTTGCCCACAATAAGTACACAATATTGGGACCACATTGTGTATAAGGTTGTATTTGTTGTCAACAGTTAGCAATGAAGATCAAAATGAAGAATGAGATGATGAAGAAATCCAAATTTATTGAGAAAAATTCATTATTTGGGATCATACGAAGATTTGATGATTTAAGAATAACCCCACAAATGTGAGAAGAAGATTCTAGTCATATTCAGTGTTTAATGGATAGACTGATATTTCTAGAAGATGGGGAAGTTTGTGTGTTGCAATACATTACCCGGAGAACATGATGATGCTGTAATTGAACGTTTAGAGAGTATATATCATGGTGGAAGGACTTCGTGATGAAATATGTTGACTATTTAAGGAGAAAGATGACAGAGAATTAGCATGGGTGTTCTTGGCGAAGCAGATATTTAAGGTGGTGTTATTTCCCAGTGTTTCCCAAATTGTTGGACATCAAAATCGGGATTTTTGTATTTGGAAATGGAAGTTTTTATGCATAAGAGTTGATGACATGCGAAATGGAGAAGGAAATCATAAAAGGAAGAAAACTACATACCTGAAAACATGGACCACGTACTATGTTCTCAGAATGGTTCATGGCCTCGCACCTAGCCGTAGAAATGGTAAGCGAAGAAGTGCATAGAACCGAAAATGGTTTGTAGTGATGGTACATGATGATGGAATATGGTATGATGGAAGGGTATGTAGTATGATTCATTGATGGGTCTTGGTATCAAAAATGGTTCGTCGTGGAAGGAGTTTTTGTACGTGGAATGTCTTGTCATTAGAAGAAGAGATGCAGTAATTTGATTAGAAGATAACCAGTACATGGTGAAGGTTCAAAGTTGACAGGAGGGTCGCAGTATGTAGTGGAGGCTCAAAGTACATGGAAGGATCATAGTTTATAGTGAGGATTTTTCTACTTTGAAATGTTTTCTAAAATAGATTAGTGAAATTTAATGAGTTCATTTTCTATATAAGGAGTGTTAATCCCATTATTAAGATAGAATGAATTTGATTAGAAAATAACATCGATGTGGAAGAACTCTCTAAATCCATAATTGGTACATAGGGGAGATTGTGCATAATATGAGGTGGTATGTTAAAGACAAAACAGTTAAAGAAATTGGAAAGAGTATTCTGCATAAGAGTTTTTGCATAGAAAAAAGTGGTATGAGAGGTAAAATAATTCGTAGAATTTGAAGAAGAAGTATGCGGTAGGACGAGGTGGTAAGTGTAAGAGGTAAAAATAGGTGGTACACAGAGCCAGTATGTAGAGGCGGGACATGAAGGCAGTATACTTAGGTGGTACATGAATGATGTACGCGGAGGCAGTTCAGAGAGGAAGTACATGGACGCGGTGCGGAATGTAGGTACAGTATGTGGAGCTGATGCAAAACATGGATCAAACACATTATGCAGAGTATGTGTAGTACAAGGAGTGGGAGTGGTTCATGTGGAAGTCACGGTTGGTGGAGCATGCACAATATACAGAGCAGACGCAGTACATAGGTTAGGCCCGGCACGCAGAGTAAGGGCGGTACACAGTGCAGGTGAAGTACACAAAGGAGGCACGGTATGTGGATGAGAGAGTATTTGTAGATTTAGGGATAGTTTTCAAGATAAGATACATAATAATGGTAGTTTGTGATTCTAGAAAAAATAAGAAGAATTTATAGTGCATTTAGTAATAACATAAAGGAGAAAACTAAAAATAAAAGAGAATAAATTCAGGATATCGATGCAGGAAGTGTCTCGTACTGGATAGAGAAAAATACTTTTCATTCCAATCTGATGAAGCAGCCTTCAAGTTGATAAACTGAGTGAGACCTCTCCCAAGGTAGTGATCCAGGGGGATTCAATGGAAGTGATCTGAGGTAAGTAGTGAGTTGTCTCTGAACATTTAGGTAGTGTGACTTGGACAGAGTGACTATGCCTGAACCTATGTAATACACAGAAGTAATGATTAGTGGAATTTGGTATGAATGGAAACCTATTCGTGTATTCTCCTTGTATGTATCCCTTAGTGATGAATGAACTAAAAATTGTTTTTTGTCCTTATGCTTGTGAATTTTTTATTACCTCACACATCAATCATACATGTTAAAAAAGGTCCTACCCACGTGGGAACAAGATCCAGTAAATAAGATAAAAAGTGGACACAAGGAATCACCCCCCCTCTCAGGGTGGTCTAGGGTCCTTCCATTGGAATTAGAGCCAGGTTTACTTATGTTAGATACTCTTCAGTAATTTTATTTAGAAGAGGATTTGAGTTTTCATTCCTGATACAATAATGAAGATAAGTCTAGAAGAACATTCTATTATTTCAATGTAAAAGTCTTTACCTAGAAATACCATGATGAAATGGAAATGGAAAGATAATAAATATTTGAAGAATTCCCTATTAACTAAACAAAAGTTATTATCTGGTCCTCCATTCCATTCTAAAAATGATGATGTTCTAGGAGAGGAATGAAAAGACAAAGGATATAGGGAGGTATGTGTTTTCACCCATGATCAATCTTCAGCCTCAAATGAAATTTATAAACTACAAAAATACCATTATGATATCTTTGAGGATATAGTTTTCAGTATTTGTAGAATATTTTATTGTATGCATGAGTAAATCACCCAACTAAGAAAACGAGAATATTTTGTGGAGGAAGTCTTGGTAAAGAATATATCATAATGTTGTAAGATCTCTAGAAAAATTTAATTCTTTTATGAAACAAATAGGGAAGAAGAAATAAATACATCAAAATGGTTCAATGAATTTAAATAGGAAGAGATATTCAGAAAGGCTCTTGATGAAAAGACCCATGTGCTTGACGGGAAATAAAAAAATTGCACTGATGTTAATGGTCTACAATTTGAAGGGGTATCCAAGAAGATCATGGAACCTGACTCTTTGATTCATAATAAAATGATATTTCATGAGAAAGAATTTGTTATAACGAATAATTCATGTGAAGAGAAGATGACTCTGATTGAAGATCAGAAGTTCATTCTCAATAGGAAATGTCTAGAATTGGATTCTCAGTTGACCATTCATGAGATGAAACATATTGAGACTTCCCACACAGTAGAGAATGTGAAGGTACCATCCATACCAACATGTACTATTGTTTCTATATATGTTTATACAATAAGTGAAGGTTGGAAAATAAATTATAATGATGTATGGATGATAAAAGGTGAAGAGAAGAAACCTACCACCATGGGTGGAGGTGGGTAGGAAGAAAAATCAGTAAGTTGGTTCCTCAGTCAGATCATATCACATTAAGAAGTAGTCCCAACAATCTTATACATAATATATAATGAAGACAAGATTCTTGGTCCATTTTTGTTCCTCCATCAGATTTTGGAATTGGGCACCAGATTGTTGGTACAACCCCTTAAATGAAAAAGAACAGAGAAAACCCATATCAAAGGGATGAAATCCAAAGATGATGATGAAACATTCTTAGTTTCAGAAGAATCTATTTACCACTAAAAGATTTATAATGATTGATAAAATTTGTGATGTATGAAACCGCAGTGGTTACAAGGTTGGTACATGATCATCTGAACATTAAGTCAATATTGATAATAAAAGAAGACCTCTGATGATGAATATGTATAATGTAGCTACCTTGGAAATAAATTAGAAGATTATTATGAAAATAGACTCCCCCAATAAATATCATTTATGGAAGATGATAAGACCCTTGATTTTAGATTCATGAAATTGAATGGAAATTCATCCAAAAGAGGAACTAAGAGGTATCACACTTAGATGAACTCATGTTGAAGATCCAAAACTTCTAAAATTGTTCAAAATGACATGTTGGTCATCTGGATAGAAGATTTTAAAATAATAAGGAAACATGATGATGAAAATTCGAAGTATAGTGATAAATAAAAAAGAAAACACTCACGTGATGTAGATATAGTACATGAGAGCATGAAAACCAAAAGCAAAAAATGTGTTAACGAAGTCCTGTGTGAGTGATGTATGAAATATGATCACATTGGAAAAGGTTGTCTTACCGTAATACTAGAGAATTAAGTGGTCCTTAAAAGGAGTAAGAATTCATTATTCAAGATGGTTATTAAGAAGAACAACTCTCTAAGGAAATCAGAATATAATTTGAAGAGAATATTGACACGTCTGCAAGGATCACAAAATATTATAAGATGTGAGAGCATGAAGACTAGAGAAAATGGGTCATCATTGTTGATAAAACCATATAAAGATTTTTTTTAACATTGAAGAAGAAATGAGGAACCACCTTATTGCCTTAATAATTTGTGTATTGTATTTGTGCTGATTATAAAAGGAATTGAAGGGGAAGAATTATCTCATGTGGAGGACATCAGAAGTAGTGAATTATGTCAACTCATGATAGCTACGATGAAGAAGTTACCACAGTAGGAAGATTCTTCAATTTAAATTCAAATAATTGAGTTATTATGGATAACCCTTCATATATATGTTGAGGAGTGTTTCCCTTGATGGAGAGACAAATGAATTAGCTTCTTATTTTTTTTATTTCAATCAACATCAACTTCAATTGGTATTAAATGAAATTAATCAAGAAATTTATTGAAGAACATGTCATTGGAAAAGGTATGTAATTTCTTAATCTCTCATCCTTGGTCACTCAGAATGAATATCATTTTGAAAAGGGGGTAACTGAATTAATAAATTAGATAAGAATAATGAAAGTTCCCCAAGTCCACCTATCCTGCCAATTGCAATTGAATGTTTTTGATCTATTTATTGAAGTGAGTGCATGAGTTTCAGTTTGATTATTCCCTATCACATTCAATTTCTTCATCCTGGAATGAAAGTGGAAAACCCTTGAAGGAAAAGTACATAATTTCTCATCTCATGTGGTATCATGATCAGTGAATAATTTATAGCCTTATTGTCTAAATCTATTCCTCCTTTCTTCTACACTAAGCATTGTTCAAGTAGACATAGAGTGAAATGATTGATGGAACATTACTTCAGTATGGATTGAAACCCTTTTCCCATGAACATTGTTTTTCTTGTTAATAAGGGGTAGAGAATTGAAATAAATGTATGGAGAGAGTGAAGATTCACATTTTGATATTGTCACATTATTTTGAGGTGAACGTTAAGGTATTTACAACACAATACCACAGGGGGATAGCTGGGTCCACATTGTTTCAAGGTTGTATTTGTTTTCAACAGTTGTCAATGAAGATCAAAATGATTAAGGAGATGAAGAACAAATCCAATGTTTTTAAGAGGCATACATTATTTAATGAGAGATTATGTGGAGGTTTTAGGATTTAAGAATTTTCATACGAAGCTAGGAAGATGATTCTAGTCATATTATGTGTTGATAGGAATGAATAATGTTGCTAGACGACAGGGAAGTTTTTATGTTGTAGTACATTCCATGGATAATTTGATAATGCTGAAAATGATCATTCAAACAGTATATATCACAGATGAAGGAGTTCGTGATTAAGACCACTTACTATTTAAGAATAATGATGACGGTGAATTGGTATGGTTGTTCTTTCTAATGAAGATATTTAAGATGGGGTGGTTCCCCTATGTTTCCCAAATTGTTGGACCTCAAAATGGTATTTTTGTTTTTATCAATGGAAGGATTTTTTCATAAGAGTTAACGAGATGTGGAATTGGGATGTAATTTAGAAAAGGAATCAAACTACGTACCTCATAACATGAACCATGTACCATGTTTGAATAATGGTTCATGGCTGAATATGTGGTAGCAGAAACAGTATGAAGAGCGGTGCATTGAAGCAAAAACGTTTTGTAGCGATGGTATGTGGTGAGGGAATGCGATAAGCGGGAAAGGTAGGTGGAATGACTCATATAACTGGTCGCTGTACTGAAAATGGTTCCTCGTGGAATGAGTAGCAGTATGGGTAATGGCTTTTCATTGGCGGAAGAGATGCAGTACGAGGACCGGCAAAAACATGATACACAGTGAAGGTTCACAGTTCATAGGAGGGTTGCAGTACGCGGTGGGGGATCACAGTAAGCAGGAGGTTCATATTCCACGGTGAAGATTTTCCGCCATTGAGAATTTGGGTAAAAAGGATTAGAGAAATTTTAGGATTTATTTTCCTATA